>CP136065.1:255324193-255648787 GCA_032622095.1 Siphonodentalium dalli
ACCCACTTTAACACATTATTCATCAAAAAAGCACAAATTTCCACCACAGGTCATGTTCAGGCCCCATTTTCACACAGTTTTTAGGGTTTGGTGTTGCAAACCTGGCTCAGCTATGGAAGACTGTACAAGATCCTTTCCATGAGAGAACTTCTGGTAATGTGTAGTCATTGAGTCCAGATTTGAGCAGCTGAGCATGAAGCACATGACTTTATCAGCACATGGAAGATTAAAATATGATATTTTCAGGTCTGCAAGGGTGATCCGAGATAACTGGATGTGGGTGTATATTGAATTAGTTGAACAAAACTATGCTCTCTTTGAAGTGCTGAAGCATTTTCTTATATGTGTCCAAGTTTTAGTGCTATTAACCTTCAAATGACCATACCCACCAGTGGAAATGACTAACTTGTATGATATATATATGTATATCACTGGCTATAAAATCCAAAATACTTGTCAGATTAGCTTCTTATAACAAGTGATATGTGTCTCATTGACATGCTCATGTTATGGGTAATTTACATTATCATGTGACTACTAACACCTTGAAAAAAATTGAAAATACCTTGAAAAATTGGCAATTTTTATGAAAAAATCATACTATTTTTGGCTGATGTAAGAGTAAGAAGACATCAGCAGCAAGAATAGCTACACCATGCATGAGAGATTCGTTGGACTGAAAGACCAGGCTGTTAAAAATGCAATAAAATACTTTAAAGTGACTCCCAGGAATCAAAAAGGCCAAAAAGCTCATTTTCCCCTTTAGGTTACACA
This sequence comes from Siphonodentalium dalli, assembly GCA_032622095.1. NCBI lineage: Eukaryota > Metazoa > Mollusca > Scaphopoda > Gadilida > Siphonodentaliidae > Siphonodentalium > Siphonodentalium dalli. The sequence goes on from CP136065.1 coordinate 255,324,968, forward strand.
GGTGTAAATGTTTTCCATAGGCCTCAGTGCTAACGTTTTAGCGTATACTATTGGCAATATAAACATTGGGTCCAAAATTTTCTTTAAATCTGAAAAATTGACACTTTAGGAAACTTTTTGCACAAAAAGATCAGGTACGACAGGCAGGGAATTCGCCTTTAAATCTTGTGTTTTCCTAACTAGTGTGAACCGCATAAAAAAATACTGTCATATTTTAGACCACAACAAAAAATTCAAACTCCACTACAGAGGGTTAATTCCTGTGCCAATGGCTATTTTACCAGTGGGAAACCATAGGGAAGAGGTGTGATCATTTTTTTATGCAAAAAGCGCACAAGGCTATTGACCAATCAGGGCCCAGTGTATATTTTATTCTCTCCTATATATTCCTCCCGCATCCGCTAGAGGTCTCTCCGAACCTTATTTACACCAGTGTAACCTAAAGCGATAGCCCGCTTTTTCGCGGAATAATTGTAACTCCCTACATTTCTTCACAATTGCCCATCAATGGAAAAAATGTGTTCAAAAACAATATCACTTCTGTGGTTCTTTATTTATCACACACAATTTAACCCCACCCCCTTTAACACATTATTCATCAAAAAAGCACAAATTTCCACCACAGGTCATGTTCAGGCCCCATTTTCACACAGTTTTTGGGGTTTGGTGTTGCAAACCTGGCTCAGCTATGGAAGACTGAACAAGATCCTTTCCATGAGAGAACCTCTGGTAATGTGAGGTCATTGAGTCCAGATTTGAGCAGCTGAGCATGAAGCACATGACTTTATCAGCACATGGAAGATTAAAATATGATATTTTCAGGTCTGCAAGGGTGATCCGAGATAACTGGATGTGGGTGTATATTGAATTAGTTGAACAAAACTATGCTCTCTTTGAAGTGCTGAAGCATTTTCTTATATGTGTCCAAGTTTTAGTGCTATTAACCTTCAAATGACCATACCCACCAGTGGAAATGACTAACTTGTATGATATATATATGTATATCACTGGCTATAAAATCCAAAATACTTGTCAGATTAGCTTCTTATAACAAGTGATATGTGTCTCATTGACATGCTCATGTTATGAGTAATTTACATTATCATGTGACTACTAACACCTTGAAAAAAATTGAAAATACCTTGAAAAATTGGCAATTTTTATGAAAAAATCATACTATTTTTGGCTGATGTAAGAGTAAGAAGACATCAGCAGCAAGAATAGCTACACCATGCATGAGAGATTCGTTGGACTGAAAGACCAGGCTGTTAAAAATGCAATAAAATACTTTAAAGTGACTCCCAGGAATCAAAAAGGCCAAAAAGCTCATTTTCCCCTTTAGGTTACACAGGTGTAAATGTTTTCCATAGGCCTCAGTGCTAACGTTTTAGCGTATACTATTGGCAATATAAACATTGGGTCCAAAATTTTCTTTAAATCTGAAAAATTGACACTTTAGGAAACTTTTTGCACAAAAAAATCAGGTACGACAGGCAGGGAATTCGCCTTTAAATCTTGTGTTTTCCTAACTAGTGTGAACCGCATAAAAAAATACTGTCATATTTTAGAGCACAACAAAAAATTCAAACTCCACTACAGAGGGTTAATTCCTGTGCCAATGGCTATTTTACCAGTGGGAAACCATAGGGAAGAGGTGTGATCATTTTTTTATGCAAAAAGCGCACAAGGCTATTGACCAATCAGGGCCCAGTGTATATTTTATTCTCTCCTATATATTCCTCCCGCATTCGCTAGAGGTCTCTCCGAACCTTATTTACACCAGTGTAACCTCTCGTTACACCGGTATCGCTTTCGCAGTATATAGACGGGCCCCCAGATGAGGGTAGTGTCACACGAAAGGGTAGAAATTTTGACGCTATCTCCAATTATCCTTGCCCCATGGGGGTTCCAAAACACTGAGGTATCCAGGGCGGAGCAGGTGGAAAATATTTTTTTTTGACCTTTTTGGTGTTTTTGACCTGCAAATTTCAGTATAATCAGGAAAATCAATAAAGTAAGCCAAATGTTGAATAAATTATACTTGAATATCACATACTTATTCTATCTGGGTTGCTTAACATTTATGATGTGCAAAAAGTTATATTATCCAACAATTTTTGTAAAAAATTCACGAAAATGCCAAAAAAATGCATAAATTAAGTGCTTTTTCAAAAAAGTTTTCCAGAAGATTTCCTATAAAATTTTCATTTTTTGGTATAAAGCTCTCATTGGTGCATCAAAATTTTCAGCATTATATACCTGATTTATTAATATCAACATCACAACCAATGATATCCAACAAGCCGAGATATTTCCAAAAACTTAACCCACCCCCCTAAAACTGATTTTCTATCTGAAAATACCTATTAAGTCAGAATAGCCCGTTTTCATTCCTTTTTTTTAACCAATTCAGAGTCTTATCATATATCATGGAATTAGTATGTATCTGAGGAGGTTTATGTTATGGTAGAGTCTATTTTGTTTAAATATTATATTTTTTTGGGGTAAATTGGCTAAAATTTTGAATATTTTAAGTGAAAAATGTTTGAAAAATTCCCATGACTTTGTCAGCTTTATGGATACAGCTGCACAGCATGCACCACAATATGCATAAATTCTTCCCCAATATCAGACATGAAATGCTATAATCATGTACCAGACCAGAATTAAGAAATAAAGTAAAACTTATCCCTACCCCAAGATAGTATTCTCAAAGCTTCTAATTTTATGCTATACTAAACTCGAAAGGTCGTTCATACTAGTTGATAGAATTCATATCATAAATTGCAATAATTCTGCCCACGGATTATGTAATCTCATCTTCACTGTCACTGTCAATTTCATCAAATGTGATGGTATCAGTCAATAGAATTTCTGTGCAACATCTTACGGGAAAGAATGGTTCAAACGACTCAGACTGCCTATCGGCCGTCCATCTATGAAGTGCTACACCGGGAGTGGTTGGTTTGGCAATGGTTGAAAGTCTCCACTGTTTTGCTATCATTTTGGCTCGTTTTGAGTGTAAAATTAAAGATTCCTATAATAATACGTTTATTCTCTTATCAAATAGATATTGAGATACAATTAGAAGATATATACAAAAGATTGAGAATGTTGCAGCATATGTACAATATATACACGAACTTCCCTCATCGTCATCATTATCAACATCATGGCAGTCGTCATCAGTATCACCGTCTTCGTTGTCATCACGTTAACGTCTTCGTCTACTCGTCGTCACAATCGCCAGTACCATTTTCATCGTTATATTCAACAACAACAACACATGGTGGAAGTGCAGAAAGATCAACTACCTTTTGCTGATTCTCGAACTTCTGCTGGAACTTTACCCACCTAGCTTAATTCACTTTTCTCGAATTTGGACCATACATGTATAAGGCACATGTTAACTCCTTGATTGTATTAAGCTTGTCACTGTCCAAATCCCAATTCGTTCCTAAATAAGCCATGACTTCCATATATCTTGATGGTCTTTCCAGTAACTTCCAGAAGTGTTTTTTTCCATTTCGGAACAACGATGAAAGGTAATTATTATCTGTGAAGGAATGGAACCCAATAACTGCATTCTTCTGTATATTTGGCTGCCAAAATGTGGAAATGGTAGATATTGACCCAGCGTGTCCCGCAATCGCTTAGAAGTTGTGGTTGATGTATAAAATTGGCTATTCTGCCTTCTATACATTGAACACTAACATGTCTGATGCACCTTAGTTAATTTTTACTATTGTCACCACTGACATTACCAGAAATATTGGATTTTTCTCTCACAAACTTGATATAAATAATGGCAAAAAAAATTCAAGTTAAATGTAACTATGTTTGGTATGAAAGGAGTTTATTGTTTTTGATCTACCTTAAATGTGTCACACTAATGTGTTTATAAACCAAATTACTCAAAATGGCTTCCAAAATGGCAACCATTTTTCACATATACTCTCTGCTTTTCCGAAAATGTAGCAAATTGTGACTCACTTCGTTATTTTACATGTTAGCTAATCAACTGACAACTAAATGTTCTAAATGCACAGGTGGGATGTACAGGTGTACATTGTGTGGCTGTATTGTCACAGGTAGGTGTATATGTATACATGTGTTGTCTGTATGATCATGGTGAATGGATAAATAGATGTGCAGCTATGTGTAATGCGTATACATGTATGTGTACATGGAATGGCAGTAGTCATAATGTGTATATGTGTACCTGATACGTGCTGAATGGTTATTGACAAGCGTGTGGATGGTCATGTGTGGATGTATATGTATATATCGAGTGGCTATATGGCTATTGACATGGCAAATATGTATAGTGAGTGACTCTATGGCCAATAGTGAGGTGAATATATTTTCAGGGAGTGACTGTATGGCCAATGGTGATGTGAACAGGTATACAAGGAGTGACTGTATGATCATGAATGTGGTGAATAGGTATACAGGGAGTGACTATATGGTCATGGGTCAGGTGTAGGAGTTTACCTGGTGTGGCTGTATGGTCATGTGTAGGGTATACGGGTATACACAAGAGTGGCTGTATGGTTATGGAGAGGTATGTGTATAAAGTGAGTGGCTATATCACCATTAGTGAGGTGCATATGTTTACCTGGAGTCATTCTATGATCATGTGTGGGGGTATATGTATATATTGCGTGGCTATTTTGCCATGGGTTTGGTGAACATGTATACAGCGTAACAGCGAGTGATGTATGACCAATGGTGAGGTGAATAGGTATACGATGATTGACTGTATTATCATGAATGTGTTGAATAGGTATACAGGGGGTGACTATATGGTCATGGGTCAGGTGTAGGAGTTTACCTGGTGTGGCTGTATGGTCATGTGTAGGGTATACGGGTATACACAAGAGTGGCTGTATGGTTATGGAGAGGTATGTGTATAAAGTGAGTGGCTATATATCACCATTAGTGAGGTGCATATCTTGACCTGGAGTCATTCTATGGTCATGGGTGGGGGTATATGTATATCTTGCGTGGCTATTTTGCCATGGGTTTGGTGAACATGTATACAGCGAGTGATGTATGACCAATGGTGAGGTGAATAGGTATACGATGATTGACTGTATTATCATGAATGTGTTGAATAGGTACACAGGGGGTGGCTATATGGTCATGGGTCAGGTGTATGAGTATACCTAGTGTACCTGAATGGGCATGTGTGGAGTGTACAGGTATACCCGAGTGTGGATATATATGGTCATGGGTGAGGGATACGTATATAAAGCAAGTGGCTATATGGCCAATGGTGAGATGCATATGTATACATGGAGTGACTCTATGGTCATAGATGGGGTGTATATGTTTATCTTGAATGGCTATTTTGTCCATGGCGAATAGGTATACAGGGAGTGACCGTATGGCCAATGGTGAGATGAATAGGTATACAAGGATTGACTTATGATCAGGAAAGTGGTGAATAGGTATACGGGGAGTGACTATATGGTCATTGGTCAGGTGTATGTGTATAGAGTGAGTGACTATCTTGACATTTGTATTGTGTTTATGTGTATATATGGAGTGACTGTATGTTACTGGGTTGGTTGTACATGTGTGCCTTGGGTTGCTATTGCTTTCCACAATAACTTAAAGATATATTAATCGATAGAGAGGTCATGTCAGAGAGTTCTCCATCTTGATGGCGTTTATGCACGATGGAGGAAACGTTAAATGATTTCCCCCTGATAATAGTTAATCAATTTTTATGCTAATTGACAGGTGATTCAAGTCAGTGATATCGAGATTTCAAATATACAGGGGAATGCACTTATTGAGTTCCATTCCTTCACATTCCTTCGCTGGAAAGATGATCAATATATATGGAAGTCATGGCTTATTTAGGAACGAATTGGATTTTGGACAGTGACACGCTTACTACACTCGAGGAGTTAGCATGTGCCTTGTGTTCAACGTTCGAGAAAAGCGAATCAAGCTGGGCGGATAATGTTCCAGCAGAAGTTCGAGAATCAGTAGAAGGTACTTGATCTTTCTGCACTTCCACCATGTGAGGAATCTTTAATTCTACACCCAAAACGAGCCAGCATGATAACAAAACAGTGGAGACTTGCAACCGTTGCCAAATGAACCACTCCCGGTGTAGCACTTCATGGATGGACGGCTGATAGGCAGCCTGAGTTGTAAGATGTTGTACAGAAATTCTATTGACTGTTATCATCACAGATGAAATTGACAGTGACGGTGAAGATGAGATTGCATAATCCGTGGGCAGAACTATTGCAATTTATGATATGAATTCTATCAACTAGTATGAACGACCTTTCGAGTTTAGTATAGCATAAAATTGAACGCATTGAGAACACTATCTTGGGGTAGGGTTAAGTTTTACTTTATTTCTTAATTGTGGTCTGGTACATGATTATAGCATTTCATGTCTGATATTGGGGAAGAATTTATGCTCATTGTGGTTCATGTTGTGCAGCTGTATCCATAAAACTGACAAAGTCATGGGAATTTTTCAGAAATTTTTCACTTAAAAATAATCAAAATTTTAGCTAATTTACCCCCAAAAAATCAAAATTTAAACAAAAATAGACTCTACCATAACATAAACCTCCTCAGATACATGTTAATTCCATGATATATGATAAGACTCTGAATTGGTTAACAAAATGGAACGAAAACGGGCTATTCTGACTTGACAGGTATTTTCAGATAGAAAATCAGTTTTAGGGGGGTGGGTTAAGTTTTTGGAAATATCTCGGCTTGTTGGAAATCATTGCTGGTGAAGTTGATATTAATAAATCAGGTATATAATGCTGAACATTTTAATGCACCACTGAGAACTTTATACCAAAACATGAAAATTTTATAGGAAATCTTCTGGAAAACATTTTTGAAAAAGCACTGCAATTTATGCATTTTTTTGGCATTTTCGTGAATTTTTCACAAAAATTGTTGGATAATATAACTTTTTGCACATTATAAATGTTAAGCAACCCAGATAGAATAAGTATATGATATTCAAGTATATTTAATTTAACATTTGGCTTATTTTATTGGTTTTCCTGATTATACTGAAATTTGCAGGTCACAAACACCGAAAAGGTCAAAAAAATATATTTTCCACCTGCTCCGCCCTGGATACCTCAGTGTTTTGGAACCCCCATGGGGCAAGGATAATTGGAGATAGCGTCAATATTTCTACCCTTTCGTGTGACACTACCCTCATCTGGGGGCCGGTCTAATAGTGAAGAGTGTGGTCGCAGAAGGGATAACTCTATCGAAGTTGGAATTTAAAGAACTTGGGCTAAACTCTTCCATGACTGGAGCTTCCTGAAATTTTGGAAAAACTCTGTTCCAATGCATTCTCTTATATATGCGAGTCTCCCATGGGGAATATTCTATATGGAGCCTCGCATTATACGCATATATATAAGCGAATACATTGGCCTAACAATATTTACCTTGACCTTTTAAGTCAGTGCATTCTCTTACCCGAGGCTCCTAATGGGGCGAGCGGTATATAAAATAATACAATGACACAGGATCTTCAATGCTGCACCAGCGCAGCTACCGTCATGATGACTCTGACCTATCTCCTAATCAGATTGAGTCATGTATATAATTGGACATCGTCATCACAGCTTCATCCCCAATATATATATATATATATATATGTATATAGGCAGAACATCTCTGTTATGATATAATATGATATGTATGGGTTCTTTTCAGGAATATGTCGCTCCAGTCCAAAGAGTGCAATCAATTATGTGTCAAATTACGGTGCCCCGGCCACGTAGGTAGATCGTGCTACGAATTTCTACTCTGGCTACGACCGTAGAGGTCATACTCAACCATTTCAAAGCATGGGAACTTTTTAATGTCATGGTAAGGAAGTTTATTACATTGAAAACAGTTCAGATAATAGATTCCTAAGTTAATACCTGTTCCTAATAATGCATTTCACACTATTTGAAGTTCCCAACTCGATTTACGTGACTTTGTTGAGCTTTCTTCGAATTTCCCCGGCATTTAATTCAATGTTTATTGTGATATTATCTCACAAAAGTCACAAATATCATGCAATCTCCAGCTGCGACCACCTCTATTGTGAAATAGATTATTAAACGGACATGACTCATTCGAATCTCCTAAAAAATTTCTACGTAATTTTGAGCGACTGATACGATAGGTCCTTAAATAATCGAACTGTTTATATACCCGCTTCATATGCTCTGAAAAACACCTTGCAGCCGTTTTCAACTTTCGCCAAAGACAAACGCTCTTTGTTGCTACCGTATCAGGAATAGGATAACATGAACGCTCTTTTCTGTTCCATGTGCGCAAATGGTGGGGTTTTTTCTTCTTTGGGACCCAAACACTCTATTCACAGTTGTATTTTTCATTACTTCAATGCGTCTTTTTGTTTTGGGTTACATAATGCTCGCAGAAAGGTAGTTCAGATATTTATCGAGATATTTCGATACTGAGAAATCGAATAATATTATTTGTATTTTGAAGTGCAAACCGCCATGTGGCTTTAAGGAAATATAACAAAGAAACATGTTCCCCGCATTTAATGTTCAATGTTACACAGTTCGCCGTCAGGTCAAAACATCAAAACGTTCCCATGTTTTAAACGAATTGAATATCATCTCTACGAATGTAGCCAGAGTAGAGATTCATGACATGATATACCACGTAATATGCCTTATCACACACCGCATATGTGATGAAAAACAATTCTGGCTTGTCGCAAGCGAACTCACTTGTGCTACTGAATCCAGGGAACGGGAATAACATACCTAGAGACAACGCAACTCGATAGACCAGAGACGACCCGACCCAGAGATAACCCAACCCAGTGACAACCCGACCCAGTGACAACCCAACTCGTTTGACAAGAGACAACCTGACCCAGAGACAACCCAACTCGATTGATCAGAGACAACCCGACCCAGAGACAACCCGACCCAGTGACAATCCAACTCGATAAACCGGAGATAGCCCGACCGACTTGCCAGTGGCAGTTTCGTCTTGTTTTTGATATTCGTTTGATGAATAAAGTTGAAAAAATCGACCACAATCACATCGGGTGAAATAAAAAAAAAGTATGGGTGGCTTCGGATTGACTTGCGGAACATATATGAGCATTTATAGGTTATGTCATAGCATTTAAGTATACGTTCGCGACAGATTATGTCTCGAAAATATTGATTTTATAACTAGTTTAAAGGCCTCTGAGCGGACAAACGTACAAGATGACGACCCGATTTCTTCGGTAGACTTCGCTAGTTTCCGATACGATTTCTCAAAACTTCGCTTCGTTCAATATCGCCGATTTATATGTCAAATGAAAGGGAATTTATTTCCAATAAGACACACTGGCGGATATTTTGGCTGAAATGGTCAATTTCTAGAATGTATTATAGGGTGTTGATAGTTGTTGTGGTTTTAGCCAAAATCAAGTTTTGAACCTTGTCGCTAGTTTAGTCTATTTTGGTATTTTAGTATTTTTCCCCAGGGGCATGTGGTCGCTACGTCCATGATTTAAACCTAGATCAGATACGATACCGCATTTTTACTAAATATTACACGAGGAAAGGACTAGGATGTTCCAGCCTGCACCCTTCCCTATATCCCTGACGTGTATATTGCGGGGTATTTGCACACTGCATAACATGCAGCGCTGCATAGAAACATGTAGATATCTAAACTGAGAATGTATATTTTATTATCAAAGCTAGATAAAATAACAAGATAGACATAACATATAAAATGAGTGTGTAGCTGCAATCAAAGGTGGTGTATGCATTTCATGAACATTCTGCGTTGGGTGAGGCAGTTACTGTCAAAAGTTCCTGATATTTCAAAATGGATTTTCTCAAAATCTATCAAGAATTTCTTTGTGAAATTTAGTACAAGCAGTTATTGTGACACAATATATAAGAACAATTGAACCATTGGTTAGTATAACGTCATTTACTTGACTTTTATGTCATGAAAATATTAAACATTTCACTATTTTCAGGTACCAAGAACTTCTGAAAAATAGATTTTTTTTTCAAATGTCCATTATATCATATATGCAAATCATAGGAAGAGACTTAGTTACTCTTTATTCGTGATTATTTTCATTTCTAAAGGCAACTACCCATAAACAATGTTCTATATTTGAGAATGTTCATGTCGTGTCTGTGTATCAATGAAACAAATTGGACTGAGATGAGTTCTTGGTCATAGGTTCATAACCAAGTTAAAGTTGACCACCCTATCTCTTAATATCGTGGCCTAATTCCAGTATGATGCTATATTATGAAATTAAAAATCTAACGCAACATCATGATACAAATGAAGCCTCCTTTCGTAGAGCCAAGACAAAAAGCTATTTGGTAATTGGAGTTATTAATTATTCTAGCAGTTCTTGGCACCAAAAGGTACAAAACATATTTTAATAATTACTCAGATTCTATATACAATGAAGATGATGATACGTGTAAATTGAAATTCAAGATTTTTCGCCAGATAGATCCAGATAAATTCTTTGTTGAAGCTATGTTGCCATTTGTGGCTGGTTTGTGCAAAACGTGCGTATCCCCCTTCATTGATAAATGTAAGCCAGAAACCAGTCAACATGAGAAATCAGATACCAAACCTATCAGAATAGACACCGCCTCACTGTACTGACTCGAGAAATCTGATACCAAATATATCAGAATAGAGACCGCCTCACTGTACTGACTTGAGAAATCTGATACCAAATATATCATAAAAGACACCAGTATCTTTGAAAACCAGAAGAAAATCCTATATCGGATGTACGTCTCTAGAACTCTCTATTAAACTTGGGTTCGGTATTGAAGGGATTCCCGCCATTTCATTGGAGAGTGGCGCAGACTGTGCGCGATTTCATTAGTTTATGGCACAGCAGATCACGTCAGAGATCAGAGTTCAATGACGTGTTGACAATTTTCCCACGCCTTGTCAAACTCAACTATTGTTGGAAAACTGAATACAGTCGATATATCCATAATTAAATTTACTCATTTCTAAATACTACTCGTCTCACAGACATTTACTACGCCAGGAATGCACTTCATATTTACTACGCCAGGAATGCACTTCATATTTACTACGCCAGGAATGCACTTCATATTTACTACGCCAGGAATGCACTTCATATTTACTACGCCAGGAATGCACTTCATATTTACTACGCCAGGAATGCACTTCATATTTACTACGCCAGGAATGCACTTCATATTTACTACGCCAGGAATGCACTTCATATTTACTACGCCAGGAATGCACTTCATATTTACTACGCCAGGAATGCACTTCATATTTACTACGCCAGGAATGCACTTCATATTTACTACGCCAGGAATGCACTTCATATTTACTACGCCAGGAATGCACTTCATATTTACTACGCCAGGAATGCACTTCATATTTACTACGCCAGGAATGCACTTCATATTTACTACGCCAGGAATGCACTTCATATTTACTACGCCAGGAATGCACTTCATATTTACTACGCCAGGAATGCACTTCATATTTACTACGCCAGGAATGCACTTCATATTTGGAAACGGTTTATTGTGTCATGCTGGGAATGTCGCGTCGTCGTAGAAATTTAATATTATGGACACTTATAGAGACGTATATCCGATATAGATTTTCGTCGGTTTTTCAAGGAGACTGAATAGACACCGCCTCACTATACTGACGTGAGGAATCTGATACCAAATTGTTTCATACTACGTCATTAGCGCCTATATTAACATCAGCTGAGAACGACTTCAAATCAAAAGAGGGGGTTTCGTGAACATCTCCAGCTTCATTTCAGTTCATGGACTTCATTTTTGTGACTGGTGTTGAATGTTCTTTCTGATAATAATCAATTTTGTATCTAAAATAATAAGTTTCGAACAATATGTGTGGCTTTAAAGATACGGGCGGCGTTGGCGGTGGGTATGCTGTTAAAATATAAACCTCCGTCAAAAACCGCCATAAACAGAAAGAATAGTAAAATATAGACATACCTTGTTCTTATAACAATCAGAAATATGGCATAAACAGTATGTTATTGTCCATTTTCCCCTTTGTTATGAAAACAAAAGCAAAAAACGTTACGTTTCCTGGCTTTTGTTTAGATCCGGACATGGTAAACATAAAGAGCGTTATTTGTTACTGTTTTCCTGATATGTAAATAATAAAGAGCGTTTATATCATTTTTGTGTGATTAACCAATAGAATTGTGCTGTGTTATGTAAACAGACGCACAACTTCTGTAATACGAGCAGGCTCTTGTTTACGTACACCATCGTTCGTCTTGACGACAATATACTATATGTACGCGCTGATCATGTTTGGCATATGAACAAAACTATATATTTTTTTTAATATTCCTCCTGTTGATGGCGATTTGAACAAATATGAATATTTCTGCAACAAACGCCGCCCGTGCCTTTAACCATTTCGTTACTAAAATGGATTCTCCTTTTCAGTTATAATATCATGGTCGTTTGTTGAGCGTATTATCTGAACATAAGGTAACTACTCGTTAATTAGTAATTAATATATCAAGGGTTAAAATCAAAATGATCACCAATTACAAAAAACAAACAAATATGTGAACATAGTTAAAAAATATGTGAACATGGTTAACAAATATGTGAACATAGTTAACAAATACGTGAACATGGTTAACAAATACGTGAACATAGTTAACACATATGTGAACATGGTTAACAAATATGTGAACATGGTTAAAAAATATGTGAACATGGTTAACAAATATGTAACAATTTACACAAACTTATACAATGAGCATGTCAGGTGAACTCGACATTTCTTTGCAAAATGCCCGGTCCGTGTTGCAGATTCAGACCTGAGAATAAGGTGCCTGTCATTTGCAGAATGAGGTTCACAGAGGGTGAATTTAGTACGTTATCCCGCATAGCGGGCTAGCATCACTAAAATCACCCTCTGTGGACTTCATTCTGCTTAGGCCTCATCTTCTCTGGAAAGTTTCTTTATTATAAAATTTCTACATCTTCACATAGATTCTATTTCTGCTTTAGTTTAGCTTCTCTATATCCCCAAATTGGCAGACGACACATTGCATAATCGAGGTTCACAATGGGTGTAAACCACAATATTCACCATTCACATCAGTCTAAGTCCATGTCTCCAATAGTACATGAGTATATGCAGAATGAGGTCCCCAGAGGGTGAGTTTGGTGATGGTAACCCACTTCGTTGCGGGGGGTATAATTAACTGATAAATAATAGTTATTTATACTATTAACCATTTTAGTATTTAAACTTATTAACTACTTTCACGAAGGCTACGGTCCACACAGGCAAAGATTCACACAGACTATTTGTGTGAAATAAGAACAAGTCTCCATTTAAATATGGAGAAGATAACTTAACACACTTTACATGCGAAGTCCAAAAAATATTTATTTAAGTAATATGAATGCCATGAAATGAATATCTTAGCATAAATTACTTGCTAAGACCCAGTGAATATTAATTAAGATTTGCACTATGACATGTATGACAACACTTAAGGTGTTTAACACCATCATTGTGATTGTGATTGTGAATGAATTTGATAAAGATGTCAATAATTGGCGTTACAATGACACATCCACACCGTTTACTTTTTCGTAATAGAATTAAGATAGAGTGAGTGTGTTTTGTTCAAACATATTATTTAAATAACTATAGGGATCTCAGCACAAGTAATTGCACTCCCACTTGGGAGATAACTGTAATGGCCAGTAAATGCTTGTTATAAGATCGAGTCTGTTTGCAAAACCAACATTATGCTAGGCATATTCCTTCTTTCGATATCTTCGTTTTATGCTCCAGAAATTACTGGATTGTGTGTGGCTTACGTTGAAAGTTTGTCAGGATAAGAGTGTGTCTCATCGACGTGGTGGATGTGAATGCACCTTATATGTACTTATTCATTGTGTTTGTGTAATTTGTTTGTGTGTTTGTTTTTGTTTAATGAGATTGGATAACTTGAATATACATGCACTACTAACAAACTTTAGACTGAATCAATGTGACAGATGAATCTGATATTGTTACTACACTCTAAATCATTCCACTTGTACTGTCGGCTCTTTTTGAGGACCATGCAGTTTTGGTTTCCACCATCATTGCCAGGTTGGCCGAACGCGTACCAGCTCTGATACATGTTTGCATCACGCATGTCCCTGCCGTCGTGGAGCTTCCATTCACCCTCTTCTTCAAGGTCATTTCCATCAACATAATAATTATCATCATTGTATTCTGTAAATGAATTTTATAAATGTTAGCAGGAAAGACATGGCACTCTGCGCTCGAAGAATATCTGATTCAGTTGGTGTACACAAAATTCGATTCGAAAGTCGTAAGCGTACATTTAAAACCAAATGTAAAAGAAATTACTGAGAATCAATAATCTTATAAGATACAGTTTGGCTTCGTTCTGATTGCTGGGTCAATTTGTCGTATGGATGATGTAACAATAGCAGAACTGAGCAGACTAAAAGGGGCGCCTTAAGGGGCGCCTATGATAGCACTGAGACAGACTAAAAAGGGCGCCTATAGCACTGAGACAGAAAACACTTCGACTGCCATGTATGGATCACAGGTCACAGAACAAAAAATTACCCCCCCCCAATAGTACTTAATCCTATATGATTAAGTACTATTGGGGTGGGGTCAATTATTGTTCTGGGAACCTGTGGTATGGGTGCGGTACTTTACGGTTGCCCAAATTAGCTGAACTCAAATTAGTGGATTTAGGTATGACGTATAGTTGTTTCTACCGTCTCTGATTGCTATTGAGTGTCGTGTTGTGAATTTTAATAGATAATAGTTGGAATTTAATTGGATATTGACGTTAAAATGTTGTGGGTGGGAAGGCACTATGTGAGTGTATGGGTGTTTTTGGGTATCTGATTGAGAGGTGAGATTAGTTAGTTATCGACGCATTTGGGTTGTGGCCAGTCTCTGTGAAAAGTGGACGAAACTCCTATCGGATGTACGTCTCTAGGTGTGTTCGTTATATTTAATTTCTACGACGACGACCTAATTAAACCATTTCCAAATATGGAGTGATTTCCTGGCGAAGTAAATGTTTGTGAGAATTGTAGTGAGAAATAGTTACAAATACAACAAGATGCTAAATAATAATTAGTCATGAATATCGTTGACTGATAAAAACTCGAAGATGATGTCTGCAAAATTGCGATGTGTGAAATGAATTATGGATATATCGCCTGTATTCAGTTTCCAACAATAGTTGAGTTTGACAGTGCGTGGGAAAATTGTCAACACGTCATTGACCTCTGATCCCTGAGATGATCTATTATGCAACCAATAAAATAGCGCATAGTCTGTGCCACTCTCCAATGAAATAGACAAATTTTAACAGAGCGTACATCGGATAAGAGTTTCGTCGGCTTTTCAAAGAGACTGGGTTGTGACGTATATGGATTCTGATAAATTGAGGCTCCGACATGAGATAAACTCCCAATTTTGGAGGCACACATGCAATTCTAAAAATACTTAATGGAATATGAGATGTTCTCTTCTGTAATGATAATTGTAAAATCTATTAAATGTCTATAAAAATGTAAGATTGTTTGTGGAATGAAAGACTTAAAAACATCCATGAAAAGCCATAATTTAAATTTTTTATCAAATTGTCACAAAATCAACTGTATCCCTATTCTTGTTTCGTGCAGTATTGGTCGACTTCCCTGTGAAATTAACATTTTCGTGTGGTCTTTCCCCCACATGTAAAACAGATGACGGCGGCATAAACGATGATAAAATACCCTGGGTCTGTGGTTTCTACGTGTACGGGGCCTCGGTCACACACGTGGTGCTGGGTATCACGTAGTGTTATTTTTGTACGGATACGTACCTGGTTTCATGAGTTCTGACATTATCCAATCCTGTGTGGCCTGAGACTGGATGACCAATAAATGACCACCTTCATCATGACATGTCTGATTGGCATTCATCCATGTTAACATTGCATTTTTATCGATCCTGTACCAACCTCCAATCAGTAGCTGATAGGTGTATCCTTCAATTCCAGGAAAATCTGAACCTGGAAATAGAACACAAATAAATAGACTTAGATTCCAAGACGGCTTCATGCATGTGCATTTGTTTTATATATAAAGGATCTACAACTCGTCCTCAGTTTATAAACAAATTTACAAAACGAGTTCTGTAAATTATGTCTGGACCGAACCTTTGGGGAGGTCCACACCTGTGTTACTGGACGAGTTTTTAAAATGTCGCTATAAACTGGGGACGAGTTGTAGATTCTATTTATTTCATGATCCAAAACGTCCATAAATTAATAAATGGGACCGATAGTATCATCTACTCAAAGACCTGCGATGGTGTTACACATATATATAACTATGCGTTGTTTGCTGCGTAAATAAATAGTCCCAGATAAATAAGATAAATAATTATCTTTTAAAACCACACAATAGCAGTAACAGACACTGATTTTGCTTCATTCCTCGTCCGTAGAATGTATATGGAATGTAAACAGACGACAAACCGGAAGTCAAAGGTCACGCAACAATAATGAATAGACAATAGTGTCCAGTGAAAAATAATCCTCGCATATCACGAGAGGAAAAACTTGGTTCGTCGTTGATGACAGTTAACTTTTTTGTTTATTATATTTTCCACAACAATTTGTCATGACACAACTCTAAAAAATGCATTGATAATTAATATGTTTCCGATTCTGAACATTGACCTAAATCTTTAGGTTAAAATCACGCGCAAGGATATCAATTCAAATAAGGTAAATCGATCACGTCATTCATTCATGATTTGTTACTATTGCCGCACGCGCAATAGTATTTTAACGCATACAAGGGAAGTGACGTCATTTCATTGAATGATTTCTCATGTTGCCGCCAACTTCAAAGGGAAGTGTTTCAGAGGGATTTTTCAAACAAACAAAACACTTTATTTATTAAATTGGTAACAAATTAAAATGTCATTGCGTGGATACGCCTTCGGAGTTCTATGATATATCACTGCTAACTGTCAGTTGCAATCTATTTCTATCCTTGGATTCTATCCTTAGATTCTGTAGCGTACCTAAACATGTTTAAGTGTTGGTGTTACAGATTTTACATTAGATACGCAAGATTGACCATAGGGCTTACCACAGTGCTTCCAGTCTGCACTTGTGACGTTATGAATAATAACAAAATGGGAAATAGAAATGAACGGTGTCCGTCCGAAATGTGTGTTGTCCGGATGTAAAGTAGAATAGTATTTTACAGCATATTATGAAACTCGGTACGTGGGCTTCATAAAAGAAAGTCCCGATCAAGTTCGAACTTGGATCCGGTCTTACCATTTCTAGCGAATTGATGCCCAATTTCGGATTATAATTTGCTGGTTAATTCCATGCCAAATTTGAAAGCTATCGGGTAATAATCATAACTTGAGTTCAAGCTATTATTATTATTATCCGATAGCTTTCAAACTTAGCATGGAAGAAATCACACGATAATACAGGTCAAGTTAGAATTTGGGTTCCTTCCGACCATTGCTGACGGAGTTATCCCCCTTTTTCGAAATAGTATGTGCCGACTAATCTGGTATCTAATCAAATATGTTAACAACATAGAGAGTTTGAAGCAAAGTTTGATTCAGTGATTGTTCCCAGAATAATTAGTTACATTTCAAAAAAATCCACTGGTCAAATAAAGCCACCTTAATTTGGGATGTCTTGCTTAGCGGGACTGATATAATTAGGCAGTTACTCAAGAAGACAAAATAATGATAAATTTCGTGTGCAACACCATTCGGTTATTTTTCTAAAGGAGACAAAATATGGAAATATTGGGAAATTAAAGCGATGGACAACTTGTACTTAATCAAGAATCATATGTAGGATAGTTATAAGCTTGTTAACTGTTATATGTTAATTGATTGATTGCTTTGTTGATTTATTTATTTATTTATTTATGGATGATTGATTGCTTGATTGATTGATTGGTTGATTTGTTGATTGATTGATCGATCGCTCGATTGATTGATTGGTTGATTTGTTGATTGATCGATCGCTCGATGGATTGATTGATTGATTGATTGATTGATTGATTGATTGATTGATTGATTGGAGGTTTAATGTCATTTTAGTCGTTATGCCATATCACGAACAGAATCAGGTATCAAAAACGACCGTAGCGAAGGAATTTCAGTGGAATCAGACAGTTGATTAGATTAAAACCCCTGAGCTATGTACAAGTAAAAGCATCGAAGAGCAAATTATTTAATTCAAGAACAGTTGTACAAGCATAATATAAAACGCAAAAGTTAGTACAAGAATACATTATGGAAAATAAAAAAAATTACCAAGGCTGCACATCGAAATATGTAGAGTAGTTTCTAACATCAGATATATAGATATTTGATGAATCTAACTCAGCCAATACCTCTGACTCAGAAGAATCGGCTATATCACTAGATCTCAAAACTGGTATGGTACTGTTCAATGCCTTGTGATGAGTAACCAACACTCGACCAGAAGAGAGCCACTTAGTGGCCCAGTCCTAATCGGTTTGACAAATGTTAATTGTCCGCCTATGGTTAGTAACGTTTTATCAATCACAAATACAGAAGATCTCTTGGCAATCGGATCAAAACCAATTACCAAGTACTGAGGATTGACCTCAGCATCCGTGGACTTAGCGGGTGGTCAATCTTGCGTTGTTTTTATAGTTGCCATACGGAACTGCATCAAATCATCAGATATAAATTGTCCAGCAATACTTTGAAGTGTCTTATCAATGACAAATACAGAAGGTTACCCTGTGCCAATGCATTCTCTTATATGTGCGAGTCGACCATAGGTCGCCTCGCATATATAAGAGAATGCATTGGCCTAACAATTTTTTACAATTTTAATAATTTTTTCTTGTATTCTTTAACAATTTTATAATTTCATCCATACAGAGCCCCAGACAAACATGAGCAGACGACACTCTTCTATATGCTTCTATATATGTGTGGGGCTCCCTGCAGGGTAATGGAAGACGACCCTTCGAATTGAAGATAATCGACAACTAGCCCGACAGCTGCATCGGACTGCCCTTCGAATTATGGTCAGGCCAAAGACTGGTACATAGCTGAAGTGGTGACTCGTTTATCCACTGCATATGGTAGTCTCCGGTACCTCCACACAGTGAGGCAGGCGTGGAAATTAGATGATTGAAACATTGAACAGTCATGAAGACCAAATGCAAAGAGACATGACACGAACGAAACAACAAACATGAAAAACGGGACGCACAACTAGACACCAACAAATGGCTGAAATGTAATAAACTATCTTCCTTTATCACCACCCCTCTATCACTTATGTCGTGGCCTCTTTGTAGCCATTTGACCTAAATTTTACTGGACCATTAACTTAGAGTATTTGGCTTAGGATGACATACGCATTGGATTCTCACCAATTATTACAATCTTAGAGTGTTCAGTATTCGGGAAAGAGAAACTGTCCATATGTTATCATATTACCTCGAAACTTCAAGCAGTTTACCTGAAGCTGCATTATCACATCATCTTTAACATATACAACACATTACAGTGTTTTTACATTAATAGGGAAATTAACCAGCTTCTCGCGAAAATAAGCACAATACGGGCTTATTGTATAATTGCGCGAGATAAGCTCATATTGGCATTATTTATCAATTAGTAGTGTGCCACTTATTGACCCAGTCCTGATTGGTTTGACATATTTCAATTGTCCAGCAATACTGTGTAGCGTTTTATCAATGACAAATGCAGGCCTCTTGACATTCGGATCATTTGAACATTGCGAGTCATCACTCATGCAGTCAATGTGTCCTATTTGTTTCGAGTTGCCATATGAAAAGCAAATACTCGACAACTAGCCCAGCAGCCACCTCTGACTACCCTTCGAATTATGTTCCAACCAAAGACTGGTACATAACTGAAGCAGTGACACGATATTCCATTGCATATAGCAGCCCCGGTACATGTCCACATTAAGAGAGGCGTGAACAGTACTAGATTTAAACAATCATCAAGAAATTGAAATAAACGTGAGACGACAGAAACAATTTAACTGATGAACAGAAAAACATACCTTCAGAAGAACAATACAACAGATCACAAAAACATACCTTCTAACCCCAGAATAACAATACAACAGATCACAAAAACATACCTTCTAACCCCAGAATAACATACCTTCAGAAGAACAATACAACAGATCACAAAAACATACCTTCAGAAGAACAATACAACAGATCACAAAAACATACCTTCAGAAGAACAATACAACAGATCACAAAAACATACCTTCAGAAGAACAATACAACAGATCACAAAAATTGGTCGAAACGACCGCCCTAGTACCACCAGGGCCCTGTACTATGGACCATAATAATTGTAATCACAAGGTTAAGGGAGGTACACAGGAGGCGGACAAGTGCAATAGACCACTGTAATAGTGCAGACCACTGTAATAGTGTAGATTATACCCGTGTGCTTGTGGGCTCATTGCCGGTGGGTGATTGGGTTTGATCAGAATGGCATTCACACTGCGGCAATCAAGCGGTTGTCTCGTGGCAAACAACCTAAAGTCTGTATTGGAGTATTGACCAATTATGACATTCGTGCAGGGACGTTGTTAGAGGGTCTCCTTTGGGGGTACACAACTTGGAGTTTAAACCTGCACCTGAGACCTTCTAACTTCGTCTCTTGTACATATTATCAATAGAATACTGCAGCGATTCTGAATGACAAACCAACTAGAAATTGAAATACATCGTACGACTTGAATTGTTGGAACAGACGATAACCATTGATGAAATATAACACAATGCACGAACGGTTGCGGTGTACTCACTGAGCGATTATTTAAAGGATACCGATTACCACTAATCAAATTGAACACGGCTCACCCATGCACTAGCGATAACATATCAATGAGTGTCTCCGAGGAATAATTTTTTTCATTGGTCAATCAAGTCACATGTGAAAAACTTATTATTTTATTGGTCACCATGCATGTGAACGCGAAATTACAAGAAGTCGCCTATATACTGTTAGAATAAGAGCGGAGGTCTATGGTAATCGACACCTTTTGTGTGCCCCACAGAAGCTTGTGATTACAATAATTGTGTTCTATAGTATAGGGCCCAGGACTCCTACACCACACATCACGGGATGCAATCACCAACTCACGACTTACCAGATATACGCTCTTTGCAGTACGTTTGAATGTGGGTTATAACGAAATAACGGATATAAGCCAAATGGGCTTATTTCAGAATAAAATATGCGAATAGTTAGGTCCAACATGAACCTATTTGCACGAGGATATGTTGATCACACAGCCGCGCCCGGAGAGTAAGAGCAAAGTTATATGAATGATGATATCGTATGTTTTATTCACACAATAGTTAAATTACCACAAGCAACACAAATAACTAAAACATCAGGTGTAAGTATTGTGAGGTAGTTGCATAACCAGGATTTGCTGTCTTCAGGTCACCCCGTTGCCAATATAATAAGTAAATTGCAATGGCACAACCTGGATGTCCTAATAACGAAATACATTTGATATAAATAAATTTGATTATGTACATATACATGTATAATTATATTATATATACATGACTATGTAGGCGTGTGCATGGCAATTAAAGAACACTATCTAATATTAAAGGTACTCAATCCCATATCATCAGATTCTAACAACAACACAATTTTATCAGTTTTAATATCAGAATCGAGTAATTGCCCAAAAATAATGCTAATCACAGTCAACTATTGTATAAAATTGCCCCAAAACTGTTGTTTATTTATTTAAATAAGACGGCCGTTGTTGCCGAATGTGTATAGCGTAGTATTATCGGCAAATGGTAACAATTTCAATAAGTTGCAGCAGACATAATTATGATGCACGTAAATGAGGACCAAGTACGGAGCCCTGTGGGACTTCGCTGAATATACCCTAAAGACTAGAAGTACTACCATTGAATTCAGTAAACTGTCTTCTATCATTTTCAGCACAGTATAAGGCGATTCCAAGCAGATTATCTACATAAAATTAGTTCCATTATAAGCAGATAATGTGCGGGTTTTCGAAGATGAGGCTGAATTGAAACCTAACTTTAAGCTATCAAATTAGATCTTCGTGTCTATCTCGCCGTGTGCGTACTTATTGGTTCAATTGTTATAGTATTGGCCCAGAATAGAACTCCATAGAAAGTGTCTCGGAAAAAAAGAAGGGTTGGTGTACATTCGGTCGCTTCTGATTATGTGGTGCTGCCTGTTGAAATTCGATGAATCGATGGCGAGGCTCCGTCTTTAGAGCACCAGTACCGGTCTGGATTTGATCAATTTAGCGCGGGTTTCTATATCAAGAATACCTAACCCGTCCCTCGATTCAAACATATTATGTGCTTTAAGAACAATTCCCTCACTCACAACTTATTGACAGAACGGAGATTTAGAGTGGTAGGTTCTGTTGACAATTTTTGCATTCTGCTCACCAAAATAGGAGCGAATTACAACCAGGGTTGACGCTGGATCCAAATTGTCTGTTGCCAAAAATTTTGTTTTGGTCAAATTTCAAAATGATTTGCCAATTTGGGGTATATATTAATGGGGAAGACAGTTATCAAACTTGAAGCATCTGTCAACACAGCAATCATAGCATACATATTATTTCGAACAAAGCTGAACCATCAATTAATCCCCCATGTTCGCCATTCACATTTGACTGTTTAACCTGTTGTCTTATAATCGCTGGTCACATACACGGATATCAATAATGTGTGATGTACAATGTCGCCAGTATATATGACTCGGAACTTTATTTATTTCCACTGCTACTCGTACTTGTAGGTACATGCTACCCCCCCCCCCCCCCACGCACACACAAACAAAACCGCTCACATGTTAAGGAAATTGTCCACTCTTTATATGACACTCCAAACACATGATTCCCTGCAATCAACTTCCCTATGTATATATCCAATATAGCGCTGATTCACCCCCCCCCCCCCACATACTATCCTCAATCTGACGACCCTTTGATCTACCCCCCCCCCCTCCCCCATCCCCACATAGTCGCACTCGACTTTCCGCGCTATTGATAAGTTTAACATAATTTGTATAAACCTTAATGAGTATATATACGCACGCATGTGCACTATCAATGTGAATATGATTATGCATGTCCACATCTATATATATCTCTGTTATGTCAACATGTACGACGATTTGAGATTAATTAAATTCTGAATTCTGATCGATGGCTTACAAAGGGGATTAACTGTAAACACAATTTTATTATTAGCTTTTGCTGTTTCATGTGAAGTGTCGTAATTTACATTGAGAGCTTATCACAGGCAAATTATTTACACCATCCTCCAATGAAATCACATTCTTATTTCTGACTGCCATAGTTTAAGCGCGGATGATTAGATTAAAAGTAACGGATAATCCACCTTCGATGATGTTTTATGACTAGATAGTTCACATAATTTAAAAACGCACTTGCCAAATGTTTTGCCAAATCAAATATATTTTTTGCCAAATGAAAATATGTTTTGCCATTGGCAAATTTGGCAAGTGGCAGCGCGAACACTGATTACAACTCTTGTTTGATGTTTGCCATGCGTGTTGCTGTTCATATGCGTTTATACATTTGTTTTGATCAAATAAAATAACAGAAGATCGAAAGCACTACATTACTCGAAATAGTTTTTGTTAGTTCTATTACGACTGTTGTGTCGTGGCTTTGTTCACTTAGTGTATATATTAAAGGTACTCAATCCGATAAAACTCCTCTCAATTACTATTTCCTTGACTTCGGGGGACAAAAATATTTGATTCGAGTCGAGGAAGCCACCCATCAAAGCTCGGATTTATTAGATATCGATTTTAGAAATCTATTATTTTTCATTATCGGGAATACTTTCTGTCCCAGAAGTTTTCCGAAAAAGCCGACCGACATACTCTCGATACTAAATTCCATTGAACAAAATGTTGCTATACAACACATTTTGGGCAATTATATACGATAGTTCACAGTCGTTAGCATTATTTTTAGATAATTAATCGATTATGATAACTAAAGTGACCTTTAATAAAATTTTGTTGTTGTTGGAATCTGTTGAGATGGGGACCCTCTGATCGGATTGAGTACCTTTAATGTCGCGGAAGTCCCCCAAATGTAGGTAAAATATCGCCGGTGGCAACGGTCGTATCGATTCACCAAGGGAGATAAACTAGAGTTTTACTTACGTTCCTGCAATCTGTAATAAGCTGCACTTTGCTCAATGTTGCTGCATGTGTTCTTTTGCACGATTCCCGAATGAAGCTGACAGTTCTGACTTAACTTCACGTAGAAGAAGGACGAACAAAACAAGTGACGCGCGCAACGCGAGGCACATTCCAACTTCGAAGCAGCATTTGACGCTGATATCATGTTGGTTTGGCAGATAGAATCAGAGAAAATGCGAATCAATTTCCCATAGTTTATTTCTGACGTTACGCCGGGACGTATAAAGAAACTGACGGCGGCCGAAATGAAAATATGCGGAATCATCGCGAAATTAACTTCGGGGGACACCCGCGCCGATTATCTTACGAGTCCGCGTGATCCAACTTATATATGACCGAGTCACTACAATAAGATCGTCCACAGATTACTACGCGAATTTATCTCAACTTTAAAACGAGAGGACAGCCATGGAAAATATGTTACCACAATATCTGGATGCACATCGTTGTCTCCAAAATTTTTTAAAGCGAACAATTGCTTTACTTTTAATTGGAACATAATGACGTTGATTTAATTAATTAGCGCTGGAAACCCATTCATTTCTGGAGTGGGCGACCGGCGCAAAAAAATTGTACTTCTCAAAATTCGGATGCAATTTGCGTTCTTTCTATTTTAATATTTCCGTAGACAGCAGACTATTGTCCTCTTGCTCCGTTAATTTTCCGGCTTCTGTGGGTGAATGGTCTCAGCGTGGACATTGTTGATGCCACCAAAAGGAAACCAGGAAGCCAATTAGTATAGTTTGCTTTAAAAAAACCTAACATGATCGGATAATGAGGGAACGTGCAGTCGTTAATACCGGGTTATATTATAGATTACAACGCTGTAAATATTGTCCGTAGATAGGCCTCAAAACAAACATTCTATTGCGCATTGCTTTTATGGTGCGTTCATACTCTGGCAAGTTTGCCTGCATGGTATGTATCGCAGGCATTTGGTCATAGAAAAACATATGTTACCAGAATATGAACGGCAATATGCGTATAAAAGCATCGTTACCATCGTTACCAAAGCTATAACGACGTGAGAAGTAATATTTATGTAGTTCCACATGTACAGGTGCTATGAAAATTGCCTTCACATACCTGTACAAGAAAACCATAGTCAGAAATTATAACGCGCTCAAGATCATATATTATATACCCATGATTGTAATTATAGAATATAAAATATATTGGTTTCGGGAATGACCAACTCAGAATTCCGTTAAAATAACAATAACAACCAGCACCTAATTAACGAACCGGTGGCCGACTCGGTCGTCTCCGACCACAACCATCAGTGGGCTGCAGAACGAAAAATAACTATAAAAGTTGAAATATAAGACTTACAAATTATCTTTTAAATTTCTTTTATTGGTAATTAACATAGATTGTCACAAACCAAAAATCAACATTATTGGCATAATAATGTAAAGTATACAACAAACGAAATTGAAATTCCCAACTACACCATTTACCGGACTCGGCCTCCTGGTCGCGCAGTTCGACTTTTAAACCGGAAAAACCAATTATCTATAAATAAAATGCCTACGGGACCATGGCTATCAAAAATTTGTAGAACAGTATACACGCGGCGCGCGCTAATGGTTGATTTTTGTGAGATAATTGCATGTTATTTACAGGTAAATTCGCGTAGCATCACTACAGGTGAAACTAAAGAGTTTCCAATTCTCATGCACGGACTTGTAATTATTGTAAGTTCCAATAATCGGAACAAACCATTGGAAAGATATCAGTTGTATATAGTGTATATACGTTTTCTCATGTACCGTGTATAATGGCTGAGAATAAAGCATTATACTTACTTACGAGTATTTAGTATGTCCTAACTTATTATATGAACATTTACCTCCAACAAATATGGCCCCCTGCTAACCATGTAAAATCTTTCGTTTGGTTTTTCCCTAAGAAACCCTCGGGATGAATAATAGACAATTCCAATGTATACTTTTTAACTTAGAAGGAGAATTCATTTAGTATAGAAAGGATTATTATCCGTCGAATTTTAAAAGTAGCACGAATAATGGGGGTATGTCCTGTGGCACGAATAATGGGGGTATGTCCTGCGCCAAATGATGATCTGTATTAGAGATTGACTCCTTCCTCAATTTGTAAGCTTCCGTCAACCACTCCCTTCTGAAGTAATTGGTGTACAACCTATATATGGTTATTTACAACATCTTGGCTTCAAAAGCAATGACAAAACAGCTCTATAGCGGCTATATATTGATCATGATGCATACCTCATGTAATCTCTTTTTTTGGTTCGCTTAGAAACTTTAGATATATCTGTCGAAATGTTTTGTTTTTTTTTCTTTTCCGGACATGATAATGTAATATTGGATGGTAACTGATTAATGTTTCCACTGTATTTTATGTATATACTTGTAATTATTGTAAGTTCCAATATTCGGAACAAACCATTGGAAAGTTCTCATTTGTATATAGTGTATATACGTTTTCTCATGTACAGTGTATAATGACTGAGAATAAAGCATTATACTCACTTACGAGTATTATGGTATCCTAAGTCATCCCTTAGAAAATGTTCATTTAATAATTTCAGCATTTCCCTCCAACAAATATGGCTCCGAAGTCGCCATCGCACGCCGACGCCGCCAGCCATATTGGCCACAAGCCGCCGCCAGCCATATTATCTCTAACGCCAACCACATGAAAAAATCTCCGCCGCCGGAATTGTAAAATGGCTGAGCCGTGTGCATGGGCTTATATGTTAAGGACAACTGTACTGCGAATCGCAAATAACTAAACCACATTGCCTAATATTGGCATACTCGCATGGACACGGCATGGTTAGAACACCCGGGCCTCTCAATGTGGAATAGACTATTCCAATGCATGCTTTCATATAACTGAGTGGGAGCATCCATTCGTGTATTTTCGCCATAATGGAAAAGCCCAACACCAAAAGAATACGCTTGGTCTGGAATTCTACGGGTCTATAACCGAGGATTAGGAAATTTTCGGAAACGAAATACGCTGAATGATAACGTCTCAGCCGACTGAGCCGCCATATTTCGTCAGCCACGAACGTCGCGACTGAGCCGGCTTAGCTAGATAACCAGCCACGAAATTGGTTGAGCCAGCCGTAAAATTAGTTGTCGTGGCTTCGGGGTCTAATTCCAATGTATACTTTTTTAACCGAGAAGGAGAATCAATTTTGTATAGAAAGGGTTATTATCCGTTGAATTTTAAAAGTAGCACGAATAATGAGGGTATGTCCTGCGGCAAATGATTTTCTGTATTAGAGATTGACTCTGTCTCAATTGGTAAGCTTCCGTCAACCACTCGCTTCTGAAGTTTGTTTACCAGCATCTGACTTGTTGCGATTAATGTCTTAGTGACAGTCAACAGGACACGTGCTTGTAAAAAGTTTGTAAACAGTCCGCCGTTCGTTTGATACAGACGACCAATGGCGCTGCAATTAGAGAGGGTGTGATCAGGCAGGTCTGAATTCTAACACATCGTGCTGTAGGTGGATACAGACCGCCCACGCTTCTCGAACACTGGAACTTCTTTTCTTCTGAGCATCAGCCATCATGTCTTCTTTATCACGGATACTATTTGACTTTAGACTATAAATACATAGCATCGCTTTCGACGCCTTGAGAAGTTTTGTTCACGATAGCAGATGTCAGTTCTGGATTATGTTACTGAATATTCCAAGGGACACAACTAGGTAAGTTTGGATATACAGAACTCACATCATAGTAGCAACCTCACTTTCACAGTTTCATTTCCAGTGTTGATATTTTATGAAGTCAGCTGCCTATGCGTATGTTGTTTTACTTCTTTCAGGTTCATTTCAATGATTTCTAAAACTATTTCAATATCAGATTAACCCTTTGAGTGCCAGGGGCCGATCTCATCGGCCCTAAACCTAAAAAAATAAGACTGTTAAAGAATATAAGAATAAATTATTAAAATTGTAAAAAATTGTAAAAAAAATAAAAAATAATAATAATGTTAGGCCATTGCATTCTCTTATATATGCGAGGCGACCTATGGTCGACTCGCATATATAAGAGAATGCATTGGCACAGGGTATATGGGTTGATACAAAAATCGGACCTGGACACATGTTAAATCGCAATGTTTATTCTATTGTAATCTCACTTTATACCAGGATCATTACCATCTGTACACTATATATGACAACTAACTGTTAGTATATTTACTTTTGTAAGTATTCTTATACTCCATTTGTTCATATTTATTTGCATCTTCCTGAAATAGCGGTTTGTTTTATGTCACCTAATTTTGCTGGTGAAAAAGTGCCAGAAAAACTGCTTACTATTTTTTTAGATTGTATGGGCTAAGAAATCAGGCCTCTTCTTGCTCCCGCAACAAATCGCAAACATTACAGACATTTTGTTTCAAAGCCCGAACTTAACAATTCGGATTTTATTTTTTTTGCTTTCATATATGCTTGTAGTTATCTCTGGCTCTGAAAAAACATAAATATATCTAAATAATCACATGAACTTTTCCAAAAAAACTGTGAGGTTGCTAATAGATAGCTAGACTATATACATATACATGATATCAGGGATGTTCATAAAGAATTTTAAATAGCTGGAAATTACATACCTCGTACCGCATTAGTTGGAATTTCCAGACCAAATATAGGTTGAAGTGGTTCTGGTATTTGATTTTCCAATCAGTATATACTGTGAAATTTCATGTATTCAGTTATAAAAGTATAATCAGACACCTATATTCGCATAATTGGCGGCCGCAATAATCAGTACAAATCACTGTACGCTTTCCCAGGATTGTCAAACAATAACTGCATAAAAAGTGATGAACCAACTACGTCACTTCAAGTCGATCATGTGCTCGCGCCCGCTGGGTGGTTGTTATTGGGAGACTGTGTTGGAATATGAACAATATATGTTACTTACAATTGTTGTGGTAGTTTTGAAAAGGTTGTTCATGTTATTAATGTTATATTAAAATGTGCTGGTTATTATTATAAGGAATGACTGGAAGATCGATTGGTGGCGATCGATTTGTCCAGCAGAGTTATTAACCCTTTCAGTGCCAGGTCCGATTTTGGTATCAACCCATATACCCTGCGCCAATGCATTCTCTTATATATGCAGGTCGACCATAGGTGGCCTCGCATATATAAGAGAATGCATTGGCCTAACAATTTTTCATCATTTATTATTATTTTTTACAATTTTAATAATTTTTTCTTATATTCTTTAACAGACTTATTTTGTAGGTTTAGTGCCAGGGAATCTTACGTTTTTCATGGGCATCAAACTTATTACTATCAATACTTTGTGATAGTTTTGAGTTATAACATGCCCCTAAGGTTTTATCCAGCTTGTTGTTAAATTCGCTATTGCAGGCTTAAGCATACCCAAAAATAATTCAACACAAAAAATGTTGTTTTTTTTTTTTTTAATTTAGGGACGATTTTACAGACCGTAAATTAGGGCCGATGAGATCGGCCCCTGGTACTGAAAGGGTTAAACAAAGTTCGTGTGAATTCACACACTCTGCCGGTCGTAATTCAATGACCGGTCTTCCGGTCATTTCTTACACATACATTTGAATAGTCTATTATTATTCTGGTGGGATGGTTATGAAATATATACGCAGACGATACCCAGACGAACATATAATACAATTGCATTAATATTCATATCCATTGGTAGGATATAATCAGGTATTAATTTCAATACACGGATTGTACATTCATTACTCGATATGTTTTTTTGTTAAACGTTGTAAGTTGTAAGAACCTGTCCTCCAACCCCCCAATCTCTGTACCATCTTGTGATAATAAAATATTTTTAAATCAAAGCAAACAAACGGCCATGACCTTTGTTTTGTTGAACTTATTATGTTAAGATTTCCTGAGGAAATTCTCGCCAGTGAATGAGTATTTAAGTAAAGAAAGTTTAATGGACTAACAAGTAGGTATAAACAGAAACACAAGGTGATATGTGACCAAAAGTTCCGAAAGTAGGAAATCTGAGCACACAAGCCTTGAAAATGTTAAAAGGACATGGCTCAATTCAACCTCCAAATCATATGTACGGAAGGATATGTCGAACAATACGTGAAATACCGATTTATAGAATGTGTATACTCTAGAAAATAACTTCCGAACAGTTCTCAGCTATTTTATTAAAAAATAATTCGCACAGAAGTGAGAAAACACTCTTTATTTTTACCAGATAAGGGATATCCTAACGATAAACGATCTTTATTTTACCATATGATGAATATACAAACAAGAAACGCTCTTTATTTTACCATATCAGGAATATACTAACAAGAAACGCTCTTTATTGTTGCATCCTGATGAACATTTGAGACCTAAGTTCTAAATTATGTGACTTGAATAAGCCTATCCGTGGCATATATAAAGTCTATATAAAGTCTATATATATTTCACGTGTATTTCACGACCCATGTTGGTCGCCGGGGTCAGACCGGATTGTAATAAAAAAAAACGAGCATGTCAGTAAAGCTGTTTGTTGGAATACATGTGTAACTACCTTTCAATAGCTACTTTTAGTAAATTCCAAGTTAAAGGTGAATGTACGAACATTTTAGTCTGAATTTCGGACTTGGAAAGAGTTGAAATTGTCTAAGTTAGTACCTATACGACTGGTTGTGATTATATAGTTTTAAACCCGGAAGTCATAATCGGATATGATCAATTTAAATGGAATTTCGGATGGATATTCCGAGGCCCTCACTCCCCAGGTAAATTATGTGCTATTGTAAATTCGGAGGCTCCTGTGTACGGCACCGGACAACTTGTATAGGAAACACGTTGATTTGTATTATCTTACTGTTGTAAACAGGGGGGGGATTTTCCGGCACGAATGCCGGGGTGGGTGGGTGGTCAAAGCCACCAACAAGCAATTTTTTCCGCAACTAAAAAAATAATTTCCGCTTGTTTTTTTAGTGTTTTGGCAACGAGTTGGGCTTCAAAACCACTTTGAATGAGAGAAATAATGTAATTCTAACTGGTAAACTGACTGCAGGCAGTTATCGTGTTGTATTTTGTTGCAAATTTTGAAATCCAAGATGGCCGCTGGCAGCCATGTTTTTTTGGCCGAATGACCTCAAAATGACTCATTCCTATTTACATGTCCATGTTAACATCCATGATAAATAGTATGCACAGAAATTCATATACAGCTGTTTACAGTGAATTCCCCCCCCCCCCCGCAAATTTTAGTGTTAAAAGGGTGGGTGGGTGTCAAAAAATGGTCGGAAAAAACTGCCGAAAACGGAAAAAAATTTGGCGATGGGGGTGGGTGGGTACAAAAAATTATCGAAAGGGAAAAAATGCCATACGTGCCTGAATTTTTTTCCCGACCCCCCCCCCCCCCCCCCCCCCGTTGTAAACACATCTTCTCAAGGTTTCGACATTTGGATATCTTTTCGATGTGTCTGCATGCTGAAGCGAATGGTAGTGTTCTGTCATAAAATAGACCTAATGTTTGCTAGCTCGTGTCACGTTCTATGAAATTACATAACATGAAACTGAAATCCACATAAACGCTCTTTATGTTTACCATATGTGGAACATATGAGACATTAGTACCATGTCACGCCCGTAGAGATCACATTTCGCCAGACAAAACCTGGGAACTTGTTGGTATTCTGACCCCTTCTGAACTTGATAATACTAAACAAACAAGGCAAGGGATATATTTCTTTGTTTATATTTGTTCCTCGATAATAAACTTCAAGGTATGGGGTGGTCCCTGCTAGAGACGGCATGCTTTATTTGTGAATTTGGTCAGCCGATATTGCAACAAAAAAATGTAATTAATTACATTTATATACCGGCTTCATGTGCTCTGAAAAATACAGACCTTAGTTTTGTTGAACTTATTATATTAAGATTTCCTGAGGAAATTCTCGCCAGTGAATGAGTATTTAGTAACGAAAAGTTTAATGGACTAACAATTAGGTATAAACAGAAACACAAGGTGATATGTGACCAAAAGTTCCGAAAGTAGGAAATCTGAGGACAAAAGCCTTGAAAATGTTAAAAGGACATGGCTCAATTCAACCTCCAGTGAATACAAGAACTACCGATTTACAGAATTGTTATGCTCTCAAACATAACTTTCCGAACTCATAACCATTCTCAACTATTTTATGATGTTTTCTTTTCAACACATAAGTGAGACAAACGCTCATTAATTTTACAATATCAGGAATAGACCAACACGAAACGCTCTTTATTTTACCATATCAGGAATAGACCAACAAGAACAAGAAACGCTCTTTATTTTACCATATCAGGAATAGACCATCAATAAACGCTCTTTATTTTACCATATCAGGAATAGACCAACAAGAAACGCTCTTTATTTTACCATATCAAGATATACATTAACAAGAAACGCTCTTTGTGGTTGCATACTGAAGAACAGTTTGTATCTGAGTTCACTAAGTTCTGTGTTATGTATCCTGTGACGTGAATAAGCCTATCCTAAGATACTCTATCAATCTCCAAGCAGTGTTATCTCCCATCGCTCCGCTGAGATACATGTATCACTGCCACAATGATAGTTGGTAAGGATTTCTGACATGATCTTAGTTCTTATGTTTTAGGATTTAAATTGTCTATGTCTGGCTCAGTTCATTTTATTCTTATCAATGCCGAATGGATTACCATGATTGCAAAACTTTTGGTGGTCAAAATACGAAAATAGGTGACTAAATATTGTTCCGACGATACGTAAAAATAGATGTATCGGTCCGCAAAGAACCATCCATGTGGCAGTGATCTATAACGGAGAGGGCGCTGAATGCAATTTGGTCCTCTATATATATTCTCATTCTTAGGGTACGTTCCAAGCCTGAGTTTAGTGTGCCTGTCATTTGCAGAATGAGGTCCACAGAGGGTGCATTTGGTGATGCTATCACACACAGCAGGCTAACATCCCCAAATTCACCCTCTGGGGACCCCATTCTGCATGGCCTTATCTGTTATGGGAGACATAGACTCAGATTGAAGTGATGTACACCCATTGGGAACCTCGATTATGCAATGTGTCGTCTGCCAATTTGGGGATATAGAGAAACTAAATTATAAAAGAAATAGGATAGAAGAAGTTTCTATAGAAATTTTATAATAAAGAAACTTTCCATAGAAGATGAGGCCTAAGCAGAATTAGGTCCACAGACGGTGCATTTTGTGATGCTAGACCACTAATACCCTCTGGGGACCTCTTTCTGCAAATGACAGACACACTAAACTCAGACTTGGTACATTCACACACTCCTAAGTTTGCACGGTATTTTTTTCATCTTTACCAAAGCTAAATGACATGATATAATTTATTGCACATCATCAATGTTAAGCAACCCAGATAGAATAAATATCTGACAAATTCAAGTATATTTTATTCGACATTTGTCTTGTTTTATTGAAATTATAATTATATTATACTGAAATTTGCAGGTAAAAAACACTAAATAGATCAAAAAATATATATTTTCCACCTGCTCTGCCCTGGATACCTCAGTGTTTTTGGAACCCCATGGGGCAGGGATAATTGGAGATAGCGTCAAAATTTCTACCCTTTCATGTGATACTATCCTCATCTGGGGGCCGGTCTAACGGGAGGCCAAATTCACATTTAATAGCCAATTACGCTTAGGCGTAATGCTTTACACTTAAGCTTAATGCCATCACGCTTCGATGCGTAAAATAGATGTATCCATTACACTTAAGCATAATTCCATTAATAGCATTACGCTTAAGCATAATTGCATTGCGCTTGTGTAATGCATTATGCTTAAATGCATAATGATGCATAATTATGCTCAAGTGTAATGCCATTACACTTAAGCGTAATGTCATTAATATCATTACGCTTAAGCATAATTGCATTACGCTTGAGAAATGCATTACGCTTAATCGTAATTATGCATAATTATGCTCAAGTGTAATGCCATTACACTTAAGCGTAATGTCATTATGCTTAAGCGTAATGGTATTATGCTTAAGCATAATGTAATGTGTATTGCGCTTAAGCGTAATGGTAATTAACTTCCATCTGTTAGCTGTGATGGCAGTATTCTTGGTTAGGGTTAGGGTTAGGGTTAGTAATGGTAATTAACTTCCATCTGTTAGCTGTGATGGCAGTATTCTTGGTTAGGGTTAGGGTTAGGGTTAGGGTTAGTAATGGTAATTAACTTCCATCTGTTAGCTGTGATGGCAGTATTCTTGGTTAGGGTTAGGGTTAGGGTTAGGGTTAGTAATGGTAATTAACTTCCATCTGTTAGCTGTGTTGGTAGTATTCTTGGTTAGGGTTAGGGTTAGGGTTAGTAATGGTAATTAACTTCCATCTGTTAGCTGTGTTGGTAGTATTTTTGGTTAGGGTTAGGGTTAGGGTTAGTAATGGTAATTAACTTCCATCTGTTAGCTGTGTTGGTAGTATTCTTGGTTAGGGTTAGGGTTAGGGTTAGTAATGGTAATTAACTTCCATATGTTAGCTGTGTTGGTAGTATTCTTGGTTAGGGTTAGGGTTAGGGTTAGGGTTAGTAATGGTAATTAACTTCCATCTGTTAGCTGTGTTGGTAGTATTCTTGGTTAGGGTTAGGGTTAGGGTTAGGGTTAGTAATGGTAATTAACTTCCATCTGTTAGCTGTGTTGGTAGTATTCTTGGTTAGGGTTAGGGTTAGGGTTAGGGTTAGTAATGGTAATTAACTTCCATCTGTTAGCTGTGTTGGTAGTATTCTTGGTTAGGGTTAGGGTTAGGGTTAGTAATGGTAATTAACTTCCATCTGTTAGCTGTGTTGGTAGTATTCTTGGTTAGGGTTAGGGTTAGGGTTAGGGTTAGTAATGGTAATTAACTTCCATCTGTTAGCTGTGTTGGTAGTATTCTTGGTTAGGGTTAGGGTTAGGGTTAGTAATGGTAATTAACTTCCATCTGTTAGCTGTGTTGGTAGTATTCTTGGTTAGGGTTAGGGTTAGGGTTAGGGTTAGTAATGGTAATTAACTTCCATCTGTTAGCTGTGTTGGTAGTATTCTTGGTTAGGGTTAGGGTTAGGGTTAGGGTTAGTAATGGTAATTAACTTCCATCTGTTAGCTGTGTTGGTAGTATTCTTGGTTAGGGTTAGGGTTAGGGTTAGGGTTAGTAATGGTAATTAACTTCCATCTGTTAGCTGTGTTGGTAGTATTCTTGGTTAGGGTTAGGGTTAGGGTTAGTAATGGTAATTAACTTCCATCTGTTAGCTGTGTTGGTAGTATTCTTGGTTAGGGTTAGGGTTAGGGTTAGTAATGGTAATTAACTTCCATCTGTTCGCTGTGTTGGTAGTATTCTTGGTTAGGGTTAGGGTTAGGGTTAGTAATGGTAATTAATTCCATCTGTTAGCTGTGTTGGTAGTATTCTTGGTTAGGGTTAGGGTTAGGGTTAGGGTTAGTAATGGTAATTAACTTCCATCTGTTAGCTGTGTTGGTAGTATTCTTGGTTAGGGTTAGGGTTAGGGTTAGGGTTAGTAATGGTAATTAACTTCCATCTGTTAGCTGTGTTGGTAGTATTCTTGGTTAGGGTTAGGGTTAGGGTTAGTAATGGTAATTAACTTCCATCTGTTCGCTGTGTTGGTAGTATTCTTGGTTAGGGTTAGGGTTAGGGTTAGTAATGGTAATTAACTTCCATCTGTTAGCTGTGTTGGTAGTATTCTTGGTTAGGGTTAGGGTTAGGGTTAGTAATGGTAATTAACTTCCATCAGATAGCTGTGTTGGTAGTATTCTTGGTTAGGGTTAGGGTTAGGGTTAGTAATGGTAATTAACTTCCATCTGTTAGCTGTGTTGGTAGTATTCTTGGTTAGGGTTAGGGTTAGGGTTAGTAATGGTAATTAACTTCCATCAGATAGCTGTGTTGGTAGTATTCTTGGTTAGGGTTAGTGTTAGGGTTAGGGTTAGTAATGGTAATTAACTTCCACCAGATAGCTGTGTTGGTAGTATGCTTGGTTAGGGTTAGGGTTAGGGTTAGTAATGGTAATTACTTCCATCTGTTAGCTGTGTTGGTAGTATTCTTGGTTAGGGTTAGGGTTAGGGTTAGGGTTAGTAATGGTAATTACTTCCATCTGTTAGCTGTGTTGGTAGTATTCTTGGTTAGGGTTAGTAATGGTAATTAACTTCCATCTGTTAGCTGTGTTGGTAGTATTCTTGGTTAGGGTTAGGGTTAGGGTTAGTAATGGTAATTACTTCTATCTGTTAGCTGTGTTGGTAGTATTCTTGGTTAGGGTTAGGGTTAGGGTTAGGGTTAGTAATGGTAATTAACTTCCATCTGTTAGCTGTGTTGGTAGTATTCTTGGTTAGGGTTAGGGTTAGGGTTAGGGTTAGGGTTAGTAATGGTAATTAACTTCCATCTGTTCGCTGTGTTGGTAGTATTCTTGGTTAGGGTTAGGGTTAGGGTTAGTAATGGTAATTAACTTCCATCTGTTAGCTGTGTTGGTAGTATTCTTGGTTAGGGTTAGGGTTAGGGTTAGGGTTAGTAATGGTAATTAACTTCCATCTGTTAGCTGTGATGGCAGTATTCTTGGTTAGGGTTAGGGTTAGGGTTAGGGTTAGTAATGGTAATTAACTTCCATCTGTTAGCTGTGTTGGTACTATTCTTGGTTAGGGTTAGGGTTAGGGTTAGGGTTAGGGTTAGGGTTAGTAATGGTAATTAACTTCCATCTGTTAGCTGTGTTGGTAGTATTCTTGGTTAGGGTTAGGGTTAGGGTTAGGGTTAGTAATGGTAATTAACTTCCATCTGTTAGCTGTGTTGGTAGTAGTCTTGGTTAGGGTTAGGGTTAGGGTTAGTAATGGTAATTAACTTCCATCTGTTAGCTGTGTTGGTAGTATTCTTGGTTAGGGTTAGGGTTAGGGTTAGGGTTAGTAATGGTAATTAACTTCCATCTGTTAGCTGTGTTGGTAGTATTCTTGCGGTGATTTATAACTTTATCTTCATACTATTTAGAACCTTTGCAAGATACTCCATCTTGCTATCCTGTCGTCATACACAACCTAAAATGTGAGCAACGTTTCCAATTGAATATTCTACCGCTATGCTACCGATTCTCTTCTTTATATTTAGTCTTCTAACCTAATGCACTTGTGGTATACTCCACAATGTGTACCCAAGAAATGGCATCGCTTCGGTTTAGGGCTGACCCTAACTCTAGCGGCATTTATAGCAACCCTTGATTAATTTAACCAGATATTTACCAAAGTTAGATGACATGAGAAGTAAAATGCATGTAATTCCACATGTAACAGTGCTATACTGACATTTTACGAACATCCATTAAAGGTGTGTTTGATGTTCAAAATCGGGGCATAATCGAAACCCATTATCCTGGTAAATTTCAGTTATAAATATGAGTTTTTTAAAGGTTACTGATTTTTTAAGGTGAATTTCAATAGCTCGTACACTAGTTGATTGCGTCAGACAATCTTTTATAAATGTTTTAAACAAATGAAAATCAAAACATGTTTATGTTAGAGACTTCATTCGTGACGTAGGTTCCTGGCCCTGCTAATATATATAGTTTGTTGTGATTGTGATGATTCGTGACGTAGGTTCCTGGCCCTGCTAATATATATAGTTTGTTGTGATTGTGATGATTCGTGACGTAGGTTCCTGGCCCTGCTAATATATATAGTTTGTTGTGATTGTGTTGATTCGTGACGTAGGTTCCTGGCCCTGCTAATATATATAGTTTGTTGTGATTGTGATGATTCGTGACGTAGGTTCCTGGCCCTGCTAATATATATAGTTTGTTGTGATTGTGATGATTCGTGACGTAGGTTCCTGGCCCTGCTTATAGATATAGTTTGTTGTGATTATGATGATTCGTGACGTAAGTTCCTGGCCCTGCTAATATATATAGTTTGTTGTGATTGTGATGATTCGTGACGTAGGTTCCTGGCCCTGCTAATATATATAGTTTGTTGTGATTATGATGATTCGTGACGTAGGTTCCTGGCCCTGCTAATATATATAGTTTGTTGTGATTGTGATGATTCGTGACGTAGGTTCCTGGCCCTGCTAATATATATAGTTTGTTGTGATTGTGATGATTCGTGACGTAGGTTCCTGGCCCTGCTAATATATATAGTTTGTTGTGATTGTGATGATTCGTGACGTAGGTTCCTGGCCCTGCTAATATATATAGTTTGTTGTGATTGTGATGATTCGTGACATAGGTTCCTGGCCCTGCTTATAGATATAGTTTGTTGTGATTGTGATGATTCGTGACGTAGGTTCCTGGCCCTGCTAATATATATAGTTTGTTGTGATTGTGATGATTCGTGACGTAGGTTCCTGGCCCTGCTAATATATATAGTTTGTTGTGATTGTGATGATTCGTGACGTAGGTTCCTGGCCCTGCTAATATATATAGTTTGTTGTGATTGTGATGATTCGTGACGTAGGTTCCTGGCCCTGCTAATATATATAGTTTGTTGTGATTGTGATGATTCGTGACGTAGGTTCCTGGCCCTGCTAATATATATAGTTTGTTGTGATTGTGATGATTCGTGACGTAGGTTCCCGGCCCTGCTAATATATATAGTTTGTTGTGATTGTGATGATTCGTGACGTAGGTTCCTGGCCCTGCTAATATATATAGTTTGTTGTGATTGTGATGATTCGTGACGTAGGTTCCTGGCCCTGCTAATATATATAGTTTGTTGTGATTGTGATGATTCGTGACGTAGGTTCCTGGCCCTGCTAATAGATATAGTTTGTTGTGATTGTGATGATTCGTGACGTAGGTTCCTGGCCCTGCTAATATATATAGTTTGTTGTGATTGTGATGATTCGTGACGTAGGTTCCTGGCCCTGCTTATAGATATAGTTTGTTGTGATTGTGATGATTCGTGACGTAGGTTCCTGGCCCTGCTAATATATATAGTTTGTTGTGATTGTGATGATTCGTGACGTAGGTTCCTGGCCCTGCTTATAGATATAGTTTGTTGCGATTGTGATGATTCGTGGCGTAGGTTCCTGGCCCTGCTAATATATATAGTTTGTTGTGATTGTGATGATTCGTGACGTAGGTTCCTGGCCCTGCTAATATATATAGTTTGTTGTGATTGTGATGATTCGTGACGTAGGTTCCTGGCCCTGCTAATATATATAGTTTGTTGTGATTGTGATGATTCGTGACGTAGGTTCCTGGCCCTGCTAATATATATAGTTTGTTGTGATTGTGATGATTCGTGACGTAGGTTCCTGGCCCTGCTAATATATATAGTTTGTTGTGATTGTGATGATTCGTGACGTAGGTTCCTGGCCCTGCTAATATATATAGTTTGTTGTGATTGTGATGATTCGTGACGTAGGTTCCTGGCCCTGCTAATATATATAGTTTGTTGTGATTGTGATGATTCGTGACGTAGGTTCCTGGCCCTGCTAATATATATAGTTTGTTGTGATTGTGATGATTCGTGACGTAGGTTCCTGGCCCTGCTAATATATATAGTTTGTTGTGATTATGATGATTCGTGACGTAGGTTCCTGGCCCTGCTAATATATATAGTTTGTTGTGATTGTGATGATTCGTGACGTAGGTTCCTGGCCCTGCTAATATATATAGTTTGTTGTGATTGTGATGATTCGTGACGTAGGTTCCTGGCCCTGCTAATATATATAGTTTGTTGTGATTGTGATGATTCGTGACGTAGGTTCCTGGCCCTGCTAATATATATAGTTTGTTGTGATTGTGATGATTCGTGACGTAGGTTCCTGGCCCTGCTAATATATATAGTTTGTTGTGATTGTGATGATTCGTGACGTAGGTTCCTGGCCCTGCTAATATATATAGTTTGTTGTGATTGTGATGATTCGTGACGTAGGTTCCTGGCCCTGCTAATATATATAGTTTGTTGTGATTGTGATGATTCGTGACGTAGGTTCCTGGCCCTGCTAATATATATAGTTTGTTGTGATTGTGATGATTCGTGACGTAGGTTCCTGGCCCTGCTAATATATATAGTTTGTTGTGATTGTGATGATTCGTGACGTAGGTTCCTGGCCCTGCTAATATATATAGTTTGTTGTGATTGTGATGATTCGTGACGTAGGTTCCTGGCCCTGCTAATATATATAGTTTGTTGTGATTATGATGATTCGTGACGTAGGTTCCTGGCCCTGCTAATATATATAGTTTGTTGTGATTGTGATGATTCGTGACGTAGGTTCCTGGCCCTGCTAATATATATAGTTTGTTGTGATTGTGATGATTCGTGACGTAGGTTCCTGGCCCTGCTAATATATATAGTTTGTTGTGATTGTGATGATTCGTGACGTAGGTTCCTGGCCCTGCTAATATATATAGTTTGTTGTGATTGTGATGATTCGTGACGTAGGTTCCTGGCCCTGCTAATATATATAGTTTGTTGTGATTGTGATGATTCGTGACGTAGGTTCCTGGCCCTGCTAATATATATAGTTTGTTGTGATTGTGATGATTCGTGACGTAGGTTCCTGGCCCTGCTAATATATATAGTTTGTTGTGATTGTGATGATTCGTGACGTAGGTTCCTGGCCCTGCTAATATATATAGTTTGTTGTGATTGTGATGATTCGTGACGTAGGTTCCTGGCCCTGCTAATATATATATTTTGTTGTGATTGTGATGATTCGTGACGTAGGTTCCTGGCCCTGCTAATATATATAGTTTGTTGTGATTGTGATGATTCGTGACGTAGGTTCCTGGCCCTGCTTATAGATATAGTTTGTTGCGATTGTGATGATTCGTGACGTAGGTTCCTGGCCCTGCTAATATATATAGTTTGTTGCGATTGTGATGATTCGTGACGTAGGTTCCTGGCCCTGCTAATAGATATAGTTTGTTGTGATTATGATGATTCGTGACGTAGGTTCCTGGCCCTGCTAATAGATATAGTTTGTTGTGATTATGATGATTCGTGACGTAGGTTCCTGGCCCTGCTAATATATATAGTTTGTTGTGATTGTGATGATTCGTGACGTAGGTTCCTGGCCCTGCTAATATATATAGTTTGTTGTGATTGTGATGATTCGTGACGTAGGTTCCTGGCCCTGCTAATATATATAGTTTGTTGTGATTGTGATGATTCGTGACGTAGGTTCCTGGCCCTGCTAATATATATAGTTTGTTGTGATTGTGATGATTCGTGACGTAGGTTCCTGGCCCTGCTAATATATATAGTTTGTTGTGATTGTGATGATTCGTGACGTAGGTTCCTGGCCCTGCTAATATATATAGTTTGTTGTGATTGTGATGATTCGTGACGTAGGTTCCTGGCCCTGCTAATATATATAGTTTGTTGTGATTGTGATGATTCGTGACGTAGGTTCCTGGCCCTGCTAATATATATAGTTTGTTGTGATTGTGATGATTCGTGACGTAGGTTCCTGGCCCTGCTAATATATATAGTTTGTTGTGATTATGATGATTCGTGACGTAGGTTCCTGGCCCTGCTAATATATATAGTTTGTTGTGATTGTGATGATTCGTGACGTAGGTTCCTGGCCCTGCTAATATATATAGTTTGTTGTGATTGTGATGATTCGTGACGTAGGTTCCTGGCCCTGCTAATATATATAATTTGTTGTGATTGTGATGATTCGTGACGTAGGTTCCTGGCCCTGCTAATATATATAGTTTGTTGTGATTGTGATGATTCGTGACGTAGGTTCCTGGCCCTGCTAATATATATAGTTTGTTGTGATTGTGATGATTCGTGACGTAGGTTCCTGGCCCTGCTAATATATATAGTTTGTTGTGATTGTGATGATTCGTGACGTAGGTTCCTGGCCCTGCTAATATATATAGTTTGTTGTGATTGTGATGATTCGTGACGTAGGTTCCTGGCCCTGCTAATATATATAGTTTGTTGTGATTGTGATGATTCGTGACGTAGGTTCCTGGCCCTGCTAATATATATAGTTTGTTGCGATT
Source organism: Siphonodentalium dalli (assembly GCA_032622095.1). Lineage (NCBI taxonomy): Eukaryota > Metazoa > Mollusca > Scaphopoda > Gadilida > Siphonodentaliidae > Siphonodentalium > Siphonodentalium dalli. The sequence goes on from CP136065.1 coordinate 255,367,319, forward strand.
GTGATGATTCGTGACGTAGGTTCCTGGCCCTGCTAATATATATAGTTTGTTGTGATTGTGATGATTCGTGACGTAGGTTCCTGGCCCTGCTAATATATATAGTTTGTTGTGATTGTGATGATTCGTGACGTAGGTTCCTGGCCCTGCTAATATATATAGTTTGTTGTGATTATGATGATTCGTGACGTAGGTTCCTGGCCCTGCTAATATATATAGTTTGTTGTGATTGTGATGATTCGTGACGTAGGTTCCTGGCCCTGCTAATATATATAGTTTGTTGTGATTATGATGATTCGTGACGTAGGTTCCTGGCCCTGCTAATATATATAGTTTGTTGTGATTGTGATGATTCGTGACGTAGGTTCCTGGCCCTGCTAATATATATAGTTTGTTGTGATTGTGATGATTCGTGACGTAGGTTCCTGGCCTTGCTAATATATATAGTTTGTTGTGATTGTGATGATTCGTGACGTAGGTTCCTGGCCCTGCTAATATATATAGTTTGTTGTGATTGTGATGATTCGTGACGTAGGTTCCTGGCCCTGCTAATATATATAGTTTGTTGTGATTGTGATGATTCGTGACGTAGGTTCCTGGCCCTGCTAATATATATAGTTTGTTGTGATTGTGATGATTCGTGACGTAGGTTCCTGGCCCTGCTAATATATATAGTTTGTTGTGATTGTGATGATTCGTGACGTAGGTTCCTGGCCCTGCTAATATATATAGTTTGTTGTGATTGTGATGATTCGTGACGTAGGTTCCTGGCCCTGCTAATATATATAGTTTGTTGTGATTATGATGATTCGTGACGTAGGTTCCTGGCCCTGCTAATATATATAGTTTGTTGTGATTGTGATGATTCGTGACGTAGGTTCCTGGCCCTGCTAATATATATAGTTTGTTGTGATTGTGATGATTCGTGACGTAGGTTCCTGGCCCTGCTAATATATATAGTTTGTTGTGATTATGATGATTCGTGACGTAGGTTCCTGGCCCTGCTAATATATATAGTTTGTTGTGATTGTGATGATTCGTGACGTAGGTTCCTGGCCCTGCTAATATATATAGTTTGTTGTGATTATGATGATTCGTGACGTAGGTTCCTGGCCCTGCTAATATATATAGTTTGTTGTGATTATGATGATTCGTGACGTAGGTTCCTGGCCCTGCTAATATATATAGTTTGTTGTGATTGTGTTGATTCGTGACGTAGGTTCCTGGCCCTGCTAATATATATAGTTTGTTGTGATTGTGATGATTCGTGACGTAGGTTCCTGGCCCTGCTAATATATATAGTTTGTTGTGATTGTGATGATTCGTGACGTAGGTTCCTGGCCCTGCTAATATATATAGTTTGTTGTGATTGTGATGATTCGTGACGTAGGTTCCTGGCCCTGCTAATATATATAGTTTGTTGTGATTGTGATGATTCGTGACGTAGGTTCCTGGCCCTGCTAATATATATAGTTTGTTGTGATTGTGATGATTCGTGACGTAGGTTCCTGGCCCTGCTAATATATATAGTTTGTTGTGATTATGATGATTCGTGACGTAGGTTCCTGGCCCTGCTAATATATATAGTTTGTTGTGATTATGATGATTCGTGACGTAGGTTCCTGGCCCTGCTAATATATATAGTTTGTTGTGATTATGATGATTCGTGACGTAGGTTCCTGGCCCTGCTAATATATATAGTTTGTTGTGATTGTGATGATTCGTGACGTAGGTTCCTGGCCCTGCTAATATATATAGTTTGTTGTGATTGTGATGATTCGTGACGTAGGTTCCTGGCCCTGCTTATAGATATAGTTTGTTGTGATTGTGATGATTCGTGACGTAGGTTCCTGGCCCTGCTAATATAGTTTGTTGTGATTGTGATGATTCGTGACGTAGGTTCCTGGCCCTGCTAATATATATAGTTTGTTGTGATTGTGATGATTCGTGACGTAGGTTCCTGGCCCTGCTAATATATATAGTTTGTTGTGATTGTGATGATTCGTGACGTAGGTTCCTGGCCCTGCTAATATATATAGTTTGTTGTGATTGTGATGATTCGTGACGTAGGTTCCTGGCCCTGCTAATATATATAGTTTGTTGTGATTGTGATGATTCGTGACGTAGGTTCCTGGCCCTGCTAATATATATAGTTTGTTGTGATTGTGATGATTCGTGACGTAGGTTCCTGGCCCTGCTAATATATATAGTTTGTTGTGATTGTGATGATTCGTGACGTAGGTTCCTGGCCCTGCTTATAGATATAGTTTGTTGCGATTGTGATGATTCGTGACGTAGGTTCCTGGCCCTGCTAATATATATAGTTTGTTGTGATTGTGATGATTCGTGACGTAGGTTCCTGGCCCTGCTAATATATATAGTTTGTTGTGATTGTGATGATTCGTGACGTAGGTTCCTGGCCCTGCTAATATATATAGTTTGTTGTGATTGTGATGATTCGTGACGTAGGTTCCTGGCCCTGCTAATAGATATAGTTTGTTGTGATTGTGATGATTCGTGACGTAGGTTCCTGGCCCTGCTAATATATATAGTTTGTTGTGATTGTGATGATTCGTGACGTAGGTTCCTGGCCCTGCTAATATATATAGTTTGTTGTGATTGTGATGATTCGTGACGTAGGTTCCTGGCCCTGCTAATATATATAGTTTGTTGTGATTGTGATGATTCGTGACGTAGGTTCCTGGCCCTGCTAATATATATAGTTTGTTGTGATTGTGATGATTCGTGACGTAGGTTCCTGGCCCTGCTAATATATATAGTTTGTTGTGATTGTGATGATTCGTGACGTAGGTTCCTGGCCCTGCTAATATATATAGTTTGTTGTGATTGTGATGATTCGTGACGTAGGTTCCTGGCCCTGCTAATATATATAGTTTGTTGTGATTGTGATGATTCGTGACGTAGGTTCCTGGCCCTGCTAATATATATAGTTTGTTGTGATTGTGATGATTCGTGACGTAGGTTCCTGGCCCTGCTAATATATATAGTTTGTTGTGATTGTGATGATTCGTGACGTAGGTTCCTGGCCCTGCTAATATATATAGTTTGTTGTGATTGTGATGATTCGTGACGTAGGTTCCTGGCCCTGCTAATATATATAGTTTGTTGTGATTGTGATGATTCGTGACGTAGGTTCCTGGCCCTGCTAATATATATAGTTTGTTGTGATTGTGATGATTCGTGACGTAGGTTCCTGGCCCTGCTAATATATATAGTTTGTTGTGATTGTGATGATTCGTGACGTAGGTTCCTGGCCCTGCTAATATATATAGTTTGTTGTGATTGTGATGATTCGTGACGTAGGTTCCTGGCCTTGCTAATATATATAGTTTGTTGTGATTGTGATGATTCGTGACGTAGGTTCCTGGCCCTGCTAATATATATAGTTTGTTGTGATTGTGATGATTCGTGACGTAGGTTCCTGGCCCTGCTAATATATATAGTTTGTTGTGATTGTGATGATTCGTGACGTAGGTTCCTGGCCCTGCTAATATATATAGTTTGTTGTGATTGTGATGATTCGTGACGTAGGTTCCTGGCCCTGCTAATATATATAGTTTGTTGTGATTGTGATGATTCGTGACGCAGGTTCCTGGCCCTGCTAATATATATAGTTTGTTGTGATTATGATGATTCGTGACGTAGGTTCCTGGCCCTGCTAATATATATAGTTTGTTGTGATTGTGATGATTCGTGACGTAGGTTCCTGGCCCTGCTAATATATATAGTTTGTTGTGATTGTGATGATTCGTGACGTAGGTTCCTGGCCCTGCTAATATATATAGTTTGTTGTGATTGTGATGATTCGTGACGTAGGTTCCTGGCCCTGCTAATATATATAGTTTGTTGTGATTGTGATGATTCGTGACGTAGGTTCCTGGCCCTGCTAATATATATAGTTTGTTGTGATTGTGATGATTCGTGACGTAGGTTCCTGGCCCTGCTAATAGATATAGTTTGTTGTGATTATGATGATTCGTGACGTAGGTTCCTGGCCCTGCTAATATATATAGTTTGTTGTGATTGTGATGATTCGTGACGTAGGTTCCTGGCCCTGCTAATATATATAGTTTGTTGTGATTGTGATGATTCGTGACGTAGGTTCCTGGCCCTGCTAATATATATAGTTTGTTGTGATTGTGATGATTCGTGACGTAGGTTCCTGGCCCTGCTAATATATATAGTTTGTTGTGATTGTGATGATTCGTGACGTAGGTTCCTGGCCCTGCTAATATATATAGTTTGTTGTGATTGTGATGATTCGTGACGTAGGTTCCTGGCCCTGCTAATATATATAGTTTGTTGTGATTGTGATGATTCGTGACGTAGGTTCCTGGCCCTGCTAATATATATAGTTTGTTGTGATTATGATGATTCGTGACGTAGGTTCCTGGCCCTGCTAATATATATAGTTTGTTGTGATTGTGATGATTCGTGACGTAGGTTCCTGGCCCTGCTATTATATATAGTTTGTTGTGATTGTGATGATTCGTGACGTATGTTCCTGGCCCTGCTTATAGATATAGTTTGTTGCGATTATGATATTTATGTAAGTTTTCATCAGCGCAATAACACGAATGGGTTCCATATGACGATGAGTAGAAATGATGTTCTAATATATCTCTAATGGGGATATGGACATTTTTGCGAACACCGGCATTCTTGAATATGGAAATTTCTATAATTTGTGGCTTATATCCAGAGACTCAAGTGTTATTCGCATATACCGATAACATAGCGAACACAGCATATAGACTATAGTTAAGTTGAAGGAGACAATCTCATCATAATGGGATATGGTGCATCGGCTACAGGTCCCCAGTACAAAATTTGACCCACTCCAATAATACTTAATCCTATAGAACAAGTTTGTGGATTAAAACAAAACTTTTTTTTTTCTTTTTTTTTTAAGTTGGATACCTTTCTATAGCATTAATAATTATTGGGGTGGGGTCTAATTTTGGTCTGATGACCTGTGGCAACGGCTTTACAGAAAGCGTCGAAGGGTACACAGGCTTTTTTGCAAAATGGTAATGGTACACTGGACTAGAATTGTCGCTCGAATTGACGTCTGCTTTGAGATAAGTTTGGAGTGTATGCAGGGAAAACACACCGACCACAGCATGCCGTAATTTGAGTGTAAACAATCTGAATATTTAAATTGACATTGTGGCCGTGAGAATCAAGTAAATAGTAAAACATAGCAATTAACACCAACACGACCAACGTCGTCATGGTAACCATCATCATCATCATCGTCATCATCATCATAATCATCATCACGGTCGTCATCATCATCGTCGTCATCATCGCCATCATCGTCATCATCATCATCACCAAGGTCATCATCGTCGTCATCATCGCCATCATCGTCATCATCATCAGCATATTCGTCGTCATCAGCATATTCATCATCATCGTCGTCATCATCATCGTCGCCATCATCACCATCATTATTGTCATCATCGTACAATCATCACCACCATCGTCATCGCCGCCAACGTCATCATAATCATCATCATCAGCATATTCATCATCGTCGTCGTCATCACCATCATCAATACCATCGTCGTCGTCAGCATTGTACAATCATCAACATCATCGTCATCGCCGTCATCATCATCGTCAACATCATAATTTTTGTCGTCATCATCGTCATCATCATCATCATCGTCGTCGTCATCATCACCATTGGTATCATCGTCGTCGTCATCGTCGTCATCACCATCATCATCACCATCATCATCGTCGTCATCTTCATAATCATCATCATCATAATTTCCATCTTCATCACTAATATCATCATCGTCGTCATTATAGTACGATCATCGTCATCATCGTCATCATCGTCGTCGTCGTCATCATCGCCATTATCATCATCATCGTCATCATCAGCATCGTCATCATCAACATCATCATCACCATCATCGTCGCCGTCATCATCATCAGCATTATTATCACCATCATGTTACAAATATCTGTTTATTAATTTACTAATGCACTTATGTTCTATTCCGGTGTATAAAATTGGAATGCAGTTTTACAACAGTAAAATATATTGGTCACGTTCGATTTTGGGTTCCATCGGGCCATCGGCCGATCTTACACAATACGAATGCCGATTCGTGGATAATTTACATGTATTCACATTTACCCACAGACTGCACAACTGTCCTACAACAAGATATATTAACAGACGTGCCAATGACTTCGTTTGAGAGCTTATATGAGACGAACAACGACTGTAATTACGTGGAAATTAGCGAGGTGGTCGACAAACCGGAATTTAACAGGAAGGCGTAGAATGTCGAAAACTTTACTGTAGGTAAGTAATATGAAGTCGTTAGTATAACGACCACAAAGGCTTCCGGCAGCATTCCAAATGTTACAAAGGCGGAGTTAACAGAAACCATAATAAGCATAGGTTATTTTAACACGTGCAGTGACTTGGCGACATGTGTTAATGTGAGTGGCTCCGCGTCCCTAACCCCAACTTTGGAAAACATTTTTCAACAATTGGAAATTTATTGTTTCTGATAGCTTTTCAACCAGAGTGTGAAATATCTGGGGGTTTTTTTACCAAATATTTTCCAGAATTTTGTACACGTTTCGGCTGAAATGGGCATCAATTGTGAACATTTCTACTTTAGGATGTGTTAAAGGGCTACTGTACACTAAATCCGGCCATTTATGTTATGGGACCATCTCATATTATACTCAACAGAATATATGCAACAAATGAATGAATTTGAGCCATGGATGAGTGCAAAATACAGTAATTTACTTTATGAGCGATGTAACACAGCATGTAAATTATAATTAAAATGAGTGTATGGCTCAAGTCATTAACCCATGTTCATTATAATTACCATGTTGTTTACATCGTACACAGAGCATATGCACTTATCCGTGGCTAAAATTATTTCATTTGTTGCATATATTCTGTTACTGAGTATAATATGAGAATATCCAATAAATTGCCGGATTTAGTGAACAGTGCCCCTTTAAGTTGATAATTTCCAATAGTTGGAAAGCTCGAGGCACCAATTTTAAAATTCCGACCCAACGGGGGGTACAAATAGAATTCCCCGCACTTGTGGATTTGGGTCTGGTTCACGGGGGGGGGGGGTGGAAGCACTGTGGTTGGAAGTCGGACACCCATGTGGGTATTAGGCCTAAAATATGGTGCCGGACATTTGTAGAATGAGGTCCCCAGAGGGTGAACTTATATATAGCGACCATACCCCGCACATCGGGCTAGCATCAATAAATTCACCCTCTGTGGTCCTTATATATTCTGCTTAGGCCTCACCTTCTCTGGGAAGTATCTTTATTATCAAATTAACAAGCTTTTTAGTTTAGTTTCCTTTTTCTGTTTTAGTTCAGTTTCTCTATATCCCCAAATTGGCAGACCACACATTGCATAATCAAAGTACTCAATGGGTGCACATCACAATCTTCACCATCTGGAACTTAAATTTGTGTCTAGGTCTCCATAGCAGATGAGACTATACAGAATGGGGTCCCCAGAGGGTGCATATGGTGATGCTAACCCGCTGAGCGGGGTAGTGTTACTAAAGCCACCCTATGTGAACCTCAATCTGCAAATGTCTGACATGTTCTCATGCCTGATACCATGATTGTGTTGATACATGTACTTATAACTTATAATTAAGAAATTGAAAGTCCATAATCTGTTTGTTGTGGGGAGAAAATCTCACAGTACAGTGAACCACTACAATACATTAATTTTCAAAACAATGTCCTAGAATATTTCGTTAAAGTGATGACTGTGATGTGAAACACCCCGGTAGGGTCATCAAATAGAAATGGAGAATAATCTTGTTCAAAGTAGTAATTTTTAGATATATTATAACCAAATAGACAAACACACAGTTATTCTTATATATTAATTAAATCGAGTCACTCTCGGTGGCGAAATCATTTTCGTTAGTTTATCGCCGAGAGACACGTCCCGAATCGAGTAGTAAATATTTACAATTGAGCGTTGTTCAAACAATGTTTATTATGGAGCGATATGGTCGATTAGTAGAATGTTATATTCCTCCATTTGGCATAGCGCCCGAAAACTAACTTATCAGTTTCACGCACCCGAACAAGTACATAATACGTCTTTAGTGCCAATTTCATTATACATTGAGATATATAAAAACAATGCTTAGTCGTGAACCATATAAGTAGAATGTCTGTCCCAAAATGGCCGCCAAAATGGACGAAATCGAATGAAAATTACATTTTGTGAAAAATCGAATAGCTAATTATAGTCCCATAATAGTGACAACAGGATGGAATTATATGAGGAAGAATGTTTGCAGAGAAATTATATGAGAAACATTTGATGAGAGATGTACGAATTCTCTCTGATGTATCTCACGAGAGAGCAAGCGAAATCAGGGTCTCCTACAACGGTTAAATCTGTGGACTTTTTGGGCGCAAAGAAACCGAACAATAACGCAAGTTTTTCTGCACTATTTATCTTGAATCGTGTGGTATAGGTGTAAAATAAACTGTTAAATGGAATTTAATAGCGATGAATTGATTATGTTATCTTTTCTATAAGCAGAATATATGTGTAAAATAAACTGTTAAATGGAATTTAATAGCGATGAATTGATTATGTTATCTTTTCTATAAGCAGAATATATGTGTAAAATAAACTGTTAAATGGAATTTAATAGCGATGAATTGATTATGTTATCTTTTCTATAAGCAGAATATATGTGTAAAATAAACTGTTAAATGGAATTTAATAGCGATGAATTGATTATGTTATCTTTTCTATAAGCAGAATGTATGTGTAAAATAAACTGTTAAATGGAATTTAATAGCGATGAATTGATTATGTTATCTTTTCTATAAGCAGAATATATGTGTAAAATAAACTGTTAAATGGAATTTAATAGCGATGAATTGATTTTGTTATCTTTTCTATAAGCAGAATGTATGTGTAAAATAAACTGTTAAATGGAATTTAATAGCGATGAATTGATTATGTTATCTTTTCTATAAGCAGAATATATGTGTAAAATAAACTGTTAAATGGAATTTAATAGCGATGAATTGATTATGTTATCTTTTCTATAAGCAGAATATATGTGTAAAATAAACTGCTAAATGGAATTTAATAGCGATGAATTGATTATGTTATCTTTTCTATAAGCAGAATATATGTGTAAAATAAACTGTTAAATGGAATTTAATAGCGATGAATTGATTATGTTATCTTTTCTATAAGCAGAATATATGTGTAAAATAAACTGTTAAATGGAATTTAATAGCGATGAATTGATTATGTTATCTTTTCTATAAGCAGAATATATGTGTAAAATAAACTGTTAAATGGAATTTAATAGCGATGAATTGATTATGTTATCTTTTCTATAAGCAGAATATATGTGTAAAATAAACTGTTAAATGGAATTTAATAGCGATGAATTGATTATGTTATCTTTTCTATAAGCATAAATATATGTGCTCATAGCACTCTCACGAATGTGACCGGTCGTCATTTCTTTTGATATATACACCATCAAACCTTTCAAAATGCACTTCTATAGCGCAATATGAGAGATATTCATAGGACAATGGGTGAAATGTGTAGTATATTATTCGGCTGAAAAATTGTTACAGCATCCAATTATTTCCATAATTTGTTTTTTATATGGAAAAAATGAAAAATGAAAAAACTCAGAAAGCTCAACTCGGAATCTAGGGGACTTTTCATGACGTATCCGCGATGTTATGGCCCAAATAATATAAAAAAAATCAGCTTTGCCAGATTTATTTTCTTACTTTTCCACTTTCTCGTCTAAATTAATGTGTCTGGACTATTATTATAAACGGAACTAGAACCGCACAACGGTTGTGCTTCAGTTGTTATCAGATGATAGTCTGACACCATGTTGTATATATATGTGTTTCATGTATTTATCGAGCTTTAGCCTGAACTAAACACTAAAGATACGAGTCACTTTAATGTTCTCTATACTAAAGAATCATTGATGAGTAGTTATCCACAGGAAATGTTCAGATAATAAGTTTAACCCTTTATATACTAAAGAATCATTAATGAGTAGTTATCCACAGGAAATGTTCAGATAATAAGTTTAACCCTTTATATACTAAAGAATCATTGATGAGTAGTTATTCACAGGAAATTTTGAGATAATAAGTTTAACCCTTTCTATACTAAAGCATCATTGATGAGTAGTTATCACATAGGAAATGTTCAGATAAGTTTAACCCTTTATATACTAAAGCATCATTGATGAGTAGTTATCCCATATGAAAAGTTCAGATAATAAGTTTAACCCTTTCTATACTAAAGCATCATTGATGAGTAGTTATCCCATAGCAAATGTTCAGATAATAAGTTTAACCCTTTCTATACTAAAGCATCATTGATGAGTAGTTATCCCATATTAACTGTTCAGATAATAAGTTTAACCATTTCTAATCTAAAGCATCATTGATGAGTAGTTACCTTATTAACCATTTACATACTAGAGCATCATTGATGAGTAGTTATCTCACAGGAAATATACAGATAATAAGTTTAACCCTTTCTATACTAAAGCATCATTGATTAGTAGTTATTCCATAGGAAATGTTCAGATAATACGTTTAACCCTTTCTATGCTAAAGCATCATTGATGAGTATAGTTCCCATAGGAAATGTTCAAATAATAAGTTTAACCCTTTCTTTGCTAAAGCATCATTGATTAGTAGTTATTCCATAGGAAATGTTCGGATAACAGATCGTTTGTTGAACTTATAAACATTTCCCTCAGTAAATAGGACTCCATCTGCACGTTTAGTTATCTGTCATCTGATTTTACCATCTTAACATCCCTCCAAATTAATAATGGACCATTCCAATGTATGATTTTATATCAGAATGGGAGAGTCAATTTTGTATAGAAAGGGTTAAAGGTGCATTCATGGTTACCAGACCTCCATTTATTTTTCCGTGATACTGTATAAATAACAAAGCGTTCGTCTAACCGCAGTGCGAGCTAATATCACATCCAGAAGTCTTTGTATAGTGCATAATTATATAAAGTCCCTATATAAGCATCTCCTATATTTATCGTGACTCATTATAATTATAACAAAGTGTTGTTCGAAATTGGTGTAAAGAGATATTCCCTAATTCCAAATATGTGTTTGCGTTCTCTGGTATTGGTTGTCGCTATAATATGATACAAGCTGCAGCGAAACATCTCTAACAATTTCATTTTCAAGTAAATTAGCACGGGATAAACAAGCCTGAGTTTAATGAGCCTGTCATTTGCAGAATGAGGTCCCATAGCGGGCTAGCATCACTAAATTCACCCTCTGGGGTCCTCATTCTGCTTAGGCCACATCTTCTCTGGAAAGTATCTATATTATCAAATTTATATAGAAACTTCTTCACATAGATCTATTTCTTTTTTATTTTAGTTTCTCTATATCCCCAAATTGGCAGGCGACACATTGCATAAATGAGGTTCCCAATGGGTGTACATCACAATATTCACCATTTGGGAACTTCAATCTGAGTCTATGTCCCCCTTAGCAGATGAGGCCATGCAGAATGAGGTCCCACAGAGTGTGAATTTGCTGATGATAGCCCGCTTTGCGGGATAGCGTCACTAAATTCACCCTCTGGGGACCTTATTCTGCAAATGACAGGCACACTAAACTCAGACTTGGTGGTAAATAGGAGTTAAATCCTACATTTCATTTTTTTTTCTAGCTATAGCAATCCACACTCTATTACACCAACAACCACATTGTAGCACCAAAGCCCCACATCTTCGGTAAGCAAATCCAACCACTGTAGTAATTAAGCTTCGTGTTTTCATTTGGATGAAAACTTGTTTAAAGTGTATTTACTCCGTTAAGGCAAACCGTCAGCTATGAGGATTGGACGTAACGCCAATTAAAAATCATCTTTACTCTATCCGAAAGCAAACGATTATCAAGTAGTGAGTTGAACTTATAAATATTCATATACACTTACTCAACCTCATTCCTATGTAGGTCATGTTGACCGTCTGAATTTTAAATAGTCTGGACTTCATGCAGCTGACCCGGTATCACACATTCAAGTATAGACTTGTGTATATGTTACAGTTAAAACGTATACTTAGTTATTATGTGTATTAACTGTCCATGATCGGAAAAAAGTGGGCCCAAATGTTGGACCTGGAAGAGAATGGACGCCATTGTCCTATTTAAAGGTGTATTCAAGATCCCAGATCTCCTGTATCGGTTTGTTCCAATGAAAAATTGTTAGAAACCACATTAATCCATAAGTGCCATTTTCAACAGGTATTGAGTATATAATTTGATGTGCACTCCAAAATTAGTTCGCCCCGCTGCCCTTTCTTGCTTACGGCGTCCCTGCTAATAATATTAGAGAAAATAAGCGGACAGATATCGGCAAAATGGAATATGATGCGTGTATTATAAACTTGTAACGTGTGTTACCAATGCCAACGGGAATGACCCCACGTAACCATTACGCCTACACGTACAAGGTCAACCCGTTTAAGCCAACTGAGCATCATTACAAATAATGAAAGAAATACACTGATTACAATTCAATACAATACAATTATGTCGGATACTATATAGAGAACCCAAATTTTATATAACAAAATTAGTAAATTTAAAAATCGCTCTTATGACAAGAATTGGGTGATATAGTATTAGTCCTGTGTATATATTCAAAACGTGCGTTTTAATCGAAACCTACGAAAACGCATTGGGGCCATCTGAAACACAAGCGCACCCCCATATATACAAATACACAACTCGTTATAACAACTTCCAACTACGAGTTGTTGGAAGTCGTTATAACGAGTTGTTGGAAGTCGTTATAACGACTTGTAGAAATAAAAACAAGTAGTTAGAACGACTTGAATAAAAATTTACAAGTCGTCATAAATATTTGTTTTTATTTCTACAAGTCGTTATAACGACTTCCAAAACTCGTTATAACGAGTTGTTGGAATAGCAAGTCGTTATAACGAGTTATTGGACGTTGTTATAACAACTTGCAAGTTTTTATAACGAGTTGTGTATTTGTATATTTGTGGGTGCGGTGGTGTTTCGGATGGTCCTAATGCGCTTCCCTATCAAACCACGTTATGGGATGGGTCTGAATAACTATCCCGATAAAAAGGGTTACAGAACACGCGGGAGAAGTCAGGATCAACAAGAAATGTTTCTCATCGAACAAAAGCCAGCTCACATCTCATATGCAATGGCAAATATACAAGGGAAGGGTATTTCTATACAACGGATTTCCGCCATTTTGCCACTAATCCACCTCAACAAAAATAAACAGAATTGACGAAAGATGAAAGCATAGACACAAACTAACCTGAGTTTCGATACAATGAAAAACAAACTGTATTACATAGCGGATAATCCATTGAGAATGGGCTGCAAATTCCATCGAGTTTCCATATACAAAAGCAGAAGCCGGAATATTTTACTTTGTGTCGGGTCTTATCTAGCGCAGACGACCTAATCATATTTCAAGAATGGTGTTTAAATTGTGTTTCCAAACATGGGATATCTTACGTGCAAATTCGCACTGAGTGCAGTTTCTTTTCACAATGAAATTAATATGTCTAGAAATATGCTCAGTTGGTGTTAACAAAAGGCGGTTTTCATATTTCAGGAAAGCTTGCAGACGGATAAGCAGACGGATAAGCACCATAAAAGAATTGAGTTAACCATAAAAGGACTTGAGTTGTAGTTTGGCATAATAGAGCGATATCGCCGAAGTTTCGAACTTCTTTAAAAGTATTATTTTCTGACATAAAAGACTGTGATGTTCCCAAAAGCTCATTTTCTTGTGATATTGACGGAACTTGTTCCTCAACTTGTTCTCGGGTCGCCAATTGACTGGCTGTTCAACGTAAGTATATATATACATTTATACTGAGGCTGGTCAACTTAAGTACACGTATACTGAGGCTGTTCAACGTAAGTATATACATGTATACTGAGGCTGTATACCGTAAGTACAGCCGATGGGGTCATTGTCACAAGGCTTCGGTCACATTCGTAGCCAGCTTTTTAAATCGATCACAAATGTAGCCAGCTTTTCGCCGGCGATCACATGCGTAGCCAGCTTTTCTAATTCCATGCTTTATGTGGCGCGAAATATGACGTCATCGCGTTCGTGACTAAAATGCCGACGTCATGCTCCAAAACTGACTTCGTTTATCAACTTATATTGGAATATTATATTGGAATATAATTCGAGCATCTAACGACATTGATCGGAAACCTCAGGTTATTAGATGAACTAATATCAAATTAAAATTTATGTTGTTTTTCATTCATAAACTCAGAAAAATGATACTAACCTAATCTTGTTCATTGAGGCTCGCATGAATATGAAAAGCTGGCTACAAATGTGATCGCCGTAGAAAGCTGGCTACATTTGTGATCGATTTAAAAAGCTGGCTACGAATGTGACCGGAGCCTTGTGACAATGACCCCATCAGCGTAAGTACGTACGCCGATGGGGTCATTGTCACAATGACTGTATACTGAGGCTGATCAACGTAAGTATAAGTCCACCATATGCCTTTCTGCGGCATATAAAGTCGGTTTGAAAGTATTTATAGACCTAGTTTCGTCATCGCAACGATATGTAACAAAAACGAGTATAATTTCAGTTTCCCTATCTCCGTGAATATATTTTATTTGACCACGGATATATAGGAGATAAACATACCCTGTTGAGTTGTACATTCTGGGATTCGAGCATGAAAACAGTTTGTGAACGAGCCGGCTTGCCGGCGAGTTCACAAACTGTTTTCATGCTCGAATCCCAGAATGTACAACGAAAACAGGGTACGTTTATCTCCATTGTAATTCAATCTAGCAGGGAATTTGCAAAAAAACTGTATAAAAAGTATCATTTAGTCATTTTCATGACACGAATCGAGACTTTCATTTCGCCGTTGTCACCGTGCACAAATCATTGGGTTTGTTCATTGCGTTACTCGGAACACTGCTCCGTAACCATTTCCTGTGGGGCGGGTTGGCTCGTTTCGCTACTCCGTTCTGCGCCGATGAAATTGTACCGTGCCACATTCAGATTTGATGCACGCTGAAGCGGCCGATGAACGGTATCTATAGACAACAACGCGCGGGTGTGCTCGTTTCGCTACTCGTTCTGCGCCGATGAAATTTGACCGTGCTACATTCAGATTTGATGCACGCTGAAGCGGCCGATGTCGGTGAATCGAAAACGAAAGTTAGCCGCTCTCGGCCAATCAGAATGCTTGTTTTTAGTGATAAATACTCAATTGAATTACAATTAATTATATACATAGGCCCCTAATGGATATATAAATTATACAATGTACAAATATATTATAAAAATCCCATTCCCATATATATAATGGGTGATAAAACACATTCATTGCATATGCCACTCCTGCAACGTTATCGTAGAATTGCTCTGTTACGAAGATCAAATTTTATAAAATCACGAGAGATTTAATATTTCAGTCAGCTGTTTAGTCATATATATATATAGCATTGTTTCTGCATTTATTATATAAGTTTGCTCCTTGATGAAATATACAAACTTGACATCTATGTAACTGTAGTTATGGCTATAACTCTATATGTATGACTGTAACTATGTATGGCTGTAACTCTTTCATTCCAGAGACATAGTCCAACGAGGAATATTCGACTTAACTCTATAACAAAAACAGAACTCCCCGAGGAGAACCAAGGTGAGAATATAGAACATAACAGTTAAATCTTCTTTAAAGTGATTCATCACTGTCAACACTATCAACACTATCATCACCATCATCACCATCATCATCACCATCATCATTATCACTACCATCACAATCATTACCATCACCAACATCATCACCATTATACCAAAGTTTCATCGCATTCTGATTTCCACATCTGAAGAATCCTCACACATACAAGGGGTGGGGCTGGGGGGGGGGGGTCTTAATTTGTTTTAGGTGTGCAGTAAAATACCAACAAGATTATATAATATAAAGTTATCATACAATGTTGTGCACAGTATGTGTTTTTCTTGTACGAGTCCAGGTTGTGGACATTTTTATTATCCATGCATCTGTATGTTTATCCAAATTTTGGGAATAAAACTTTAGTGGTTATTTTTGGTATTTGTCGGCACTTAATTATCTATAAAAGCCTGTATTTGATCATCAGAAAGTGTGATTTGGAACAGTAAACACGGAAATGAAAACAAAAACTCATTGCACACTTGGGATCGAGGCCAATATGACATTCGGGAGTCCAATATGACTTTTTCCCGGATTATCACGTGGCTACTTTTGCCCAATCGGAAATAATGATATAGTTAAGGGATGGATAATAAAAAGTTACAATGATGTTCAATGAGGGAGACTATCGATATAAGATTTTATCTAAATGGTGACAACTACATGTATATCATTGTGTAAAAGTGTAATCTTTTGAACTAGAGTCTGCATGTCCCCACAAGATTACATCGGTTGTCTGTTTGTCGTGATTAACCCTTTACCCAACAAACCGGCCAAAACCGGCCAAATAAAGCTTCAACAGCCTAAAATATCTTCGGTCTGTCTCAATAGAACCATACAAATATGGATATCATTGGAACCGGCTCCTTGACCACATTGTGATAGTTACAGTTAGCCCTGTGCCAATGCATTCTCTTATATATGCGAGTCGACCATAGGTCGCCTCGCATATATAAGAGAATGCATTGGCCTAAACAAAAAATGAATTTAACACTTTTACCATTTTTTCTTACATTCTTTAACAATTTTATAATTTTTAATGTGTTAAGCCAATGCATTCTCTTATATATGCGAGGCGACCTATGGTCGACTCGCATATATAAGAGAATGCATTGACACAGGGCCGTTCTGTTGGGTAATGGGTTAAAGGCGCGTTTTATCCATTTGACAGACCGAGGAGATACATTTCTCACTAAAGTAAACATGACAATTTCACAGAATACGTCATTTCAGAGTAACATGGAACACTCAAATGTTGTATGTCTAAATTTACACGCTTGTTAGATGGGACAATTGACAACCTCCGGAAGTTAACTTACTTAGTGTTATTACGTTGTGTTTCACATTGACCTAGAAGACACGCCTTGTAAGAAAGTCAAGAAAGCTAACGACAATACGCCCACCTCCATTGCTGCTAAACGATAAATCAACAAGGGGATGTTGGTAACAGCAAATATCAAAATACCCAAATTACTCCCCAACAACCTCTCTCACCTGTTTAACATCTCTATTGGGCAAATAATTGGCCGAAGTTGTAGCTTTCTGTCATGTCTTGTTTCGTCTTTATAAATACGACAGCTTCAGAATGGGAGTATAGCACCCTTGCGCAAGACACCGGGTACATGTATCCGGGTGTATGGTTATATTGAATGATGGACCCGCCCTGTAGACATGAACGGATATCCGTGTGTATTATCTATGCTGATAGTAACCCGTGGTTCATTTGTTGATCGGGCCAGACCTTTTAAGGGGGTGGTGGTACTAAATTGTGCGTAAAATTGTCTGGTATCTTTTACTCACTATCCGCAGTTCTTTCTCTCTGTCAAGCATACCTTCTTATATACTCATACCAATATATATAATGTCTATATACTGTCGAGACCCGAATCTAAACGCTAACACAAATGGAAATTCGAAACATTTTACATGGCCCACAGACACAACAGGAGAACGACTTTCCTAAAAGCCACACGTGTGCACTTATTGTTGTTCTCCCCTCTCATGGTATACATAAATCACCCCTAGCACTGTCATTCTATTATGTTGTCAATCCATACATGTATAAACCGTTAATGTAGTTATTAAGCAGATGGGAAATATTCAATATTTAAACCAAGAGGGCAATTACATGCCACAGCACCCATCGGCTCTCCTAAAATCTAAATAAGGAGGGCGGTAATTGCTCGCCTTGGTTACCTATTTTGGCTGTCTCCCAGATAAAAATTCAAAAAGTGCCTTCATATTATATTAATATATGACTTGGTTCATATTTGCGCAAATAAACGAACAAACTCGTCAAATTTTAGTTATATAAATTTTAGAATATTGTCTCACTGTTTGATTTTCCAACCAGTAATTACTGTGGAGTGTGTTGTTTTTAGACTACGAGTCCTGACGAGCCCTGACGAGTCCTGACCAGTCGCAAATTTTCCTACTGTTGGTTTACTAAAATGGCTATCAGTTTTCCCAGCATCAGGTTGGAAATTTCCGACAACTGGAAGCTTGCGGTAACATTTGAAAAGTTTCAACACAAGGGTGCAATTGGAGTTTCTCAAATTTGGAAGTTTGGTCTTGTTCAATGGAGGGGTGGTTGGAGTTGGAAATTTCAAGGTGTACACCCCAACCAAGCATGAGGTCGACAAAGGATGAATTTAGTGATGTTATCCCGCATGGTGGGCTAGCATCAATAAACTCACCCTCTGGGGACCTCATTCTGCATGGCGTCATCTGCTATGGAAAACTAGGTTCCCAAATGGTGAATACTGTGTTGTACACCCATTTGGAACCTCGATTATGCAATGTGTCGTCTGCCAATTTGGTGATATAGAGAAACTAATCTAAAAAATAAATAGAATCTATGTGAAGAACTTTCTATAGAAATTTGATAATAAAGATACTTTCCAGAGAAGATGAGGTCTAAGCAGAATGAGGTCCCCAGAGGGTGAATTTAGTTATGATAGCCGGCTATGAGGGATACCGTCACTAAATTCACCCTCTGGAGACCTCATTCTGCAACTGACAGGCACACCAAACTCAGGCCTGACCTCAGCGGAGACGTTATATAGTAATTGTTTCTTCAAACTTTTCAGTAATAACTTCAATCGAAACAAGAGTTATTTCTCTCTTTAAAATGGGATTTTCCGTACGTTACTTGTGGTGTGCTCCCCACAAGTCATGCAAACAAAAGATCGCACCTCACAAGTACCCTGTCGTGCGTATAGCCGTCCGTTCGTCCGTCCGTCACACTTTTGAGTACCTTCGTGGTGTAATCATCTCCTCCTACATATTTCATTCCAGAGATTTTAAACTTCAGAATATAGTTGATGTGCAACATGTATATAAATGACGGAAAAAATTATTAACCCTTTTCTGTATGAGGGTACCTTCATGGTGTAATCAACTCCTCCTACAGTTTTGATCGTAGATATTTGAAACTTCAGAGTATTTTTACCCACAGATTGGAGATGTGCAACATGTATATAGATGACGGATTTTTTTTTTACGGAGTTATTAACCCATTTCCACTTAGAAAATTTCAACATTTTGTTTAATTTCTTTAACAAAGCGCCATCGACTTGCCACGTTTTCTGGGGACACTGTGGTCGGCTGAACTCTGTTTTGTTTTTTATCTAGTGGCATGTGATCACACAAAGGCGAATGCGTGTTCCTCGTATAATTCGGCTGTATCACTGAGTTGTTCGTTTCAATTTCATTTCTTTGCAAATGTTAGCACGAGTGGTGATTATTTATCTTGGTACTTGTACAATGAATGTTAGCAGTCAAGTACCGACGGTTCCGGTACCGGTACTGATGCCATTGAGAAGCCTGTAATAGCAGTGTGATTATTTATCTTGGTAATTGTACACTGAATGTTAGCAGTTAAATACCGACGGTTCCGGTACCGGTACTGATACCATTGAAAAGCATGTAATAGCAGTGTGGTTATTTATATTAATACCTGTACACTGAATGTTAGCTGTCAAGTACCGACGGTTCCGGTACTGATACCATTGCCAACTTTCGGTGCGACTCTCTCTCTCTCTCTCTCTCTCTCTCTCTCTCTCTCTCTGGTGCGACTCTCTCTCTCTCTCTCTCTCTCTTTCTTTCTTTCTCTCTCTCTCCATCACTCGACGCTACTGTAATTTCTGTAGCGGAAAATAGTTAAGAAATTTATGTTATGAAGAAATAATATTAATGGCTAAATGTGGAATAACCAACTGTGTTGTAGTGTATTGGCAGTTTATGACTAAATTGTTTGAAAATAACTATCAATGCTAATATAAGCCATCACTTAAATTGATTCCTTTTTTTACTTCGACTGACAGTGATTTCATTTCTTTTTCTTCCAGATATAACTAATGTATTTCTGATGGAAGGTGACATATTCATGGATATTGTAAGTTTACCACTCTTTGCTAAATTGATTCTTCTATTTCGTTATAAAAGTATACATTGGAATGGTCTATTGTTCAGGAAATATAACGTGACGACAGACAGACGAACAGATAATACAAACGCAGAAGTTTTCCTGTCCATTGGAGGGAAAAATTCAGATAATAAGTTGAACTTAGAATCTGAGCAGTTCCCATGGGAACTGCTCGTCAATGATGCTTTAGTATAGAAAGGTCTAAACTTATTATCTGAATATTTCCTATATATGGGATAACTACTCATCAATTATGTTTTAGTATAGAAAGTGTTAAACTTATTATCTGAACATTCCTATGGGATAACTACTCACCATTGATGCTTTAGTATAGAAAATGTTAACTTATTATTTGATCATTTCCTATGGGATAACTACTCATCAATTATGCTTTTGTATAGAAAGGGTTAAACTTATTATCTGAACATTTCCTATAGGATAACTACTCATCAATGATTTACTATAGGAAGGGTTGAACTTATTATCTGAACAGTTCCTATGGGATAACTACTCGTTAATGATTTATTATAGAATGGGTTGAACTTATTATCTGAGCAGTACATATGGGATAACTACTCGTCAATGAGTATTTAGTAATGAAGGGTTGAGACATCACGAATATCCACGACCTAGCTTCATGAATTAAACATCCGCGAGTGGAATATTTAGACATATTAGTGTTCATAGATCATTGCACGCCCTTGCATCTAGGCCGTTTGAACGTTTTAAACGGTCATATATATCTGTAATTGCCCAGACCAACTTTAACCCTTGTCTGTTTTCATATACGGAAATGTGATGCGACTTTAATGGACAATAGCAACGCGCTTCGGCCTCCACCTTACGGACATCATACTCGTATGTGCATGTATGGTTATTGAATTTAAAAGCTTGCCAACAATTTTCACATGTAGCATTCAAAAATAATATTTTTTTTATTTTAGAGACGGAACGCCGTTCGCAACAAAGATGCAACATGGCTCAAACGGGTGGTTCCTTACGAGATAGACGAATCATATCGTAAGTCGCTAGTTGTCCATAGCAACTACGCATTATACCGGATTATAAAACCAAACATTAAAAGAGAGAATGACATAATACCTATCCATATTAAAGGTGCTCAATCCGATCAGAGGGTCCTATATTACTATTTCTTACTAAAATCAAGTGGTTATTATTGTTAATAACTAACCATTTGATTTTAGAGTTATCCATCTTACACCCGCAATTTGTCTGTTTGACCACGAGGCAGACTAAATTAGTGTCCCAGATCTCGAGAAATTAACGAATTTCAAAAATCGGTATCTGATCACTCTGAGCTTTGATGTGTGTGTGTGTTCCTCGACTCGAATCAAATATTTTACCCCCGAAGCCAAAAGAAATAGTAATATAGGACCCTCTGATCGGATTGAGTACCTTTAAGATGGCCCTTGAAATAGTTAGGTCCCCTGAGGCTTATTCCCTTCCAGCTTGTAGAACTGAAACAGTGGAACTACCGAATGTCGACCACCATGTTCTATTTGATGTCATATGTAGTATGTAAATGTATACTTGTATTGACATATTGTATACCTATATATCACATCTATATATCTGTAATGTCTTATATTGACGCTCAGAATAAATGGAATTGAACAGGCAGTACTGAGTATGGAGCTCGCCTGAACATAGTAGATATTGCAATTAACTAACGGTACACGATGTTGGTTACAATTGAGTTGTGCCATCGTCATGGACTATATGTTGTCATCTCAGGGGGGGGGGGGGGGGGGGGTCGGAAAAAAATTTCAGGCACGTATGGCATTTTTTCCCTTTCGATCATTTTTTGTACCCACCCACCCCCACCGCCAAATTTTTTTCCGTTTTCGGCAGTTTTTTCCGACCATTTTTTGACACCCCCTTTTTAACACTAAAACAGAGATTTGCGGGGGGAAATTCAATGTAAACAGCTGTATATGAATTTCTGTGCATATTATTTATCATGGATGTTAACATGGACATGTAAATAGGAATGAGTCATTTTGAGGTCATTCGGCCAAAAAAACATGGCTGCCAGTGGCCATCTTGGATTTCAAAATTTGCAACAAAATACAACACGATAACTGCCTGCAGTCAGTTTACCAGTTAGAATTACATTATTTCTCTCATTCAAACTGATTCAAAGTGGTTTTGAAGCCCAACTCATTGCCAAAACACTAAAAAAACAAGCAGGAATTTTTTTTTTAGTTGAGGAAAAAATTGCTTGTTGGTGGCTTTGATCACCCACCCACCCCGGCATACGTGCCGGATGAAATTTTTTCACCCCCCCCCCCCCCCCTGGTCATCTCAGAATGAACGGGTGGATGTCGCAGTTAGTCATTCAGAAGCCGAGGGCAGCTCCGCATAGCTGCAAGGAGTCATCATCTTTACGCGAGTGTGCTCTTGTCTTCGGGTTCTCTGTTGCTCCTGTATATAATGTATATTATTGTGCAAATAAAGATCTATCTATCTATCCTGTCTCTTCGTGGTCGGCCTGACATCATCGTTCTCTGTCTGCTCGCGCTCTGGGGAACCTGTCTCTTATTATGTCGGCTGGCTCTGGGCGCCTTCTTCAGCCTGACTTGTCGTGCTCTTGCTGCACGTGTTCTGAGCTTCAGTTTCTAATCCTGCGACCAGAACTCATCGTTGTTCTGTCTGCTGGGGCTCTTGTTTCTTCGCTTTCTGTTTCATCTGACCAACTCCTCATATGAGCGACCTGCTGATGGACGTCAGAAACCGGTGTCTCCCCGGGTGACCACCATTCACGTACTTATATTGTTGTTGACACTGACCATATATATCAAGTAAAGTTCTCACATCTTTGACATTATTCGAGAAGGGATCTTTTTGATGGCCTCGAATTTCTCTGTGTCAGCTGCAACACTATTTGCGTATACACGAAATCCCAAGACAGTTCTGTCTGCCACAGCTGGTATTTCTTAGGTTTGAGCTTAACTCCAGTCTTCCAGAAGCAGCACAGGACTTGCAAAAGTAATTGCAAAAGCTCCTGAAAACTCCTGCCGGGCTATATCACACCATCGAAAGGTACAACACTGCTACCTGCCACTGTAGTCCTTTAAGAACTTTCTCCATTAGACCCTTAAATGTTAACCTGCTATTGAAGAGCCCGAATGACATAACTCGAAATTGCCGCTCGAAATGATCGGCGTGAACAAATTATGTGAGCTCCTTGTCTTACTGCAACATGGTAGTAGCCCATAGACACATCGAGTGATGAAAACCAACAACTGCTTGAGTGCATTGATGTTGCTTTCCATTCTGGGGGTTGGTTACATGTCTTTGAATATATTCAGCTTCCAATAGCCAACGCAGAGGCGCCGCCAGCCTCCATCGTGTGTCTTTGCTAAAACACATGAAGACCAGGGATTTCCACTTTTTACTATGTCAGGTTTGAAAATTGGAATCATTCAGTTGCATCACGTGGTGATCAAACATTATCATATCTATTCTACATAGTCCTTTGAAAAACAATCACTCCTGCAAACTAGAAATTCCATTAATTGCTCCTTCTCTTCAGATTTTGAACATCTCCAGGTGAATAGACTGCTTCTCCTCTCTAACCCTGTTGATGCTGGCTTGCTTTCTGTTTGTTGCTCCTCCGTGGTCAAACGCCTGTCCATCCATTCCACTGGAGTAAATAGCGCAGGGTGCGACACTTCATAAAACACCACATCCTCCCTGGTTTGACTAAAGATCTTTGCCATCACTTTGTTTGGGAACATCACACACTGCAGGTTAGGGTGAGCTGATGCGATGTCATCAACCACTGATCTGGAATCAGTACTTCCCAAAATGAAAAACAACTTGCCTCGTAGCAATACCTCATGTCCAGCTGGCAGCTTCAAAGTCTCCAGGCTGCAAATCCGCGCTGATTTGGGTATCGTTTCTCGAGCTGGGGAGGATAACCTATTGATCCAACAGTAATAATAATAATAATAATAATAACTAGAGGGTTAAAATTCTGGCCTGCAGAATTTTGATACTTCCATATAAATTCCCCATCCCCGACCACCATCATTAATTTAATCATCTACCCACCCCTATCCAATCCTTACACATAAACCACTCCATAACCCTAATATTGGCAGCCAATCCATAATCATAACCATTTCCACAGCCCTATCCACAGCACTTAACTCTAACCCAATAAAATATCCTTACCAAATACATTGCCCTCCTGCAAACCTTATTCATAGCCGTACCTTGGACCATCACCAAAACTCTTTCGATGAGCCTAGTCATACATACAAGCGTACCCACAACCAAATCCTTTGCATAACTGACACCGTCACAATTTTAACATTAACAATATCCACAATTCTAACCCAATTTATAAACCATATCCTGACCATAACGTTAACATTAAGCCTAACCCTGATCTACACATATCTATAAGCCTATACTTAATGTATTATATAGTTATCAGGGTATAAAATATTAAATATGAGTCCGGAAATGTGTGGTTGTTTAGCTAACGAACAATAGTGGTTACTGTTACCAGTGACCAGGTATGTTCTAAAAATAAATCAATAACTTGTCCCAATTAAACATCTCATTTCATAATAAAATATTCGAAAAAATTCAACATTAGCTGATAGAAGTCTTACTGGACATGGATCTTCAATTCATATTTATTATTTTGTACCCACAAACTATTTCAAACTTGTTATTTAAAGAGATAGTCATATTGTTAACCCTTCACATTAATTTTCCTATGTGTATACAGTCATCCGGGAGTATTTTTCTGCATGATAAGTGAAAACATGTAATATCTATCGGTCACTTAATCCTGATTAACTAATTGCGCATTCATTTGAAAAGTAAAAAAAATCATCGAATTTGCACGTGGATAGTACCGACCACATCCAATTTGCTTTATCTCGATTTCTTCATTTATTTCTTTGCAAGATTTACTTGAAGTTGCCAAAAGCCTCGACCAACCGATGCGCGTTCTCCGTTAGACGGATTGCTTTCATACCACAGTCAAACTTCCAGGATGTATATATGGTATACTGAGACACATGCTCACGCATTTCACTCACTCCTTCATTAGTCTGCTTGAATTTCGACTTTTGCCATATATCGATGTAGGCGGTATTCCTATGCATGTAGTACGCATTACGCTATATATCGTCGCCACGAGTGGATCCTTTGTTCTGAAACTTAAGCAATCGCACCAGTCTTGGGCGTTGATATCCCCTATCACATCCACTCGTCAGCAAAATTTTATCTCTATATTTTATTTTTTTCAAGAATTTTTGAGCTTTCGGTTTTTGTTGGAATTTGCCAATATGTACCCACCTGAACACGAGCTTTCCGTTGGTCGGTTTGCTTTGTAAGTAGAGCGGTCAAACTTTGGGATGTTACCAAAAATATATCAACGTACCCGCTCCTGCATTACATCGCTCCTTCATTAACTCGGTCGGATTTGGCGAGAAAAATAGCTTAGTGATACAGCACTTAAATATACTTGTTAACATTATAAAGCCTCGCCACGAGTAAACCTTGTACCTTAGCGCAAATTAAGCAGACATCGATAAGTTGCGTTTGGGTACTATCTATCATATCCACTATTCAAATTTTGTTTATCTCGATGTTTGATTTTTAGACAATTTTTCCCCCTTTGATTTTCGTTGGAATTTGCAAAAAGTCTGAACCGACCGGAAGCTCACTCGCTGTCTGACAGTTTGCTATTATAGCAGAGCTATCAAACTTTGGGAGCCTACCTACGCGATACCGCAGTACCTGCTCCTGCATTAACCTTGCTCACCAATTAGCCCGTTTGGATTTGGCGCCAAAAATAGGTAATTTTCTTGTACATGCCGTAGGTCGGTAACGATTGGGAATTAAAAACATGCCAGCGAAAAAATTCAGTCCGCACCACTCTCCCCATTCGGAATATGCAACA
Organism: Siphonodentalium dalli; assembly: GCA_032622095.1. Lineage (NCBI taxonomy): Eukaryota > Metazoa > Mollusca > Scaphopoda > Gadilida > Siphonodentaliidae > Siphonodentalium > Siphonodentalium dalli. The sequence continues at coordinate 255,393,525 of CP136065.1, forward strand.
AAAATATTATACCGCTGGACTTGTTTTTTTTTTCGCTAAATCTGCCGTTTACATCCGCCACCGATCAGCCTGGTCTCACCACCCTGGGCCTGGTTTCACCACCCCGACCTGGTATCATTACCCAGCATGGTTTCGTCGCCTCCCCGGTTATGCTTCATTCTCTCCCATGCTCCTTCATTAGCCAAATTATTTAATTTTCGATGGTCTGTAACTTGGACATTTCTCAACCGATTTACAAAATTCTTTCAGGAGGACCATTAGTACACCCTATAGATACACGACAGTAAAAATAGTTGAAATCATCGAAAAACAAATTGGCGAAAATTTTGCCCCCACCCAAAACCCAAAAATATAAGTCCGTCCCTGTTCAAAACTTGTTTCCGTAGCAAGTTGCTAACGGATAACTACATAAAAGCTCTCAAATATGGATACCGTGTATGTTATAGGCGGTTACATGATATGAAATAAATCGAATTTTGCGAATCATGGGCGACAACTCTGTAGAAAAGGCGCGGACATAAATTATAATGTATGGATTCAATAGGGAATCCTGAGTTCTACATATGGTCCAAATTTGGAGTCTCTGCTGCTCATACTTTTCGAGATACAGCAACCCCATTTTTTCACAAAAATGGAGATAACTCTGTAAACCAAACGCGGACAACATCCTATATAATCTTATTAGTTAGAAATATTATAGGTCTATATGCATACGAAATTTAAGCTCCCTATCTCTTGTACTTCCGGAGATATAAGAGTTGAAAAATTGCTTAGAATAATAATAATAGAGGAGAAAAATAAAAAATTGAATAACAATATACTTCCATATTAAAATATGGAAGTATAATAATAATAATGTATAGCATTTTTAAAGCGCCTTATCCCATGAGGCCCAAAACGCTCAATGATACAACAGAAGACAGAGCTCCAGCACATTCAAACACATATACGCATGTACACACAAACAATAATTACAATGAAATAAATCAAACAATTCATATACAAATCAGGATGAAGGCTGGGTGTATTGTATAAAACAATGCAGGAAATATGTGCTTAGGTATGGTCGTCGTCGTTGCCATAGTGAAGTTTAAACAGATACGTTTTGAGTTCTGTTTTGAAAGATTCCAAAGTAGCAAAATTCCTAAGTGTAAGCGGGAGTGAATACCAAATGTTTGGACCGTAGAATTCAAAAGATCGACGACCATAATTAACAAGGTCACGTTTGGGACATCAAGTAATATTTTATCAGCAGACCTTAAGCCTGGTTTACCAGGTACATAGCATGAAAGAAGAGATTTGATTGGATACTCCTTGTATAATGCATTAATGTGAATTCCACCTATAGTTTTACTTACCTTTCAGAAAGAAGCGTACAAATAAGCATAAAAAGAGCGATGGATGAAATAGAAAACAACACATGCATACGATTCAAACAGAGGGACCCGGCAGTGGACGTGGATTATATCAGAATCTACCCGGGTGATGGGTAAGATTCATTATAATGACAAACAGAGGGACCCGGCCGTGGACGTGGATTATATCAGAATCTACCCGGGAGATGGGTAAGATTCATTATAATGACAAACAGAGGGACCCGGCCGTGGACGTGGATTATATCAGAATCTACCCGGGTGATGGGTAAGATTCATTATAATGACAAACAGAGGGACCCGGCCGTGGACGTGGATTATATCAGAATCTACCCGGGTGATGGGTAAGATTCATTATAATGACAAACAGAGGGACCCGGCCGTGGACGTGGATTATATCAGAATCTACCCGGGTGATGGGTAAGATTCATTATAATGACAAACAGAGGGACCCGGCCGTGGACGTGGATTATATCAGAATCTACCCGGGAGATGGGTAAGATTCATTATAATGACAAACAGAGGGACCCGGCCGTGGACGTGGATTATATCAGAATCTACCCGGGAGATGGGTAAGATTCATTATAATGACAAACAGAGGGACCCGGCCGTGGACGTGGATTATATCAGAATCTACCCGGGAGATGGGTAAGATTCATTATAATGACAAACAGAGGGACCCGGCCGTGGACGTGGATTATATCAGAATCTATCCGGGTGATGGGTAAGATTCATTATAATGACAAACAGAGGGACCCGGCCGTGGACGTGGATTATATCAGAATCTATCCGGGTGATGGGTAAGATTCATTATAATGACAAACAGAGGGACCCGGCCGTGGACGTGGATTATATCAGAATCTACCCGGGAGATGGGTAAGATTCATTATAATGACAAACAGAGGGACCCGGCCGTGGACGTGGATTATATCAGAATCTATCCGGGTGATGGGTAAGATTCATTATAATGACAAACAGAGGGACCCGGCCGTGGACGTGGATTATATCAGAATCTACCCGGGTGATGGGTAAGATTCATTATAATGACAAACAGAGGGACCCGGCCGTGGACGTGGATTATATCAGAATCTACCCGGGTGATGGGTAAGATTCATTATAATGACAAACAGAGGGACCCGGCCGTGGACGTGGATTATATCAGAATATATCCGGGTGATGGGTAAGATTCATTATAATGACAAACAGAGGGACCCGGCCGTGGACGTGGATTATATCAGAATCTATCCGGGTGATGGGTAAGATTCATTATAATGACAAACAGAGGGACCCGGCCGTGGACGTGGCTTATATCAGAATCTACCCGGGTGATGGGTAAGATTCATGTGGACGTGGATTATATCAGAATCTACCCGGGTGATGGGTAAGATTCATGTGGACGTGGATTATATCAGAATCTATCCGGGTGATGGGTAAGATTCATTATAATGACAAACAGAGGGACCCGGCCGTGGACGTGGATTATATCAGAATCTATCCGGGTGATGGGTAAGATTCATTATAATGACAAACAGAGGGACCCGGCCGTGGACGTGGATTATATCAGAATCTACCCGGGTGATGGGTAAGATTCATTATAATGACAAACAGAGGGACCCGGCCGTGGACGTGGATTAAATCAGAATCTATCCGGGTGATGGGTAAGATTCATTATAATGACAAACAGAGGGACCCGGCCGTGGACGTGGATTATATCAGAATCTACCCGGGTGATGGGTAAGATTCATTATAATGACAAACAGAGGGACCCGGCCGTGGACGTGGATTATATCAGAATCTACCCGGGTGATGGGTAAGATTCATTATAATTACAAACAGAGGGACCCGGCCGTGGACGTGGATTATATCAGAATCTATCCGGGTGATGGGTAAGATTCATTATAATGACAAACAGAGGGACCCGGCCGTGGACGTGGATTATATCAGAATCTACCCGGGTGATGGGTAAGATTCATTATAATGACAAACAGAGGGACCCGGCCGTGGACGTGGATTATATCAGAATCTACCCGGGTGATGGGTAAGATTCATTATAATGACAAACAGAGGGACCCGGCCGTGGACGTGGATTATATCAGAATATACCCGGGTGATGGGTAAGATTCATTATAATGACAAACAGAGGGACCCGGCCGTGGACGTGGATTATATCAGAATCTACCCGGGTGATGGGTAAGATTCATTATAATGACAAACAGAGGGACCCGGCCGCGGACGTGGATTATATCAGAATATATCCGGGTGATGGGTAAGATTCATTATAATGACAAACAGAGGGACCCGGCCGCGGACGTGGATTATATCAGAATCTATCCGGGAGATGGGTAAGATTCATTATAATGACAAACAGAGGGACCCGGCCGCGGACGTGGATTATATCAGAATCTATCCGGGTGATGGGTAAGATTCATTATAATGACAAACAGAGGGACCCGGCCGCGGACGTGGATTATATCAGAATCTATCCGGGTGATGGGTAAGATTCATTATAATGACAAACAGAGGGACCCGGCCGTGGACGTGGATTATATCAGAATCTATCCGGGTGATGGGTAAGATTCATTATAATGACAAACAGAGGGACCCGGCCGTGGACGTGGATTATATCAGAATCTACCCGGGTGATGGGTAAGATTCATTATAATGACAAACAGAGGGACCCGGCCGTGGACGTGGATTATATCAGAATCTATCCGGGTGATGGGTAAGATTCATTATAATGACAAACAGAGGGACCCGGCCGTGGACGTGGATTATATCAGAATCTACCCGGGTGATGGGTAAGATTCATTATAATGACAAACAGAGGGACCCGGCCGTGGACGTGGATTATATCAGAATCTACCCATGTGATGGGTAAGATTCATTATAATTACAAACAGAGGGACCCGGCCGTGGACGTGGATTATATCAGAATCTATCCGGGTGATGGGTAAGATTCATTATAATGACAAACAGAGGGACCCGGCCGTGGATTATATCAGAATCTACCCGGGTGATGGGTAAGATTCATTATAATGACAAACAGAGGGACCCGGCCGTGGACGTGGATTATATCAGAATCTATCCGGGTGATGGGTAAGATTCATTATAATGACAAACAGAGGGACCCGGCCGTGGACGTGGATTATATCAGAATCTACCCGGGTGATGGGTAAGATTCATTATAATGACAAACAGAGGGACCCGGCCGTGGACGTGGATTATATCAGAATCTACCCGGGTGATGGGTAAGATTCATTATAATTACAAACAGAGGGACCCGGCCGTGGACGTGGATTATATCAGAATCTATCCGGGTGATGGGTAAGATTCATTATAATGACAAACAGAGGGACCCGGCCGTGGACGTGGATTATATCAGAATCTACCCGGGTGATGGGTAAGATTCATTATAATGACAAACAGAGGGACCCGGCCGTGGACGTGGATTATATCAGAATCTACCCGGGTGATGGGTAAGATTCATTATAATGACAAACAGAGGGACCCGGCCGTGGACGTGGATTATATCAGAATCTACCCGGGTGATGGGTAAGATTCATTATAATGACAAACAGAGGGACCCGGCCGTGGACGTGGATTATATCAGAATCTACCCGGGTGATGGGTAAGATTCATTATAATGACAAACAGAGGGACCCGGCCGTGGACGTGGATTATATCAGAATATATCCGGGTGATGGGTAAGATTCATTATAATGACAAACAGAGGGACCCGGCCGCGGACGTGGATTATATCAGAATCTATCCGGGAGATGGGTAAGATTCATTATAATGACAAACAGAGGGACCCGGCCGCGGACGTGGATTATATCAGAATCTATCCGGGTGATGGGTAAGATTCATTATAATGACAAACAGAGGGACCCGGCTGCGGACGTGGATTATATCAGAATCTATCCGGGTGATGGGTAAGATTCATTATAATGACAAACAGAGGGACCCGGCCGTGGACGTGGATTATATCAGAATCTATCCGGGTGATGGGTAAGATTCATTATAATGACAAACAGAGGGACCCGGCCGTGGACGTGGATTATATCAGAATCTATCCGGGTGATGGGTAAGATTCATTATAATGACAAACAGAGGGACCCGGCCGTGGACGTGGATTATATCAGAATCTATCCGGGTGATGGGTAAGATTCATTATAATGACAAACAGAGGGACCCGGCCGTGGACGTGGATTATATCAGAATCTATCCGGGAGATGGGTAAGATTCATTATAATGACAAACAGAGGGACCCGGCCGTGGACGTGGATTATATCAGAATCTATCCGGGTGATGGGTAAGATTCATTATAATGACAAACAGAGGGACCCGGCCGTGGACGTGGATTATATCAGAATATATCCGGGTGATGGGTAAGATTCATTATAATGACAAACAGAGGGACCCGGCCGTGGACGTGGATTATATCAGAATCTATCCGGGTGATGGGTAAGATTCATTATAATGACAAACAGAGGGACCCGGCCGTGGACGTGGATTATATCAGAATCTATCCGGGTGATGGGTAAGATTCATTATAATGACAAACAGAGGGACCCGGCCGTGGACGTGGATTATATCAGAATCTATCCGGGAGATGGGTAAGATTCATTATAATGACAAACAGAGGGACCCGGCCGTGGACGTGGATTATATCAGAATCTATCCGGGTGATGGGTAAGATTCATTATAATGACAAACAGAGGGACCCGGCCGTGGACGTGGATTATATCAGAATATATCCGGGTGATGGGTAAGATTCATTATAATGACAAACAGAGGGACCCGGCCGTGGACGTGGATTATATCAGAATCTATCCGGGTGATGGGTAAGATCATTATAATGACAAACAGAGGGACCCGGCCGTGGACGTGGATTATATCAGAATATATCCGGGTGATGGGTAAGATTCATTATAATGACAAACAGAGGGACCCGGTCGTGGACGTGGATTATATCAGAATCTATCCGGGTGATGGGTAAGATCATTATAATGACAAACAGAGGGACCCGGCCGTGGACGTGGATTATATCAGAATCTATCCGGGTGATGGGTAAGATCATTATAATGACAAGCAGAGGGACCCGGCCGTGGACGTGGATTATATCAGAATCTATCCGGGAGATGGGTAAGATTCATTATAATGACAAACAGAGGGACCCGGCCGTGGACGTGGATTATATCAGAATCTATCCGGGTGATGGGTAAGATCATTATAATGACAAACAGAGGGACCCGGCCGTGGACGTGGATTATATCAGAATCTATCCGGGTGATGGGTAAGATTCATTATAATGACAAACAGAGGGACCCGGCCGTGGACGTGGATTATATCAGAATCTATCCGGGTGATGGGTAAGATTCATTATAATGACAAACAGAGGGACCCGGCCGTGGACGTGGATTATATCAGAATCTATCCGGGTGATGGGTAAGATTCATTATAATGACAAACAGAGGGACCCGGCCGTGGACGTGGATTATATCAGAATCTATCCGGGTGATGGGTAAGATTCATTATAATGACAAACAGAGGGACCCGGCCGTGGACGTGGATTATATCAGAATCTATCCGGGTGATGGGTAAGATTCATTATAATGACAAACAGAGGGACCCGGCCGTGGACGTGGATTATATCAGAATCTATCCGGGTGATGGGTAAGATTCATTATAATGACAAACAGAGGGACCCGGCCGTGGACGTGGATTATATCAGAATCTATCCGGGAGATGGGTAAGATTCATTATAATGACAAACAGAGGGACCCGGCCGTGGACGTGGATTATATCAGAATCTATCCGGGTGATGGGTAAGATTCATTATAATGACAAACAGAGGGACCCGGCCGTGGACGTGGATTATATCAGAATCTACCCGGGTGATGGGTAAGATTCATTATAATGATAAACAGAGGGACCCGGTCGTGGACGTGGATTATATCAGAATATATCCGGGTGATGGGTAAGATTCATTATAATGACAAACAGAGGGACCCGGCCGTGGACGTGGATTATATCAGAATCTATCCGGGTGATGGGTAAGATCATTATAATGACAAACAGAGGGACCCGGCCGTGGACGTGGATTATATCAGAATATATCCGGGTGATGGGTAAGATTCATTATAATGACAAACAGAGGGACCCGGCCGTGGACGTGGATTATATCAGAATCTATCCGGGTGATGGGTAAGATCATTATAATGACAAACAGAGGGACCCGGCCGTGGACGTGGATTATATCAGAATCTATCCGGGAGATGGGTAAGATTCATTATAATGACAAACAGAGGGACCCGGCCGTGGACGTGGATTATATCAGAATCTATCCGGGTGATGGGTAAGATCATTATAATGACAAACAGAGGGACCCGGCCGTGGACGTGGATTATATCAGAATCTATCCGGGTGATGGGTAAGATTCATTATAATGACAAACAGAGGGACCCGGCCGTGGACGTGGATTATATCAGAATCTATCCGGGTGATGGGTAAGATTCATTATAATGACAAACAGAGGGACCCGGCCGTGGACGTGGATTATATCAGAATCTATCCGGGTGATGGGTAAGATTCATTATAATGACAAACAGAGGGACCCGGCCGTGGACGTGGATTATATCAGAATCTATCCGGGTGATGGGTAAGATTCATTATAATGACAAACAGAGGGACCCGGCCGTGGACGTGGATTATATCAGAATCTATCCGGGTGATGGGTAAGATTCATTATAATGACAAACAGAGGGACCCGGCCGTGGACGTGGATTATATCAGAATCTATCCGGGTGATGGGTAAGATTCATTATAATGATAAACAGAGGGACCCGGCCGTGGACGTGGATTATATCAGAATCTATCCGGGTGATGGGTAAGATTCATTATAATGATAAACAGAGGGACCCGGTCGTGGACGTGGATTATATCAGAATCTATCCGGGTGATGGGTAAGATTCATTATAATGACAAACAGAGGGACCCGGCCGTGGACGTGGATTATATCAGAATCTATCCGGGTGATGGGTAAGATTCATTATAATTACAAACAGAGGGACCCGGCCGTGGACGTGGATTATATCAGAATCTATCCGGGTGATGGGTAAGATTCATTATAATGACAAACAGAGGGACCCGGCAGTGGACGTGGATTATATCAGAATCTATCCGGGTGATGGGTAACATTCATTATAATTACAAACAGAGGGACCCGGCCGTGGACGTGGATTATATCAGAATCTATCCGGGTGATGGGTAAGATTCATTATAATTACAAACAGAGGGACCCGGCCGTGGACGTGGATTATATCAGAATATATCCGGGTGATGGGTAAGATTCATTATAATGACAAACAGAGGGACCCGGCCGTGGACGTGGATTATATCAGAATCTATCCGGGTGATGGGTAAGATTCATTATAATGACAAACAAGGTTGCATTGCATCAAATCATATAGTTGTGTGTGTTGTATACACGGCTGGATTTAACGTACAACTCCAACACACAAATTTAAAGGGTTAATAAAGTGTATTTAAAATAAAGGCATCAACATAATACTCATATCACAGCAGTCAGTATTAAAAACCATTAACCCTTTACCCAACAAAACGGCCAAAACCGGCCAAATAAAGCTTCAACAGCCTAAAATATCTTCGGTTTGTCTCAATAGAACCATACAAATATGGATATCATTGGAACCGGCTCCTTGACCACATTGTGATAGTTACAGTTATGCCCTGTGCCAATGCATTCTATTAAATATGCGAGTCGACCATAGGTCGCTTCGCATATATAAGAGAATGTATTGGCCTAAAAAAATCTTTTTTTAACACTTTTTACCATTTTTTCTTACATTCTTTAACAATTTTATAATTTGTAATGTGTTAAGCCAATGCATTCTCTTATATATGCGAGGCGACCTATGGTCGACTCGCATATATAAGAGAATGCATTGGCACAGGGCCGTTCTGTTGGGTAAAGGGTTAAAGATACTCCAAAAATTAAATCTGCATTTCATTATATATAGCTAAAATTGGTAATCCAAAATACTACGTCTGACCATTTTGAAAACTAAATAATGACTGACCCCCAGACCGTGCTAATTTTCCCGCCAGTAATAGGTGAGTGCAAATCCGAGTGCATGTGATACTATCGTTCATACTTGCTCTTACACGCATAAACACTGACACACTTCTGGTAACCCATAAAAGGCTGAAATAAAGAAGCAGGACGCGCGCAAGTATCATGATACATAAAAGAATATATACAACCGCGGTGTATTAAAACAACAAAAACGGCACCTATAACATGTTGAAAAAAAACAGATAGAATTTCTTCGAGCGATAATTATGTATTATTGGACCTTGAGCGAAACTCATTTGTACTCGACTACAGTATAAATAACAAAACCCTTAGACGGACAAAATCTAGATGGACAAAATCGCATAAATAAGGTCTAAATTTGATTTTCTCATAAAAAGAGTGTCCGCGGTCCAGTGGTTAGCATACCGGACTTGTCTTCACTGTCGACACCCGCCGGTGAGTTTCACGAAACAGTGGCTTGGCCGAATTTAGCGACGTGCAATTGACGGACCTTGCGCTGTTCAAATCTCGCGCCAAGTTGTGACCCTTGAGTAAAGTCACTTATACTTCGCACCACGCATGTGTTAAATGTATAATAGGTGGGTGTCGATGCATCTTGTCAGCATGATTAATCCTAATGCACATGAATATGGGTTGCAGCTGAATCCTCATCAGATGAAGGACCATATAAATTGGTATTATATACTGTGGCATGTCACGTGGGGGTAATAATATGTATAGGGCATCTCAGACCAAATCAGACGAAGGACCATATAAATTGGTATTATATACTGTGGCATGTCACGTGGGGGTAATAATATGTATAGGGCATCTCAGACCACATCAGATGAAGGACTATATAAATTGGTATTACTGCGGCATGTCACGTGGGGGCAGGGATGTGGCTAGAGGGGGTGTGGGTGTCTCACCCCCCCCCCCCCCAGCAGAGAGCTATATTTTCAATAGTTGGAAATTCCTAATTTCAGGTAAAAACAATTTATTGGGGGGAATTTATTGTTTTTCGACCAATATTTGCATATGTTCCTATTTTTGGTCAAAAATTTTGACAGAAATGGTCATCAGTTGGAAATTTTCCAACCTTAAGGAGGTGACAGGTTGGAAATTTCCAACACTTGGAAAGCTTGTGTCCTGGTCCCTCCCCCGTGGCCAGTCAAAAACTTCTAGTTAATTTAAGAAAACAATATTGTCATACAATTGGTCAACATTGTCATTGGATTTGTCATCAGTTGGAAATTTTCCAACCTAAGCAGGGGGGGGTGAACAAAATATTTCCGGCACGTATGCCAGGGTGGGTGGGTGGTCAGAGCCACCAACAAGCAATTTTTTCCGCAACTAAAACAAAAATTCCTGCTTGTTTTTTTAGTGTTTTGGCAATGAGTTGGGCTTCAAAACCACTTTGAATGAGAGAAATAATGTAATTATAACTGGTAAACTGACTGCAGGCAGTTATCGTGTTGTATTTTGTTGCAAATTTTGAAATCCAAGATGGCCGTTGGCAGCCATGTTTTTTTGGCCGAATGACCTCAAAATGACTCATTCCTATTTACATGTCCATGTTAACATCCATGATAAATAGTATGCACAGAAATTCATATACAGCTATTTACAGTGAATTTCTCCCCGCAAATCTCTGTTTTAGTGTTAAAAGGGGGGTGGGTGTCAAAAAATGGTCGGAAAAAACTGCCGAAAACGGAAAAATATTTGGCGGTGGGGGTGGGTGGGTACAAAAAATGATCGAAAGGGAAAAAATGCCATACGTGCCTGAATTTTTTTTCCGACCTCCCACCCCTGACCTAAGTGGGGGTGTAGGGTTTGAAATTTCCAACAGTAGGATGGCTTGAGGCTAGTCTAGATGTTAGGATTTTGCGATTTTCTTGTTCAGATTTCAAATTTTTCGCACACCGGGCCGAACCATGGTCGGCCCGGTGTGTCATTGCCCCATCCACATGGTCAATACAAAACTGCTAATTAGTTTAGCAAAACAATATTTTACTACATTTGGTCAAACTTGTAGACATAAATGGTCATCAGTTGAAGAATGTTCCAACCTGAGGGGGAGCATGAGGTTTGAAATTTCCAACACTAGGAAAGCTTCAGTTGAGACCAGTCTAGATGCTAGGATTTGCGATTTTCTTGTATAGTTTTTCAAAATGTTCTCACACCGGGCCGAACAACCATGGTCGGCCCGGTGTTTCCTGGTCTGTTGTCGGTAGCTGTGTGCATTTGTCTGGAATTAGATCACTAGTTGTTTTTTTGGGGGCAATTTTCAGGTTAAAATATCTTAATGTTCTCATACTGGGAAAATAGAAGCATGGCTTATGAATATATAGGAAATTAGGCCTGAGCATGAGGTACAAGGGGGGGGTGCAAATGGAATTATGCAAAAAGTTGTGCGGAGACCCTCTAGCCACATCCCTGCGTGGGGGTAATAATATGTATAGGGCTTCTCAGACCACATCAGATGAAGGACCATATAAATTGGTATTACTGCGGCATGTCACGTGGGGGTAATAATATGTATAGGGCATCTCAGTCCACGTTGGTGGATTATGCGCTATATATAAAACTAATTATTACTGACATGTGAACTTATTGCTTTAGAACATAACCAAACAGAAATAACAGTGGTTTGAAATTACCGGATTGCTCCAAACAAAGAGCAAGAATGTCTAAAGGTGGTCACATCGATATACAGTAATGCCCTAAATAATCGACTCCTTAATCACAGCAGAATTATGGTAACTTTTCAGGATTTAGTCGGAAATATGGCTTGTTGCCATTCATCAGAAAGCTCTCACTAAAAGCTTTCTGATGAATGGCAACAAGTCATATTTCCGACTAAATCCTGAAAAGTTGCCTATAATTCTGCTGTGGTTAAGGTGTCGATTATTTAGGGCATTACTGTACTTTTAAGTTTGTGTGTGTGGAAATAACATATTTTTCTATCCGCGTTCAGTTATAATCTACAGTCTTATATGTCGAACAATACTGTCCATTATCTCAGTTTCAATACCTTTCATTGTTTCAGTTGCTACAGTCCTATTGGGCGGAAAGGCGGCCGGCAGAACATATCTATAGGACGAGGCTGTGAAAGCAAGGGGACAATACTCCATGAGCTGATGCACACTCTAGGGTTCTGGCACGAACACAATAGACCAGACAGGGACAACTTTATCACTATAATCTGGGCTAACATCGCCGGCGGTATGTATAGTCATCATCAATATAATCTGGGCTAACATCCCTATAATATGGGCTAACATCCCTATAATATGGGCTAACATCGCCGGCGGTAGGTATAGTCATCATCAATATAATCTGGGCTAACACCCTATAATATGGGCTAACATCGCCGGCGGTAGGTATATTCATCAATATAATCTGGGCTAACATCGCCGGTGGTAGGTATAGTCATCATCAATATAATCTGGTATAACATCCCTATAATATGGGCTATATCAATGGTGGTAGGTTGACATACTATAATATGGGCTAACATCACTATATTCTGAGCTATATGTATATCACCGGCGGTATGTAGTCATCATCACAACAGTCTGGGCTAATATCACTATTATATGGGCTAACATCGCTATAATCCCCTAATGTGGGCCCGGGTAGAATAGACCTAATGCCCCACTGCGAGCGGAAAGAATCCCCTAATGTGGCACCCTATTTTGCCGTGGGTGCATCCCATGAGGTGTGGGGTCATGTAGGTACTAGGTCGGTCAGATCACGTGAGGCATAGACATGTGGATACGGCTCAGCCAGACTTCAAGATGGGTGAAAGTGTTAACTCGGCTCATTCGATAGGATAGCCACACCTCTACACAGTGTTTCAGATTACATGTCTGCCATTTGTTTTATTTTGTTTCTGGTGTCTAGTTGTGTATTCTGTTTTTCATTTATATTGTTTCTTTCGTCTCATGTCTCTTTGCATTTCGTCTTTATGGCTGTCACATGTTTCAATCTTGTAATGTTCACGCCTGTCTCACTATGTGGAGTTACCGGAAGACTGCTATATGTAGTGGCTAAACGGGTCACCGCTTCAGCAATGTACCAGTCTTTGGCCCGACCATAATTCGAAGGGTAGTCCGACGCGACTGCTATGCTAGTTGTCAATTATCTGCTTTGCATATGGCAACTCAAAACAAACAAAAACGTAATATAGACCACCGGCTAATTTCCACTAATGCTGAGGTCCCTATGCAATACTTGGTACTTGGTTTTGATCCGAATGCCAAGAGGCCTTCTGTATTTGTGAATGATAAAATGCTACAAAGCATAGCCGGACAATTAAAATATGTTAAACCAATCAGGACTGTGTGGGTCACTGAGCCGCTCTCTTCTGATCGAATGTTCAAAAAATATACAAGCTTTAGCTCTTATGCAATTAATATCTATTGCACAAACACCAGTGTTGATTACTACTCACAAGACATTGAACAATAGCAGAGCTGTGTTGAGAACTCGTGATATATCTTATTCTTCTGCGTGAGAGATATTGGCTGAGTTAGCTCAGCATCACAGGGAGTTAAATAAGTCCACTGATTTACAAAGACAGTTGACGGACAAAAACGTCTTTTGAATAGTTATCTTCTTATCTTCAATTGGTGCGAACATCCAACGACATTGAAGGTTGGGTATATGAAGATGAATTTAAGCACATATGTTCCAACCCCATTGTGATATTTTAAATGTCAGGGGTATGGCCACGGCCAGGAACATTATAAAAGCAAAGAAACCATATATGCACGATGTCCTGTTTCTGTTCATTATCATAAGGATTGGACGAATCTTTAAAAAAATTCAAACTGTCAAGGTTCACGTGCTGCAATGGACCATTCATGTCCCATTTGGGACTATGTATTCAAAAATAAATTCAACTATGTAAAGCTGAGAGCGTCTGTCAGATATAGATGCTAAGAAATTAGGTGGTCCTCGACCATCCATTCCACATGTCACATACATATCAATCGGGTCTACAGAAAAGTGTGTTGATGCCAGCACTCAGACACAGAGTCAACCCAAACTCAGTATATCACTAGCAACTGAGGCGACTGATAATATCCCTATTCCAGAACCCATAGCGCAGGTAATGGATACAGCTTCTGTCGTTAAGACGTTTCTTCCGAAAAAATCTATGCAAGTTGATCATATTGTTCCAAACCAAAAATTGGCTGTTGCTTCAAAGCAACACTCGCCAAAGTCGCTCCAACATTTCAACTCTCAGAACGAGAGGTACATATTTAAGCTACCCGGAACGAGAGGTACATCTTGCGCTTTCAAAGTTTGACCAGATATCGTGATATGCCTAGTGGTTAAAACGTCGATAAACCCACTGTGGAGGATCAGCTCCTCGAAATATCATTCCGCCCGAGCAAATGCCGATTCCGTTGTGAGTTTTTCCGCTTGTCGCCCGAGCAAATTTCAAATTTACCAGCCGAAAAACTTTAAAACACAGATATAATGCATGTTTAATAACATATTATGTTAATAAGATAAGTTTATTGTTAACCTCCTCAATTTAGGAGAGCATATATACAAATGACAATTATATACAAGTTACATAAATATGCATGCAAATGTAATACTAGTCACAATATTAATATAACAGTGTTTATGCCATGTCACACGCATGCGGCCAGGTCTGATATTTTCAAATTCCATGTGTTAAGGTGGTCGGTGATAATCTAATATAGAAATGCCAGTTGTCAACAAAAAAAACAAAAACAAAAACAAAAAAAACAAAAAACAAAAAACAAAAAACAAAACCTGATTAGCAATATCACATGCGTGTGATTTAGCGAAATAAAATTTCCGAATAAAATATTTATTGCAGATCAAAGTTGAGTATTGGAACTTTCGAATGTGAGTCGTCATATTAACTTGTCGAGTGAAAGTTGATGAGCGTTTCTGGAAATAAATTAGCAAAATCACATGCGTGTGATCGAGCGAAATAAAACTTCCAAATAAAATATTTAGTCAACATCAAAGTTGAGTATAAGAAATTGAGAATGTGTTTCGTCATATCACCGTATCGAGTGAAATTAGACAAAGATTTCAGACATCGAATTCAGAAAGTAGCATGAAAATGGCCTATTTAAGACATATGTCAGGTATAATGTGAATGTGCGTGTATGATGGATACTATGTAACACGCAAATGGCCCAGCTGCATGAAAACAGTTTTGATGTGACAATAGGCGTGTTGCCGATTGCTGGTGATCATGCATTAATTATCTTTGAACTATCGACCACAATGTACGTGTGTATATATAGAGGTTTCTTGTGTGAATCATTATAGCAAAAACAAATTATTTATAGATAGCTTCGAATTGTCCATCAGCCGAGACCATCGGGTGTAGATCGTAGAACGTTGACAGCCTTGCTCGCATGCAGAAGGAATGTTGCGGTCGAGTCGACGATGAAATCCAGAGGAAAATCCGATATATTTAATATGTTACATCTTGAACCTAAAAGCATGGCACACAAGTCGTCAACGGTAAGCGAAGCCATGAACATGTATATTGGAATTCCGAATCTGTTCGTTATGAAATCCCAGTATATGTTTCGCGCATGAATCAATATGCCCGATTGACACGAGAACATGATATGTGTTATTTCACTGTTAAAGCGAACAGAGCAAAGGTTACAGAGAGTATTGTTGTTGAATGCTGTCCTATTCAGTAACCGGCACAAGTTGACATATTTGGATGATAAATGTGCTTGGGCGTGTACTCGAGTCCATATTGACCAACAGTCTAATGGATTATGGTGAACTTTTGATAGAACAATTAAATTTGGATCAGAATGTACAGCACAACGCCATGAGTTAATATAATAATTTTGCACAGCTGTTTTAGCAATCCTCTTCCACACTTCTTTTGCTGGGAACAGACCTTCATCGAGATATTCTAGGAGATAACATTTTAGATTGTATTTTGCGAGAATTTGAAATATATCATGAACATAGCCGGAAGATGATCTTCTAAACAGACGTTGCTGGTGCGCTTTGAGTAGGAACAGTCTCAGAGGAGTTTGATGGTGAAGTGGTAAATGGATAAGGTTTCCAAGAAAGCATAATTTTCGGGTATGAATTTCCTGTTCAATGGGCATCAATCCAAGTAATCCAAGGGACAGTCTAGTGCTTGCCCTTTTCGGTAGTGACTGGATACTCTTGATACATGTTCGGAGTGATCTTTCCATTATCATGAGACCAGAGGTATATTGCATGGGTAAGAGTTCGCATCCGTATAATGCTTTCGGCAGAACAACACATTTTAGGATCTGCCTCAGTGAAACAGGAGTCAAAGATGCAGTTAACTGTCTCTTAGCAATTGAGAAAAATGTTTTGCGCATTTTCAGAGAAACTAAGTGTCCATGTGATTTTCCTATAGCGAATTTATCTTGTACAATTCCTAAGTGCGTGCTCTCTGTTTTCTCTGGAATGGTGTTCGGGCCTAAATGCCATGTTCTGTGAGCTTTGGAGTGGCCACTTTTTGACTCGTTAAATACAATAATGTTGCTTTTAGTACAAGAGAAAGAAAATCGCCACCTGATGCTGTATTGATAACACATGTCGATTAAACTGTCGAGGCCAATTTTAGAGAGGGATATAAGTGTTATATCGTCCGCCGTAGTAGGTGCCGCGCATGAAATGCAGCATAAAGTTTGGAACTGTTTTCATGTGCGTATGATATGGCCTCTTGAAGGACGAAAGTTGTCATGTTACAGCCTACCCTAGATTGAAATCCATTCTGAAGGTCATGTGGGAATGCAGCCAGTATGTCACTATCCATGAATCGTTTGAGAAGTATGGCTTCAAATATTTTGTATAACACGGGTAGTAATGATATCGCTCGGTAACTGTCCGGGAGAGTTGCAGGTTTAGGTTCTCCCTTGTATAATGGCACGATAATACCCGCTTTTAACGTCTCTGGAATATATTCAAAATCTAGAAATGCGTTGAACAACTTGCACAAACATAATAACAAGAGATCCGTTCCATGTCGCACGTGTTCGTTGGTTATACCATCATGACCGCTTGCTTTGCCAGATTTTAGTTTCCTTATAACATTTTCAATTTCAGCCGAAGTTATGGGAATTCCAAACAAAGGACATGTTTTATGCCCGCTTTTCAAACATTCAGATACTTCCCTCTCTACATAGGCTTCAAATAACGTGTCTTCGTGTGCTGGGGAACTGTACAGGTCTTCGAAATATGCGGCCCAGCCAGAAAGAATGTCAGCATGGTTTCTACAGACCTGACCGCTGAATTCCATAGCAGAACATATTGCCGGTGATGCTCCTTTTTGTGGTCGCAATGAACGCCAGAATAACTTATGGTTGTTTCTTGCATGTGACTCAAGTGTGTAGCTTAAGTTTCCTTGGTAATTTCGAACTGCATGCCTATGTACCCGCCTAAAATCACGCTTTGCTTGTTTGTGATCCACATACGTCCGTTTGCATGTGCTACGTGGCTTGCCGTCTTCTGACCACGCACGATACATGGAAATTGAGTGTTTTTTAAGATTATCTAGTTCGGAATTCCAATAGGGCTTTCTGTGTTGTCGTGTAGATCTAACTGGAACGGCAGAAGATGCAGCTGCATGCAATGCGTCTACAATGTCGTCATAGAAAAATGCGATATCGTGCTTGGAATGGATCACGCGATTACACAGATCAACGCATCTCACATCCAAAGTGTTTTTATACAAAATTGTGTCCATACGGCTCCACAAGTAAGCTATTTTTGTTTGCGTTGGCTGAATATTATTAGAAATGTCCGGGAGTGTCATCTTGCATGTTACTGGCATATGATTCGAAGTATTGATTGCATTGTCAGACAGAATCCAGCTATTTTGTATTAAGTCTCTATCACGTGAAGACACCAAAATATGATCAATGAGAGAGGGCTTGTTTGTTAAACAATATGGTATGTGAGAGAATTCATTACCGCCGCACGCGTTGCTTGCTGTTGTGGAAATCAGTTCACAATTATCCAAAAACTGAAGAAATAATTCGGAACGATCATTGAGATCAATGGGCGCAGTGTTTAACGACCCTTTCGGTATGTGAGCGTTAAAGTCCCCCATTATTATCACACTTCCTTCAGCAGAGTACATCGCACATAGTTCCACTAAAGATTCGAGGCATTCACTAAAATAGTCATCTCCGTGATTTGTGTTAGGGAGGTAGACTTGAATAATTGTCAGAATGTGTTTGTCCATTATCAACTGGACACCAACGAATCTATTCTCGTCGATACTGATTGCTGTGCATTTATGTCGAAGGGAATTGTGAATAAGCAATCCAACACCGTCTCTTGTGAACTTTCCACCTGTTTTTGTTTTAATTACAGTTCCTGGCTTGGCTGTGTATATATATTTGTCACTTAAAGTGTGTAAAAAACACAAGTTTTCTGAGTCTAGCCAGTGTTCTGATACGCCAACAATTTGATAGCTCTCACGTTTAAGAATGTCAGATAAATATGAAGCGCTACCTTTTATCCCTGTGGCATTCCACGTGAAAATTCCAATTTCAGAATATTTTCAGTATATCACTAGCAACTGAGGCGACTGATAATATCCCTATTCCAGAACCCATAGCGCAGGTAATGGATACAGCTTCTGTCGTTAAGACGTTTCTTCCGAAAAAATCTATGCAAGTTGATCATATTGTTCCAAACCAAAAATTGGCTGTTGCTTCAAAGCAACACTCGCCAAAGTCGCTCCAACATTTCAACTCTCAGAACGAGAGGTACATATTTAAGCTACCCGGAACGAGAGGTACATCTTGCGCTTTCAAAGTTTGACCAGATATCGTGATATGCCTAGTGGTTAAAACGTCGATAAACCCACTGTGGAGGATCAGCTCCTCGAAATATCATTCCGCCCGAGCAAATGCCGATTCCGTTGTGAGTTTTTCCGCTTGTCGCCCGAGCAAATTTCAAATTTACCAGCCGAAAAACTTTAAAACACAGATATAATGCATGTTTAATAACATATTATGTTAATGACTTAATGTTTACCTCTAGCTTCAACCGGGACATGTTCTCCTATAATTTTGTTGCCTAAAAAGCCAGCAAAATGATGTAATCGGTGATTTATGTTTTCGCTCCGATTTCCGCCCTGTATGTTCCGTTGTCGCCCGAGCAACGCTCTTTAGATTTCGACTACAAACGTCCAGTTTTCTAGCGATAAACGTCTCCATGGGACGGCCCTTAGCTTTTGTCTTCAAAATGATGATGAAACTATTAAAGGGGCATGCATTCAGACTCTTTATGCGGTACGTTTAAGAAATAAATACACGGTGTAGAGGTGTGTATGGTCAAGTTGTACCACAAAAAACTGATTGTAGGACGACGCGTAGCGGAGTCCTACAATCAGTTTTTTGTGGTACAACTTGACCATACACACCGATACACCGTGTATTTATTTCTTTTGTAATACGACTGAAAGTTTATGGTCACAATTCGACTGAATAGTCAACGAAATACTGCGCTTTTTCGGTCTCAGGTGAGAAAACATTTCGTGGTGTAATTCGTATTGGGCGTACTCGATTTATTTGCATGGAATACTCCGGTAATCTTGTCTTGTTATGAAATTCCCCCATTGACTTTTCGAGGCACCTCTTCTAGAAAATAATCGTTGTGATTGGCTAAAAAACGATGTGTTTTCAGCGGCGCCCGTGCCTTTCATTTAAATTGTACAGGAAATACGAATTGCGGTCATTTCTGTGTTGAACGTTGTTGGGACAACATGAATATGATCATCGACTATGGACCATTTTCCTTACACAAAGCGATCTAAATGATCTTATCCCCCTTCTGTACTGGTGAACAAACGCTTTCATTTTCAACTTGATTCCGAAATATCGAATCGACGAATATGATCGAGAATACGAGATTCGAATCGACGAATGCACAGCCCGGCCCCATGGATTTATTTTGTCATTTAATATACTTATTAAGTAACTTTCTTTGGTCGTAACATATATCAATATACCATAACATCATTTGGACCATATTCATTGGCAACCCGGCAAACTGGTTTCAAGCGACAAATCGCTAGAAAATTCGCAAGATTGTCAAGATGTAGCAAAATTCAAAGGGTTACGGGTGCGGGTGTACTCCGTTGATGCCCCGTTTGCGCGGAGTTAGAAAAGACGGGAAAAGTCGCGTGCGTCGATCTGAATAAACCGATTTTTTTCGTGGTACAATTGGAAAAAGTAGAATTGTACCACAAAACTGGAACCATGGTAACTCGGGCCACTGGCCAATCAGGACATGGCTTTTAAGCATAGTTAGGCAGGGTCGTATTACAATTTTAGATAATGTTATCAAATGTTATCAATGTCTTAATGTTCCTGATATAAACAGTATAGTCATCGTTGAAAACATTCCTATATATGTCAGTTTCGCGCCGGAAGTCGCACATTTTACTTTGAAATTGTGTGGAGCTATCGATATATCGATTAGCAGGGCAAATAATTAACGATGATACGAGAGGATAACTATGTTTTTTGACTGAAAACTAGAATGATCATGAAAGGGTACAAGCAAATACCGATTGGAAAATAGATATTTGAGTGTACACCTATATACCCACGAATGATATAATATCTTCAGTCAAAAGCAGTATTTATTATATGTGGTTTCGTGATTTCAATTTACAATAATTGCTGTCAGGCGATTGATTTGCCGAATTAACTGTAGACGGAATTGCACTTAAGTGCAATAAGAATATTCATTATTGCGCTTAAACGAAATTAGAGATTCCTTATTGATCTTTCGAGCGCAATAAGATCTTCTCCTATTGTGCTTAAGCTCAATTAGAATTAAGCGCAATTGGGGACTCCTTATTTCGTTAAGCGAAATAAAACAGTTCTTATTGCACCTAAGCCGGCGCAATTAAATCTCTGGCTCCTCATTATTATTGCGCGTATATAAGCGCAATTAATATCTCCATTATGGGATCACCCCTCTGTGAAAATAGTAGAATCCTATAGAGGAGCGGCCAAATCCAAAAAGGGCCTTAGTTTTCGAGATACCCCTACCCTCGGTAGAACAAGTTGAAACCAACTTTTTCTGGAAGGTAAATATATCTCATTTATGAAAATGATTCTTGGCCTTACCGGAATTGGTGGCAGCTATGTATGGTAAGACTATTTGTGAAGGTACCTTACCGAAAAATTAGCCTGTTTTCAGCGGTTGACCAGCTATACACAATTGGTTGAAAGTTAAGCACATCACCAAAAACAGAACGTTCTATTTGTTATTATGGGGTGCATGGTGATACTAGATCGGAAAGTTCTTATTTTTTCTGGTTTGTTTGAGATTTCACGACGTCATGGTGGAGAATGTGACGTTATGTGTCAAAACATCATGACGATTCAGAGTAACTGCATGTCGCCCGTCAACTCTGTACAAAACTAGCACGCTGGATTGAGCTTATCTTGTCATATATGTTTGGAAAGACTGGAGTATTTTCTACCGGGAAGTATTAACTTTATTTTCTTGATCCTAGAAATATTGCAATAATAGGCAAAAACTTAACCCTCCCCCAATGTCATAAAATGCTAAGTATAGCCATCGCCGAGGATTGGATCCCAGAATGATAGAATAGTGCGTAGTATTTCCTTTTATTTAGTGTAGAACAAACATAACAAGTGTAAAATGCAAATTTCCAACCATATTCACTATTAGATGAGTAACAAACGCCAAGATGGCGTCCAATATGGCATTCAGTTGTTATTTTAGGACTTAGTGAAGCGACATACGAAAATTCCAGAAAAGGAACGTCCCCAGTGGTAAAATGTATATTATTTTAATGACCATATAGAATAGCATGTCATATGAAACATTAGTTTCACCATTAATACATCTTATCAATTGGTAAAATAATAGTCCAAAATTTATTCCGCCGTTCAATGTCATAAAATTCTAACTAAAGTTGTCGCCTGGGATTGGAACACGGATGATCGCATAATGCGCAGTATTTTGTGTTATTTAATGCAGAATACACATGCAAATTGGCCAGAGACAATTGTCATCCAGATTTGTTATTTGAAGAGTATCATAATCCAAGATGGCGTTCAATATGGCGGCCAATTTAATTTCAAGACTTAGTGAACGGGCATACGACAAATTCAGAAAAGGAACGTCCCCAGTTGTATATTATATATCATTGTACTGACTATATAGAATATTTCATATCAAACATTAGATTCAGCATTGATCCATATTATCAATTGATGAAATAATTAGACAAAAAGCTTAACCACCCCTACAGTCACAAACTTCCACACAAATGAGCCACAGGAGATTGTAGTACAGGTCAAAAAGAAATAATATTCATTATGACCTGACCTCGATTCTAACACTGAGCGGTGATTGGCTGTTTCTACTATGTCAGTCATGGAAAGGTCAGGTCACAATGAATATTAAAATTAGGAACTGTGTGACTTGACAAATTTTTTTTTAAAGTTGGAATTATCGACAGATTTCTCCTCTATTAGAATTGTTTACTGACAATGTGTTGATTTGTATGAGTAAATAAATTATTAGCCGACAAGAAATCACTAAGTTCCAGATATTTAGTTGATCGTTTGACCGATTTGTAATGATAGTAAACTGTATGGGTGGTGAATTTAGAGACACATGTCGGCCATTACTTCTGAGCCGGATCAATCCTAAAAAATACGCTCCCCGGAGACCATATTAGGTGGTTAAAATGTTATCAAATGCAACGTGTATGAATGTTTCTGATGGGCGTTTGTGGTATTTGTTGAAAGATGAATTCTTTGCCGATCCATCCGTGTATATATCGTTATCATTACTGGGGTGAATGGGCTAAATTTGTGCGACTCCCGAGCGATGGTGAAACGTTGAATTTCTACAGTGCCCCTTGTCTATACAATGTTCCATTAACGCGAAGATGGCGCGTATATATAGAGGCGGCGTATATGGGCAGTGCAAAAGGGGGGCGGAGCGCGTTACAGGCCCCTGTGTGTATTATCGACATATGTTCGCTGGAACGTGACAGGGGTGATGCATTGTAGTTTTGAACTGAACACCATCCCTTACAAATGTATTTCGAGCGTTTCGCCGCTCATCGTGGTAAATGTCCACTTAATGTTCGATTACCCAGATAATGTTCCATATTATATACCATTTGAATAAGGAAGCTCCAAAAACATTGTATTATCAACTTATCCAGGCGAATAAACTGTGAACATGTTGTTTTTGTCAAGGTGCATACATTTGTGTTCTGTGCTTAATTTCGATCTGGTCTGTACTGCCAGGTTATTATTCTCAATGGAAGCGGAATAACTCTATCTCTTACTTGTGAATTATGATTAATTCTGAGTCAATAGCCGGGGGGAGTTTTGGTGTGAATCTGAGAATCTCTATAAATTGGTGGACACTCCAATGTCACAGCTGTTCCTTATTCCGGTAGAATATATATATATATGGTTCATCTTCCAAATGGTATATAATTTGGAATATGTTGTATATAATGTGATTTGGGCACTCGAAAATTAAGTGAGCCTTTAATGTTTATTACCTCACTTCTTCAGACGTTTGTCATTGATTATGTAAAACGTTTCCACAATTTGCCTCAGGATTCTTGAGAATATCTGAGATGGATCTTAGTTTTGTGGGTGTTTACAGGGACGTGGCTAGAGGGTCTTCGTTGGGGGTGTACTCCTTGATAATTCCAACTGCACCCCCCCCCCCCCTTGAATCAGACCAGAGACAAGGTTTTGCATAGTTCCATTTGCACCACCCCCCCCCCCCCTTGAATCAAACCAAAACACACCTTGCAAGGTTTCCCATAATTTCATTCCCTCCTTGCACCTAAGTGTTCACAGGCCTAATAGCCTATTTATAAACCAAGGTTCCATCTACCCGGTATGATAATATTCATATATTTTTAACCTGAAAATTGCACAAATCCTAACACCTAGTGGTCTAACTCCAGACAAATGCACACAACTACGGACAATAGGCCAGGGCACACCGGGCCGACCATCGTTGTTCGGCCCGGCGTGAGAAAATTTTGAAAACTAAACAAGAAAATCGCAAAATCCTAGCATCTAGACTGACCTCAAGCATTCCTAGTGTTGGAAATTTCAAACCTCATACTCTCTCTTAGTTTGGAAATTTTCCAACTGATGACCATTTCAGTCAACAATTTTAACCAAATGTAATAAAATGTTGTTTTCTTACAACTCATTAGCAGTTTTTTATTGGCCACGCGGAGGGAACAGTGCGAAAATTTTGAAATCTGAACAAGAAAATCGCAAAATCCTAGCATCTAGACTAGCCTCAAGCATTCATAGAGTTGGAAATTTTAAACCTGACACCCCGACTCAGGTTGGAAAATATCCCACTGATGACAATTCCAGTGACAATTTTGACCAAATGTAGGACAATATTGTTTTCTTAAATTATTAACTAGAAGTTTTTGACTGGCCATGGGGGAGGGACCAGGACACAAGCTTTCCAAGTGTTGGAAATCTCCAAACTGACACCCCCTAAGGTTGGAAAATTTCTAAATGATGGCCATTTCAGTCCAAAAATTTTACCAAAAGAAGGAAAATATGCAAATATTGGTCAAAAAACAATAAATTGTTTGAAAATCTAAGTACAAGAACATTTTCAACCTATTGTTGGTGTGAAATTTCCAACTAATGTTGTGTCAGGTATGAAATTTCCCACTGTTGAAAATTTAGACCAAATTTGGGGGGTGAGACACCCCCCCCCCCCCTGTCGCCACGTCTCTGGGTGTTTATAATGACTGTTTTTTTCATATTTCAGAACATAAGCTAAACTTTGAGAAGATGTCTATGTATGACGTAGATATGCTATCAGTGTCGTACGATTATGGTTCCATAATGCATTACGCTAGCAATACATTCGCCATAAACCGATCACAAAACACCATCGTTCCCACAAAAACACTGCGGTCCTCACTCTACCTAGGTCAGAGACTCCGCCTATCAGACCTGGATATCGAGAAAGTTCGGAAGCTGTACGAGTGTGGTAAGTAACTATGCAACGTTAATCGATATCACCTGGTTTTGGGTAGTAGACTACAGAACACCACAGGGTGTAGTGAAGGTTCAACCAGGAATATATGTTTTTTTTCTGATAATGAAAAAATATTTACTGACCAAAATTATGTGATACTCGTCACAAGTTTCTGAACCGCACATTTTGCATAGTAAACTCTCGTTTTTTCGCCATCGTGAAAGCTCGTTTTGCAGTCGATGGTTTGATGTCCTAAATTTCACACTTTTTGACGGTGTAATTTTGTTTTTGATCAAACCAAAATGTCGATTTTAGTATGGGTACATTTGTGTAGCCCATATGCACTGCAGGGGTATCAGTAGTTAGTCCCATTGGGACAGTCACACCTCTAGTTTACCCCTTGTAGCATCTTTCTACACCAAAACCCTGTGATCTCTCATATATAACAGTTACATTTTACTGGGTATGACAACCAGTCCCATGAGGCTTCTTTGACCAGCGCTGGCTTCTTCATCTGTTGTCCAGCAAATATCTAACACAAGATAAGATAAGAGATCACAATTCCAACTGAATGTTACCAGCCAATTGATGTTCCAACCATGTGACCTCGGGATTAGATGCATCATGCATGGGCAAGCTTGTGCCACACTCAGGAAGATTATAATCCCCACTCTATGCTAAAAGCAGGTCGGGACAAACTGATATGGAGGTCGAAAATATATATCAATATTGAAGAACGTTTGCATTTATTTGAAACATGTCTTTAAAGAATTCAACTAAACTAGTATACCAAGATACGTCCAACCCATGTCGTAATCGGATGTGCGTAGGTAACCATGGTGATGAACCCATGTCGTAATCGGATGTGCGTAGGTAACCATGGTGATCAACCCATGTCGTAATCGAATTCGGATGTGCGTAGGTGATCATGGTGGTCAACCCATGTCGTAATCGGATGTGCGTAGGTGCCCATGGTGGTCAACCCATGTCGTAATCGGATGTGCGTAGGTGGTCAACCCATGTCGTAATCGGATGTGCGTAGGTGCCCATGGTGGTCAACCCATGTCGTAATCGGATGTGCGTAGGTGATCATGGTGGTCAACCCATGTCGTAATCGGATGTGCGTAGGTGATCATGGTGGTCAACCCATGTCGTAATCGGATGTGCGCAGGTGATCATGGTGGTCAACCCATGTCGTAATCGGATGTGCGTAGGTGATCATGGTGGTCAACCCATGTCGTAATCGGGTGTGCGTAGGTGATCATGGTGGTCAACCCATGTCGTAATCGGATGTGCGTAGGTGATCATGGTGGTCAACCCATGTCGTAATCGGATGTGCGTAGGTGATCATGGTGGTCAACCCATGTCGTAATCGGATGTGCGGAGGTCACCATGGTGATCAACCCATGTCGTAATCGGACGTGCGTAGGTGATCATGGTGGTCAACCCATGTCGTAATCGGATGTGCGGAGGTCACCATGGTGATCAACCCATGTCGTAATCGGACGTGCGTAGGTGATCATGGTGGTCAACCCATGTCGTAATCGGATGTACGTAGGTGATCATGGTGGTCAACCCATATCGTAATCGGATGTGCGTAGGTGATCATGGTGGTCAACCCATGTCGTAATCGGATGTGCGTAGGTGATCATGGTGGTCAACCCATGTCGTAATCGGATGTGCGTAGGTGATCATGGTGGTCAACCCATGTCGTAATCGGATGTGCGCAGGTGACCATGGTGGTCAACCCATGTCGTAATCGGATGTGCGCAGGTGACAATGGTGGTCAACCCATGTCGTATTCGGGTGTGCACAGGTGACAATAGTGGTCAACCCATGTCGTAATCGGATGCGCGCAGGTGACCATGGTGATCAACCCATGTCGTAATCGGATGTGCGTAGGTGACCATGGTGGTCAACCCATGTCGTAATCGATCGGATGTGCGTAGGTGACCATGGTGGTCAACCCATGTCGTAATCGGATGTGCGTAGGTGACCATGGTGGTCAACCCATGTCGTAATCGGATGTGCGCAGGTGACCATGGTGGTCAACCCATGTCGTAATCGGATGTGCGCAGGTGACCATGGTGGTCAACCCATGTCGTAATCGGATGTGCGCAGGTGACCATGGTGGTCAACCCATGTCGTAATCGGATGTGCGCAGGTGACAATGGTGGTCAACCCATGTCGTAATCGGATGCGCGCAGGTGACCATGGTGGTCAACCCATGTCGTAATCGGATGTGCGTAGGTGACCATGGTGGTCAATACATATATATATTTATGCTAAGTTTCATATAATTGATCAGGAAACGAAAAAGTACCAGCTTGCACAAAATTACTTACGTTGCGGAACGTTGTCGAAAAGGGGGATAACTACAGTGAAAAAGGCTCGAATGGATCTCATGATTACAGATATACATGTTCTGATGGTGGCCAATAATTATGCTATGATTAAAACCATTGACCATTAAACGGACATGGCTCATTCGAACCTCCATTTTCTTACTACGTAATTGTGTTTGGTACCCAAACACCTTATTCACAGCTGTATTTTTCATTACTTCAATGCGTCTTACACAATGCTCGTAGAACGGTAGTTCAGATATATATAGTATCTATGGGAGGCCAAATTCACATTTAATATTGAATTGAGCTTAAGCGCAATTGACCAGTCCATACATCTTGGAAAATCCTTCGACTGACAAATATGGTGAGAAAGTTAGAGCAAACAAATGTGAATTTGGACAAAAAAGAGTTATCAGCTTGTTAGAAAAATAGTATAGCATCTCCTCGTAGCTGTCAAAATAATATGTAATATCTTAGTGTTTCAGGTGTATTACCTTTTTTCCTCTCTTGTTGTCGCCTCGGCCATTTTGAATGCGTGATACTCATCAACTCGAAACCGTGTGATTCCCCATCGTGTGTGTCCACGAACAGACTGACGAGACGATTCCAGTGCACCCCTCCCCTAGTTCAGTAAACTAAACAAAAACACCTTACGCTCTTGTGGTGCTAAGAATACAGAGTTCAAATTATGCGGGAGCTACCCACAGTTGTTGGAAATTTGTGTCAAAAACACCGAAAACAAATATCCCCACCCATACTTAGTATATAAGTATATACTAAGTAGGGGTGGGGATATTTGTTTTCGGGGTTTTTGACACAAATTTCCCTTTCAAACCATCAACAAGTACCCTGGTTTTGAACTGATGGAGTGTGGTCTCTATGAGCGTAGCCAGAGTATAGATTTGTGACATGATCTATTTACGACACATTGTTGAGCCCGATTTGTTGTTTCAGATATCAATAAATGTCCAAGCCCAGGTAGACCTAAATACGGCGAACGAATCGGAGACAGTTTTAATGTCGATGACGTAATAATGTACCATTGTAATCACGGGTATACACTCGTGGGCAGCTCGACACGATACTGTAAGGATGACGGCTCGTGGACGGGTAATCTACCCGTATGTCTACAAGAAACCACCCGTGAGTATTAAAGATGCATTCATAGTTCCAAACCTCCAGTTACAACAATAATTTTGCATCGTGTTAATTCTGATTTGTTCTGTTTAAAGGTACTCAATCCGATCAGTCGCTCCTAAATTACTATTTCTTTGGCTTCGGGGGTAAAAAATAATTGATTCGAGTCGACGAACCCACCCATCAAAGCTCAGAGTGATTAGATATCGATGTTTTTAATTTGCTGTTTCTATTGTTTGTATTCCAGGACCACGTGCTCGAACGGACAAATTACGGTTGTAAGATGGATAACTCTAAAATCAAGTGGTTACTATTAACAATAATTTTAGAGTTATCCATCTTACAACCGCAATTTATACCATCTCTTTTTATACTCAACAGTATATATGCAAACAACATGGTAACTACAATCAAAATGAATTTATGACTTCAATATTTTTTCTAAACTGATTTAAATGTGATTTTCAGAATATAAGAACAAATTCAATTTATTGTTCATTTACTTGTTGAAGATTTTCTAATGCCTTGGTTTCCTGTAACCCTTTACCCAACAAAACGGCCAAAACCGGCCAAATAAAGCTTCAACAGCCTAAAATATCTTCGGTCTGTCTCAATAGAACCATACAAATATGGATATCATTGGAATCGGCTCCTTGAGCACATTGTGATAGTTACAGTTATGCCCTGTGCCAATGCATTCTCTTATATATGCGAGTCGACCATAGGTCGCCTCGCATATATAAGAGAATGCATTGGCCTAAAAAAAATCTTTTTTTAACACTTTTTACCATTTTTTCTTACATTCTTTAACAATTTTATAATTTTTAATGTGTTAAGCCAATGCATTCTCTTATATATGCGAGACGACCTATGGTCGACTCGCATATATAAGAGAATGCATTGGCACATGGCCCTTCTGTTGGGTAAAGGGTTAAATTCCCTCCTGATGTTGAACATCCATACCACTTTTATTGAGAACAGACAGCCCGTGCATGGTTCAGATATATATGCTGAATATGTTCTGTAAATTGTAAGGATCGGGTAACATGCTGTGGTGTTCCTACTGACCACAGTCTGGCCTCGAAGCATTAGTCATGCAGAGCAACCCTTATGAAATATTGCATTTTTTGGGGTACCGCTATCTCCATAATTTAAGTTTTCTGTACATTTCAGCTATTCACTATTGCAACTTTGACCATTCGACAATATGTGGCTGGCAACAAAGTAACACCGACGCGTTGGACTGGGATCGAGCTCATTTTAACACACCATCAGATCAAACTGGACCCACCGAGGATCACACGCTCATTAATTTAGCAGGTACAAACTTCAGATCCATTTCGCTTAACACTTCCATGAATGAAGCTTCCTGAAATTTTGCCAGAAATCCTGTGCCAATGCATTCTCTTTTTTATGCGACTAATGCAAGTTTCCCCATAGGGAGCCTCACACATATAAGAGAATACAAAAATGGCCTAACATTATTTACCTTGACCTTGTAAGACAGTGCATTCTCTTATATATGCGAGGCTCTTTATGGTAGACTCGCATATGACAGGGAACTTTATATATAACATTGAGATCACAGAAAAATGTTTCGTTGTTGATACTTGTTCCTTAGTAATCCATTTCACAGTAGGGGGTTGTCCCAGCTCGAGATTGCATGATTTTTATGAGCCGAGAGCGCAATAAACATTCAATTGATTACCTGTGTCAAATTCCATGATTGTAAGCGATGCAAAGCAAAATCGCTTTTTAAAAAACACTTAATTCTTCAAACAGCCCTGTTATATAGTCAATAATCATAGTCTTAATCCTAACATCGCGTACCACATGTTATTGTGATTGAATCGCTATCTAATCGTGAACCCAGATTGAGTATCTTTCGCTATCCAATCGTGTGCGTATTGTCTTGAATATCATATGTGCATATTAGTCACTTTTGCCATCCCATGAGTATACTAAAGATCACTTAAAGGTACTCAATCCGATTTGATGGTCCCCATATCATCAGAATACAGCAACAACAACTATTTTTGAAATACCGCTTCAGTTATCAGAATCAATTAATTGCCCAAAAATAATGCTAACCACAGTCAACCATAGTATAAAATTGCCCAAAATGTTGGATTGTCAAAATATCTAACTCCCAAATCCACATGCTTTTAGAGTTTTTCATCTTCATCTGCAATTTGGTCCGAGAACGTCGGCTTGACGAATATTTGTCAGGCCACCTAAAATGTCAACTAATTATTGACATATTCTGGCAATATATCATTTAAAGGCACGGGCGGCGTTCGATGCAGAAATATTCATATTTGTTCAAATCACCATCAACAGAAGGAATATTAATATATATATAGTTTTGTTCATATGCCAAACATAATCAGCGCGTAAGTAGTATATTGTCGTCAAGACGTTCGATGGTGTACGTAAACAAGAGCCTGCTCGTGTTACAGAAGTCGTGCTTCTGTTTACATAACACAGCGCAATTCTATTGGTTAATCACACACAAATGATATAATCGCTCTTTATTATTTCCATATCAGGAAAACAGTAACAAATAACGCTCTTTATGTTTACCATATCCGGATCTAAACAAAGCCAGGTAACGTAACGTTTTTTGCTTTTGTTTACATAACAAAGGAAAAACAATTGACAATAACATACTGTTTATGCCTTATGTCTGTCTATATTTTACTATTCTTTCTGTTTATGGCGGTTTTTGATGGAGGTGAATATTTTAACAGCATACCCACCGCCAACGCTGCTGTATCTTTAACAGTCTTGAAAAGTTAATATTTATTCATTTTATAGAATATATATGAAATGGTCACCTAAACCGGTCAGTGCCATAGCGATATCGGCATACTGTGAAGTTTTTCCAGCAGGCAATTGGTGCTGATGGCAAATCTTTGGGCACAGGTAGTCGGTACCGACGATGTGTAGGCACCAAACCGGCAAGCTGACACGAAACGCATGTTACTCCATGTAAATCACCATGATGTAACGTTATTTGACATATGTTGACATTATGTCGTTCAACAGTCCTCAATAGTTTAAATTTATGAATATATTTTCTGGAATGGAATAATGTGATAGTAAGACTGTACCGGCTGGTGCCTTTCCGATGTTGGCGTACTGTGTAGTTTACCAGCAGTCAGCCCGTACCGGTTGGTACAGGCAGCCCATTGCCAACATAATGGCAAATAATTCCAATATAACATCAAAATGACCATAAGGCCAAAACAAAATTGTAAGAAGAGCATGAGGATCAGCTAATCATTTTCATAATTTTAGTCATCTACTTCATGTTGTAAGCCTGCAAGTCACTGTTTAACACATTACATGTTAGAGCTCAATGCACACTAATATTCAACACATATCTGCTATGGACATGTTGATAAAATCCACACAAAAAAAAACAAACAAAATTCAAATTATTTTTTTCGTAAGTTTTTTTGTCATAAGATCAGGCATAGCAATAAAAAGGCCTAATGCGGCCCTTTTTATTCAATGCGGCGGGGCCTGAGAACCAAAACTTTTTTTTTTTGGCCTAATGACAATTAATTTGAATATTATCATCAAGCTAACCTGCCAGATAAATATAAATTAATATTAATTCAAATAATTATATCACCAAGTCGCAACAAGATAATCGACCTGCCAGATAAATATAGTCCAATATAACATCAAATTGCACCTGGAAACATTTGACTCTGTATTGTCAGCTTTGGAGATTTGCATGAAATGCCCCTTTCAAATTTGGTCACTTGACCTCCATTAATAATATATTGTTTGCTTTTGTTCTGGAAGACAATATAAGGACGATTTTCATTTCGTGTTGTAGGCTACTACATGTATCTTGAAGCGACGTTAACTGGTCCTGAGTTTACAGACGGGGCGATTACAGCTCAGCTCATCTCTGATGTCTTCACCATCCCATCATCAAGGACAAGAATGTGTCTAGTGTAAGTGAATTTAACATCGCAATGGATATAAATGCCACCAACAACATTTTCAGAAATGCTGCTTCAGTTATCAGAATCGATAGATTGCCCAGAAATAATGCTAACCACAGTCAATTATAGTATAAAATAGCCCCAAACATGTTATTTATCAATATGTTTTTCGATGAAACACAAAGCCTCTTGATTTTAGAGTTATCCATCTTCATCCGCAATTTGATCAGAGACCATCGGCTCGTTGACTTTTTACTGGGCCAATAATAAGTCTCGATGGTGAAAAATAATAGATTTCAAAAATCGATATCTAATAACTCTGAGCTTTGATAGGTGGTAAACTCGACTCGAATCAAATAAATAGTAATTGAATGGCGTTTAATTGGATTATGCATCTTTAATACACACAAGGCAAATATTAACTTCCAATCGACATCATCTCTAAAACATTGACGTCATATTGATCTGCAAATAATACGATATGAAGAACTTTCAAAGAATATGGTCCTTTATTGGGCAATATCTCTGCCTCTTTTTTCTGCATTTATAATTGTCCTAGACAGTTTGCCTTGTCACACGAAATGATCTATTCGAGGGGTAATAAGTTCAAGAAATACGTAAGACATATGGTCGTTTGTTGAACTTATTTATCTGAACTGTTACTAAGGGAACTACTTGTCAATGAGTGTTTAGCATAGAAAGGGTTAAACAACTAAATCTATGGAGAGGGCATCGTTCAGTATAGTGATAATATGTATGGTTCAGTTTAGTGATATAATTAATATGTATTTGTTTGACAGATTTTATTACCACATGTATGGCGAGGGTATGGGGACGCTGAATGTGTATCTCCGAGAGTACGATTACAACACAATGATATGGACTCTCTCTGGAGACCAAGGCGACCAATGGGACATGGAAACCATCTCGCTTAACCCCAGGACTCATTATCAGGTACATGATATGACTACAGTATATAAACCCAATGCTCGAATCAGATACATGATATGACTACAGTATATAAACTCAATGCTCGAATCAGATACATGATATGACTATATAAACTCAATGCTCGAATCAGGTACATGATATGACTATATAAACTCAATGCTCGAATCAGATACATGATATGACTACAGTATATAAACTCAATGCTCGAATCAGATACATGATATGACTATATAAACTCAATGCTCGAATCAGGTACATGATATGACTATATAAACTCAATGCTCGAATCAGATACATGATATGACTACAGTATATAAACC
This sequence comes from Siphonodentalium dalli, assembly GCA_032622095.1. Taxonomy (NCBI): domain Eukaryota; kingdom Metazoa; phylum Mollusca; class Scaphopoda; order Gadilida; family Siphonodentaliidae; genus Siphonodentalium; species Siphonodentalium dalli. The sequence continues at coordinate 255,427,773 of CP136065.1, forward strand.
AAATGCTCGAATCATGTACATGATATGACTACAGTATATAAACTCAATGCTCGAATCAGGTACACGATACGACTATATAAACACCATGCTCGAAATTGACATGTTTTTCAATGTGAGCAATCAACATAAATTTTTTTTAAACAATAGGATAACTGTAACTAAAGTTACAATATCACCTGGTAACCAAAATAATGGTCAATAATAATTATAAGTTGACAAGGACCATAACTCTGGTAAAAATGGGTGTATCACACCCTTATTCGAACTTGGAATGTATTTTCATGTGGGTAATCCACATACAAAATCTGAAAACAATCAGACAACTAAAACTAGTAAAGTTATCATCCGAAAATAAAAATAGTCTGGAAATTCTTAGTCGACAAGGACCATAACTCCGTTAACAATGGCCAGACCTCATCCATATTCAAACTTGACCTGTGCCCCAAACCAATAAGCTCACATACCAATTATTGTTTCACCGGAAATTTCCTCCATGTTCCATACATTGCAGATCATATTTGAGGCGGTGCGCGGAAAAACATATAAAAGTGATATTGCAGTTGATGATGTCCTCGTGCTATCGTGTGAACAGGCCCAGATATACCATGAGAGCTTGCTGGCCAACAAAGATACAGGAGGAGGTAAACTGATTTCATATTATTTCTGAAATGATCTTAAAAGCTGTTTATTTTCGCATACTATTCAAAGTACATGTACAGTAATGCCCTAAATAATCGACTCCTTAACCACAGCAGAATTATGGCTAACTTTTCAGGATTTAGTCGGAAATATGGCTTGTTGCCATTGATCGGAAAGCACTCACTGAGAGCTTTCCGATGAATGGAACAAGCTATATTTCCGACTAAATCCTGAAAAATTACCCATAATTCTGCTGTGGTTAAGGAGTCGATTATTTAGGGCATTACTGCATACATATATATCAGAGTTTTCAACTTTTTTTTTTACCTATGTTGATCCCAGACTTAACACAAGTTAGAAATTACAAGGTATAATTTGAGTTATGGCAGTTATATGTCGATTTATACCATGTGTACAAAGTTATTTACACTGGTATTAACCCTGTCTATACTAAATTCTCATTGATGAGTAGTTATCCCATAGGAAATGTTTATATAATAAGTTTAACCCCTTCTATACTAAAGTATCATTGATGAGTAGTTATCCCACAGGAAATGTTTAGATAATAAGTTTAACCCGTTGTATACTAAATTCTAATTGATGAGTAGTTATCTCACAGGAAATGTTTAGATAATAAGTTTAACCCTTTCTATACTAAAGCATCATTGATGAGTAGTTATCTCACAGGAAATGTTTAGATAATAAGTTTAACCCTTTCTATACTAAAGCATCATTGATGAGTAGTTATCTCACAGGAAATGTTTATATAATAAGTTTAACCCTTTCTATACTAAAGCATCATTGAGGAGTAGTTATCCCACGGGAAATGTTCAGATAATAAGTTTAACCCTTTCTATACTAAAGCATCATTGATGAGTAGTTATCCCATAAGACATGTTCAGATAATAAGTTTAACCCTTTCTATACTAAAGCATCATTGATGAGAAGTTATCCCACAGGAAATGTTTAGATAATAAGTTTAACCCTGTCTATTACACTGGTATTAACCCGTTTTATTACTAAATTCTCATTGATGTGTAGTTATCCCACAGGAAATGTTCAGATAATAAGTTTAACCCTGTCTATTACACTGGTATTAACCCGTTTTATTACTAAATTCTCATTGATGAGTAGTTATCCCATAGGAAATGTTTAGATAATAAGTTCAGAAAACGATCTGAACATTTATTATCTGAACATAACCCACCAATGAATAGGATTCCTTCTGCACATTCTATTGTCTGTCGTCTGCTCATATTTCCTGGACATCCCTCCAAATGAATAGTAGACCCTTCCAATGTATACTTTTATGACAGAGTGGGAGAATCCATTTAGTATAGGAATGGTTGATATAACAAAACAACATGTTTCATTCTGATGTTAGGGCTTCAGAAGATCGCAGAGGTAAACCACACATGTGACTTCGACAGTGACTTCTGTGGGTGGACACAAGATAGTTCCGATGCCTTTGACTGGGAACTACAATCCGGGGGAACAGACACCATAAACACAGGGCCAAGATGTGACAGAAAAAACTGTGAATCAGGTAAATATCATAAATACAGGGCCAAGATGTGATAGAAAAAACTGTGAATCAGGTGATTATCATAAATACAGGGCCAAGATGTGACAGAAAAAACTGTGAATCAAGTGATTATCATAAATACAGGGCCAAGATGTGACAGAAACACCTGTGAATCAGGTGATTATCATAAATACAGGGCCAAGATGTGACAGAAACACCTGTGAATCAGGTGATTATCATAAATACAGGGCCAAGATGTGACAGAAACACCTGTGAATCAGGTGATTATCATCACAGTATAAAACTGTGTGTGAATCCGGTGATTTTGAGCCCCACAGTAAAAAGAACTGTGTATCAGGTGATAATCCCACTGATGTGGCAGCAAGTGTGTTAATTGGGTCCCCATCCCCACTTATCCCAGATAACAATTTCCTCATTTAAATAACTTACACAAACAGTAAGCTGGATACATCAAGATGGAAAATAGAGCGAAATTCTATTTTCCATCCAAGGGGGTTTTACAATTGAAAAATTATTAAGATAATTTTTGGCGACCTTCTAAATCATAGAAATGACATGAAATAAATGCATAGAAATCAAATATTTATGGTGTCCTGTTTCTGCCACATACTTTTTTCACTTTCTTCATTTGGTTTTTTCGTTCCTTCATGGCGCAGCAAGCAAAAGGAACCAAAGGAAGCGAAAAAATGAAATGAAGCAAGCAAAAAAACATCATTGTCACTTGCTTCGTTTCATTTTTTCGCTTCCATCGGTTCCATCGGTTACATTTTGTTGTTTTTTTGCTTTTTGGTTCCTTCGCGAAGTATCCAAAGCAAGCAAAGGAACCACCGAAACCTAACAACAACAACCAAGAAAAACGTTTTGCTTGGTTGTTGTTGGGTTTCGTCAGTTTCAAAGGAACCGCCGAAAGCAAAAAAAAACAACAAAATGTCGCAAACCGATGGAAGTGAAAAAATCGAATGAAGAAAGCGAAATAACAATATTTTTTTTCGCTTTCATCGTTTGCTTGCTCCCATTTAAGTTTTTTGCTTCCTTTGGTTCCTTCGTGGCGAAGGAACCACAATAATTGAGATTATATCGCTTGCTTCATCCTGAAGCAAGCGAAAAACTAAACGGAGGAAGCAATAAAAGTATGTGGTGGAAACAGGACACCATAAATATCAGACAAAATATCATCTTTCATATAGCACTTACTGTTCTGAACATGTTATTTTATACACTACAAACTAAATAAAAAGTAAAAAATTAGACCAGACACCCCAAATAAATCTTTAAAGGTGCTAAATCCGATCAGACACTCCTAAATTACTATTTCTTTGGCTTCAGGGGTAAAAAATATTTGATAACTCGAAAATCAAGTGGTTAGTATTAACAATAATAACCACTTGATTTTAGAGTTATCCATCTTACAACTGCAATTTGTCCATTTGAGCACATGGTCCGAGCTTTGATGGGTGGGTTCCTCGACTTGAATCAAATATTTTTTACCCCCGAAGCCAAAGAAATAGTAATTTAGGAGTGTCTGATCAGATTGAGTACCTTTGAGAGAATGTTTTCACTTTAGTTTTAATGTATATTTCCCTTGGAATGAAATAATATGAACGATATTGAAGATCTTTGTTGGTTGTTTCAGGAAAATACATTTATACTGAAAGTTCACTACCAAGAATACAGGGAGAGAGGGCAAGACTCGTATCAACAAACTTCAAGGTATGTATAACCTGCTATACATTAATATAGACTGACCAACTTCAAAGTATGAAAAACCTGCAATACATAGACTGGTTTGTGTAATCACATCACAGAATACAAGGTACATTGTATATATAACCTGCAGTATGAGGTGTTCAATGGTCGAGGTTGCTCATTACATTGTTTGTTTGTTTAGTTAGAGTTTAACTCGTTTTAGCTGCCAGACCATATCACGACTTAGAGAAACTAGTTACTCAAGAACAAGTAAAGCAACTTTGTACTCATGAATTAGACTAAAACTGAAAAAATGTATACAAATAATAACACTCAAATCAAGAGCTAGAGCCGGCAGGGTGCTCAATTGAGGTCAGAACCATTGCAAGAATGACCATTGTGCAAACACGTATAAAACACATGAATATAGAAAACATTCTTGAAAGCAACAACCAGTGAAAGAACTGGAATAACAGATTCACTTTGTTAGTGAAAATGCATGCCCACGTTCAATGAAATGTAAGTGAGAACAGGTCTTCTGACCAGCTCGTACCCTCGTACCCTCCGAAAAAAAGTCAACTCATATCGGATTATGAGTAAACTCATACCATCCCGGGACATTTCATACCCTCTTATTTTATTTAGGATACAGACCCATATTTCCACCGTAGATTGGCACGATTCAAACACATCAGGAGCACAGGGTACGAGATGACTCAGCATATCAAAGTCGATGAAATGACATCGGATGCTAATCGTATGACATACAAGTTATCTTAGTTTTGGTAAACTGTAGTCACACCCCCCCCCCTCAGTATATGAGTTGACTTAGTTAATGAATACTTTACAATAACATCGGCGACTGATAATAGTTGCACTCGATATATGGAATTGTGACTCAGGGTACGAGAAATCACTTTAATCCAATGTAAGCATGCATTCTTTGATATTTATCAAATTGAACCATCTTGCTGAGTGTCCTTGTTCAGAGTTCTTTCCCTTTCTAGGGAGGTGATCATCGTTGCATGATATTCTTCTACCACATGTTTGGCGACACCATGGGAACGCTGACAATTTACCTGACGATGCCCACAGGCCGAACACAAATCTGGACACGAGACGGAAACCAAGGCAACGACTGGCATCGAGCAGAAGTAGTCTATAATCCAAAGTTTGACTACAAGGTTAGAACATCGATCTATATAATATACGTCGATGGTTAGAAACATTCCATATTCCACCCAGGTTAAGTAATTTTGCTTATCTGTTACCTTCCTCGTATTTAAATTCGTGCAGTATTATTTTTCGCTCAGTTTTGAATTCGCGCACTTTAAATTCGCGCGTCTAGCTGTGCGAATTCAAAACTGACAAAAATATTTTAGTAATATTTCCGTGATATTTTCGTATATATCTTGAAGCTGATGACAGTTTCGGTTCTTAGTCATTGCTGAAGATAGTATATATGTATATTAAACACAATCACGGTTGATTTACATCATGTTGACAATAAACTAGTAACTACATACATCTTAATTCTGTGGCGACCTGGAATTTTAGTATTTCTTAGACAAGCATTTCAACAATGTCTATGTTAACATGATTTGTCACTTGGTATGGTGATCGAGCAATGGTGTTAATAGTGGTTGCCCGAATGTAAATATATATAACTAGCCGATGAGCCCGACGTTGTCCGGGCTATTCATCCGGGCTATTCAAAAACCAAATTTCAAGTCGATCGCTCTACCCGTTTCCGAGATCTGGTCTGTGCATGCGCGAAGCTGGCGTCGCACGGGCTCGGCGACCCGATAAAATTCGTATCCGGGGCAAGATACATTCACAAACCAAATTTCAAGTCGATAGCTCCACCCGTTTCCGAGATCTCGTCTGCGCATGCGCGAAGCTGGTGTCGCATGGGCTCGGCGACCCGATAAAATTCGCATCCGGGGCAAGATACAAATGTTCACATAGCAAATTTCAAGTCGATAGCTCCACCCGTTTCCGAGATCTCGTCTGCGCATGCGCGAAGCGGGCGCCGCACGGGCTCGCCAATACGACAACGACGACCGCCTGGTCAAACTACACTCACGTACCAAGTTTCGTCCCGATCGGTCAAGAATCGTAGATTTGTATTAATGACAGACAGACAGACAAACAAACATACATACAGACAGAGGTCTTCAAAATATATGAGATGATTTGGCGTAATTGTCTATTCAACCGTTCATTATATTCGTAAATTCAGCAACAAAGGTTACAAAGCCCTCTTGTATTTCATATGGACTGTGGTTTAGATTAAACTTGGGAGTCGTACTATTTTTTGCTCAGTTTTAAAAAATAGTAGTGCGCGAAATTAAATACGAGTATTAAGGTATGATGCTAGTTGGTTATGCTAAATTTCTATGTGCTGGTAGGCCAATTTGATACTGCATGTTATCCCTTCCATGACTGGCGCTTCCTGTAGGGAGCCCCATACAGGTGGCAGCTTGTATTGCTGAGTGTCGTCTGCGAGGGGCTCCATAAGGGTAGTTTATCCCTTCCATGACTGGCGCTTCCTGTAAGGAGCCCCATACAGGTGGCAGCTTGTATTGCTGAGTGTCATCTGCTCACGTCTGTGAGGGGCTCCATAAGGGTAGTTTATCCCTTCCATGACTGGCGCTTCCTGTAGGGAGCCCCATACAGGTGGCAGCTTGTATTGCTGAGTGTCGTCTGTGAGGGGCTCCATAAGGGTAGTTTATCCCTTCCATGACTGGCACTTCCTGTAGGGAGCCCCATACAGGTGGCAGCTTGTATTGCTGAGTGTCGTCTGCTCACGTCTGTGAGGGGCTCCATAAGGGTGGTTTATCCCTTCCATGACTGGCGCTTCCTGAAATTTTGCGAAAACCTTGTGCCAATGCATTCTCTTATATATATAGGGATCCTCACATATATAAGAGAATACATTGGCCTAACAATATTCAGCTTGACTGTGTACACCAGTGCATTATTTTATCTTATATATGGGAGACTTGCATATATAAGAGAATGCACTGGTACAGGATATTTAATGCTTTATCAGCGCAGCTCCCGTCATGAGAGGGTTAAAACAATGTACCTTTATATTTCCTTCTGTTTAATAACACTTTCTTTACGGAATGTATTCTCCCATTCAGCTATAAAGCTATATATTGAAATGATCTATCATTAACCCTTTACCCAACAAACCGGCCAAAACCGGCCAAATAAAGCTTCAACAGCCTAAAATATCTTCGGTCTGTCTCAATAGAACCATACAAATATGGGTATCATTGGAACCGGCTCATTGACCACATTGTGATGGTTACAGTTATGCCCTGTGCCAATGCATTCTCTTATATATGCGAGTCGACCATAGGTCGCCTCGCATATATAAGAGAATGCATTGGCCTAAAAAAAATCTTTTTTTAACACTTTTTCTTACATTCTTTAACAATTTTATAATTTTTAATGTGTTAAGCCAATGCATTCTCTTATATATGCGAGGCGACCTATGGTCGACTCGCATATATAAGAGAATGCATTGGCACAGGGCCATCCTGTTGGGTAAAGGGTTAATTTAGAGGGGTGTTCATGAATTATATGAGCAGATGACAAAAGATAAGACAGAAGGATTTCCTCCGGCCGTTTGTTGAACTTAGATGAACGTTTCCTATTAAAAAACATGTTCTTTACAGATACACAATTCCAACAACAACAACATTTCTTCAAAAGACGCTTTAGTTATAAGAATTGATTAATTACCCAAAAATAATTATATTTCAACATTTTGTTGAACGCAATTTGTTATCGAGAGTATGTTGGTTGGGTCGTCAAATATTTGCAAGGCGCCAAATATTCCAGGTGGTGAAAAATATAACTCACGCTTTGATGGGTGGGTTTCTCGACTCGAAATAAATATTTTTACCCATGAAGTCAAAGAAATAGTAATTTAGGAGTGTTAATTCAGATTATGTATCTAATTTGAGTTTATAATTTTCAGATAATCATGGAGGCAACACGAGGATCTGGTTATAAGAGTGATATTGCTATCGATGATTTAATGATCAGCTATGGACCATGCCCTGGTGAGTGTTGATATCGATGATTTAATGATCAGCTATGGACCATGCCCTGGTGAGTGTTGATATCGATGATTTAATGATCAGCTATGGACCATGCCCCGGTGAGTGATAAATTCGCAAATAAAATGGCGATGTCATGCTCTAAAACTGGGTTCATTGATTAAGTTATAGGAATAGAGCTTGAGGAACTTCACGGCATTGACCGAAAACTGTAGGTATATTAAAGATTAATCTCCTATATATATTGAGACTTCCGTATATTTGTCCTTTATAGACTCTAATACGGCTGCACCGATCGGGCTCGAACTTCCCATCTAAGGGTAAAAACCCAGGGGAATCGTCGCGGCATTTTGGAGAAGCTCTGAGCACTCATTCTCCACTCCCAATCACAAAAACGGCACTGCAGGGGTTAATCACGTGATAATTTAATGAGCGTTTGTATATGACGCGTCGCTATAAAAGAGCGTTTTAATTGTTTACAATTCAACGCAACGTTATCGCTCGAAATTTAGCATCGAACAAATTTAATTTCTTTCATGAAAAACATAATTACGTGTTGGACTCTGTCATTTTAAGAATATATAAGTATTACACGCAGACACACGAAGTCTCAGCTTAAAATATTGAAAAATAAGAGTTTTATCGACATAAATCGATTTGAATGGGAAATCCTGTGTTTGCACCAGGGTCCATATTAGACAAATTCTACCTGATATCTTTTGCTTTTGGAAACTGGGGATATCTAATTTTGTACTTAGGGCTTCCAATGGATGGGGGAGATTTTAGTCGGGTCAGTTTGTCCGCCTCAGGTGACCTTGAAACGGGTACGCACAAATTACCTTGGGCGATATCTCGGTCGTCAGCGGTGACATCGACATGAAATTTTTTATGTATGGTCAACTCGGGACGGGGAATATTTTTTTCGGGTTATATATGCCTGTACGGGGTTACCTTGAAAAACTAAAATTAATGGATCGACCAAAGCCATGGGACCAATGCCGCCAGTGGCGGGCTAATCTGCTAGTCTACTATATATTTTGAGACTTCCGTATATGTGTGTGTATATCCTTTATAGACTCGAAAACGGCTCGACCGATTGAGCCCAAACTTGCTATCTAAGGGTAAAAAGCCACGGGAAGTGTCATCGCACCGCTTCTGAGAACGTCCGAGCACACCTTCACCCTTCCACCGTCATTGGAATTGATGGGTTAAATGGTCTCTTTGATGTGTGTGACCCGATGCAGGAAGGACAACTCTAAATTCACAATATACGTATCACTTACGAACATTCTGCGGTGTCGTTAATCGACCGTCTCGGAAACTGGGGATTTCGTACTTAGGGCTTCCAAGGGACGGGGGAGATTTTCGTCGGTCAGTTTGTCTGCCTGAGGTGACCTTGACCTTGAAACGGGTACCCACAATTGACCTTGGGCGATATCTCGGTCGTCAGCGGTGACATCGACGTGAAATTTCTTATGTAAGGTCAACTCGGGACGGGGAATATTTTTGTCAGGTTATTTTGTGCACCCAACATGACCTTGAAACGGGTAACCGCAAATGATAGCATGCTGTCGGCGTACCTGTACGGGGTTACCTTGAAAAACAAAAATTAATGGATCGACCAAAGCCATGGGACCAATCCCGCCAGTGGTGGGCTAATCTGCTAGTATTTAATATATTTGAGGCCCCCACCCCCCCTTTTCGTACGCCGTATTCCATGCCCTGTTATGAGGTACGCCGTATTCCGCCCCCTGTTAGGAGGTATTCGGTATTCCAAAAGTACCGGTATTCGTACACCGACCTTCCAAAAAATGATGTTTCATTTATTTTTATGTATTCCATATGGCTGTTAACTGGTATTCCGTATTCCACCCTCTGTGTTAAGTGGTATTCCGTATTCCATGGGGGTTGGGGTGGGGGCCTCATATTTATTCCCTTATTTAAGTTTTATTTCATCCATCTACTCAAGATGTGATTTTAGCAAAACAAGTCTCGTTCATTAGGCCCACATGAATATGAAAAGCTGTGAATGTGATCAGATTTATTGTCCCAGATGGTGAAGATGGTGATGTGCACCCATTGAGCACCTCCATTATGTATTGTGTCGTCTGCCAATTTGGGGATGCATGTATAGAAAAACTAATTAAGAGAGAAGTTTCTGAAGAAACTAAAAAACTTGTTAGTTTGATAATAAAGATATTTTCCAGAAAAGATGAGCTAGCCTAAGCAGAATGAGGTCACCAGAGGGTGAATTAGCTCACTGTGTGTCACTAAATTCACCCTCTGGGGACCTCATTGGCACCATATTTTGTGGCCTGCCCTCATAATTGGAAAACATTAAAGTACTGCCATTTATAGTGATGCCCGAAGTATATGACCCTTTAACCACAGCAGAATTATGGGAAATTTTTCAGGATTTAGTCGGAAATATTGCTTGTTGCCATTCATCGGAAAGCCCTCACCGAGAGCTTTCCGATGAATTGCAGCAAACCATATTTCCTAGCAAATCGCAACCCGGAAGCGAACCCGAAAACTACAAGTGTTATTAAACAGAAGGAAATATAAAGGTACATTGTTTTAACCCATTCATGATGGGAGCTGCGCTAGTAAAGCATTAAATATCCTGTGGCAGTGCATTCTCTTATATATACGAGTGTCCCATAGGGAGCCTCCCATATAAAAGAGAATGCACTGGTTTACAGTCAAGGTAAATATTGTTAGGTCAATGTATTCTCTTATATATGAATGGCTCCCTATGGGAGACTTGCATATATAAGAGAATGCATTGGCACAGGGTTTTCACAAAATTTCAGGAAGCACAGTACTAATTTTCATGCACCTATAAATATGCGAATTTAAAACTGAGAGATTAATAGTACGATTCAAAAATTCCGACTAAATCCTGAAAATTTTCTCATAATTCTGCTGTGGTGGTGAGAGCTTTCCGATGAATGGCAACAAGCCATATTAAATCCTTAAAAATTTCCCATAATTCTGCTGTGGTTTAGGGGTCGATTATTTAGGACATTACTTATAAGTACTTATTTTTAAAAAGAGAGGTAGCATATGTGGAGTATTTTTGCATTTTGACAGGTTACAATATTTGACTTTTTTCTTTTTATATTCATAGTGGTTACGACACTTGACTGCAATTTTGAGCAGGATACCTGTGGATGGGAACAGGATGGAAACAACGATAACTTTGATTGGATGAGACATTCTGGAGCGACAGGAACGCCCGGCACAGGGCCATTAGGCGACCACACATCTGGATCAGGTTTGTTCCATAACGCCCGGCACAGGGCCATTAGGCGACCACACATCTGGATCAGGTTTGTTCCATAACGCCCGGCACAGGGCCATTAGGCGACCACACATCTGGATCAGGTTTGTTCCATAACGCCCGGCACAGGCGACCACACATCTGGATCAGGTTTGTTCCATAACGCCCGGCACAGGGCCATTAGGCGACCACACATCTGGATCAGGTTTGTTCCATAACGCCCGGCACAGGGCCATTAGGCGACCACATATCTGGATCAGGTTTGTTCCATAACGCCCGGAACAGGGCCATTAGGCGACCACACATCTGGATCAGGTTTGTTCCATAACGCCCGGCACAGGGCCATTAGGCGACCACACATCTGGATCAGGTTTGTTCCATAACGCCCGGCACAAGGCCATTAGACGACCACACATCTGGATCAGGTTTGTTCCATCTCAAGCAAGCATAATTTATAACCATACACGTATTTAAATTCTCGTAGTATATTTCACTCAGTTTTAAATATGTGAATATTAAATTCGCTCACCGTGGCATGCGAATTTAAAGTTGACAAACATATTTTCGTATAAGGCCTGTAACTGCATGATGGCAGTTTTGGTTCTAATCGTTCTTGAAGGTAGATAGACCATCACGATGTGTAAATTAACAAGATAACTGTTAATCGATGTGTAAATTAACAAGATAACTGTTAATCGATGTGTAAATTAACAAGATAACTGTTAATCGATGTGTAAATTAACAAGATAACTGTTAATCGATGTGTAAATTAACAAGATAACTGTTAATCGATGTGTAAATTAACAAGATAACTGTTAATCGATGTGTAAATTAACAAGATAACTGTTAATCGATGTGTAAATTAACAAGATAACTGTTAATCGATGCGTAAATTAACAAGATAACTGTTAATCGATGTGTAAATTAACAAGATAACTGTTAATCGATGCGTAAATTAACAAGATAACTGTTAATCGATGTGTAAATTAACAAGATAACTGTTAATCGATGTGTAAATTAACAAGATAACTGTTAATCGATGTGTAAATTAACAAGATAACTGTTAATCGATGTGTAAATTAACAAGATAACTGTTAATCGATGTGTAAATTAACAAGATAACTGTTAATCGATGTGTAAATTAACAAGATAACTGTTAATCGATGTGTAAATTAACAAGATAACTGTTAATCGATGTGTAAATTAACAAGATAACTGTTAATCGATGTGTAAATTAACAAGATAACTGTTAATCGATGTGTAAATTAACAAGATAACTGTTAATCGATGTGTAAATTAACAAGATAACTGTTAATCGATGCGTAAATTAACAATATAACTGTTAATCGATGTGTAAATTAACAAGATAACTGTTAATCGATGTGTAAATTAACAAGATAACTGTTAATCGATGTGTAAATTAACAAGATAACTGTTAATCGATGTGTAAATTAACAAGATAACTGTTAATCGATGTGTAAATTAACAAGATAACTGTTAATCGATGTGTAAATTAACAAGATAACTGTTAATCGATGTGTAAATTAACAAGATAACTGTTAATCGATGTGTAAATTAACAAGATAACTGTTAATCGATGTGTAAATTAACAAGATAACTGTTAATCGATGTGTAAATTAACAAGATAACTGTTAATCGATGTGTAAATTAACAAGATAACTGTTAATCGATGTGTAAATTAACAAGATAACTGTTAATCGATGTGTAAATTAACAAGATAACTGTTAATCGATGTGTAAATTAACAAGATAACTGTTAATCGATGTGTAAATTAACAAGATAACTGTTAATCGATGTGTAAATTACCAAGATAACTGTTAATCGATGTGTAAATTAACAAGATAACTGTTAATCGATGTGTAAATTAACAAGATAACTGTTAATCGATGTGTAAATTAACAAGATAACTGTTAATCGATGTGTAAATTAACAAGATATCTGTTAATCGATGTGTAAATTAACAAGATAACTGTTAATCGATGTGTAAATTAACACGATAACTGTTAATCGATGTGTAAATTAACAAGATAACTGTTAATCGATGTGTAAATTAACAAGATAACTGTTAATCGATGTGTAAATTAACAAGATAACTGTTAATCGATGTGTAAATTAACAAGATAACTGTTAATCGATGTGTAAATTAACAAGATAACTGTTAATCGATGTGTAAATTAACAAGATAACTGTTAATCGATGTGTAAATTAACAAGATAACTGTTAATCGATGTGTAAATTAACAAGATAACTGTTAATCGATGTGTAAATTAACAAGATAACTGTTAATCGATGTGTAAATTAACAAGATAACTGTTAATCGATGATAACTGTTAATCGATGTGTAAATTAACAAGATAACTGTTAATCGATGATAACTGTTAATCGATGATAACTGTTAATCGATGTGTAAATTAACAAGATAACTGTTAATTGATGATGGGAATTTCTGCTATTGTTGGTCCAATACAAATGTGAATATTATATCGGTACATGTAATATATGTAGGCACGGACTTCGGAAGTCATCAAATAGTTTATTGTCAAGTAATACATACCTTTTTACTCATTACCTATTTTCCCCATGAATTCAGTGGTGGGTTTGCTTATAATTATTTAATCGTACTTTATTCGCTCAGTTTTAAATTGATGCATTTATAGGTGCACGAAAATTAGTACTGTGCTTATTTAAATACAAGTAAGGTAAATAGATCAGTTCCATTCATGCCAAACTCATTTCTTTTGTAAGTAGATGGTCTACATACTGGCACCTGGAATAGCGTCTGTTCCCAGACACTATTTACATCGATTCCGGACTATAAAATAATAATTCTGGGGCCAAAACCTGCAGTATGGAAATATATTAACATAGCTCTCTGAGAGGCAATTCAGATCCTCATTGCAATGTAATTTAGTTTGCTAAATATCACTTTTGTTTCATGTTTGAATTGTGTAATAATGAGACACACTTATGTTGGGATTGACGGGTATTAAATGTTCTTTGTTACGTTCTGGTGTCCGCGGTCATGAACAAATTCTAATTTCTATATTAGAAATGGAATGGTCATGCTTCTCTTTTTTGTCACTGGATGTGCGAGGGAAGTGTTTTTATTTCACTAAAACAGTATTTTTACACACCCAGCCCACATATACACATGCACATATTGAACGAAACAAAATTAACATATTACTTTAAACATTACTACATACTAACTGAAACATACTCAATTCGGGAGCCTTTATTCAGCGATGAAGGGAGCTTGCGGCACATTTTGATCTTCAACGGACCCCCTTTGGAGTCTGTATTCAGCCTAAGGATCACAGGCCCCTGCACTGCGGCCCATTTGTAGGAACACTTTATTTCAATAAAACTGTATTTTCTACCCACCTCTGCCCAACCCACCTATGAGCATGCACATATGGAACGCAACAATCAAGTTATTTTACTTTATTAATATACTAACTGAAACAGGTTCCATGCGGGAGCCTTTATTTGGTGGGGGAGGAGTCTGCGGTCCATTTGTGCGCTTTGCGCACATTATATGATCTTAAACAATCGCCATGGTGTTGAGTATTTTGCTCATCAGTCACTATTAACGTGCTGTTTATAAACAAACGCTTGACTCACACAAAGTGCGTTTTGTGGATAATAACGCATTCATATGATCATTATTCTATACTACTATTAGTATATTCTTGGGATCAAGCCTGAGATTAGTGTGTCTGTCATTTGCAGAATGAGGTGACGCTATCCCACATAGCGGGCTAGCATCACCAAATTCACCCTCTGGTGACCTCATTCTGCATGGCCTCATATGCTATGGGAGACATAGACGTGCACCCATTGGGAACCTCGATTATGCAATGTGTCCTCTACCAATTTGGGGATATAGAGAATCTAAACTAAAAAAGAAATAGAATCTGTGTGAAGAAGTTTCTATAGAAATTTGAAAATAAAGAAACATTCCAGAGAAGAGGAGGCCAAAGCAAAATGAGTTCCCCACAGGGTGAATTTAGTGAGGCTAGCTTCACTAATTCACCCTCTGGGGACCTCATTCTGCAAATGACAGGCACACTAAACTCAGGCTTGGTGGGGATTGGTTGGCGAGTACTGCACTCGTACACACAAGAAAACCAAGAGAGCCAAAGGCAGCAGTATTATCTTTAACCCTTTACCCAACAGAAGGGCCCTGTGCCAATGCATTCTCTTATATATGCGAGTCGACCATAGGTCGCCTCGCATATATAAGAGAATGCATTGGCTTAACACATTAAAAATTATAAAATTGTTAAAGAATGTAAGAAAAAATGGTAAAAAGTGTTAAAAACAAGATTTTTTTTTAGGCCAATGCATTCTCTTATATATGCGAGGCGACCTATGGTCGACTCGCATATATAAGAGAATGCATTGGCACAGGGCATAACTGTAACTATCACAATGTGGCAAGGAGCCGGTTCCAATGATATCCATATTTGTATGGTTATATTGAGACAGACCGAAGATATTTTAGGCTGTTGAAGCTTTATTTGGCCGGTTTGTTGGGTAAAGGGTTAAACTAACTACTTTGAGTGTGAGTCGCTAACCAAATCCAACTTCTAAGTCGAAAAAGGGGGATAAGTCAGACGGACCTCATAATCGCAGGTGTGCATGTCCCATGGTATGAAATAACAGCTAATAAATGCAAATAGCTAGTGCTTCGATCATTTGCAGAATGAGCTTCCAGAGAGGGTGAATTTAGTAATGCAATCCCACGCAGCAGGTAAGTATCACTAATTTCACCCTCTGGGGACCTCATTCTGCTTGGGATTCATCTTTTCTGTATCCCATAATTTGCAGAAGATAAAAATGCATATTCGAGGTGACTAATGGTGAACATCATCAAATTCAACTGTGTGGGGTAGCATCAATAACTTCACCCTCTGGGAACCTCATTATGCAAATGACAGGCACAATATTTCAAGTCTATCTTATTATTACAGGCTATTACTTGTACATGGAAACGTCAGTACCCAGGACGAGAGGCGATCTGGCCAGGATATCATCACCAGCAACTCGCTCTGTGACCACCCAGTGTTTCTCGTTCTTCTACCACATGTATGGCACTCACATATCCAGGTTACGCGTCATTCGAAGCGCGCAAAACACCAAGATTGTTCTCTGGGAGCTGAATGGTAACCAAGGAGATAAGTGGTCACATGCTCAAATAACCATCCCACAAACTGGACATGAGTATCAGGTAATTCCACAACTAAAGCACAACCAAAGCACTTCATCCCAGTTTGTTTTTGTATAATTTGCAAATCAATCGCTGAATAAATATGCAGCGACAAGTAAAATTTGATTCTCTGACGATGTTAATGTTTCTATCATGCCTCCAATTTTTTATTTACCTTAACCCTTGCATGACTGAAGCTTCGTGAAATTTTGCGAAAACCCTGTGCCAATGCATTCTCTTATATAAGTGAGTCTCCCTTGGATATATAAGAGAATACATTGGCCTAGCAATATTTACCTTGATCTTGTAAGCCAGTACATTCTAATATATATGCAAGGCTCTGTATGGCAGACTCGCAAATATAAGACAATGCACTGGCACAGGATATTTAATGTTGCACCAACACACCTCCATCATGAAAGGGTTAACATTTAGTGGCGAGTGACATTTCATAAAGCACAGATAATTTTCATGATAGCTAAATTTTTCAGACAAACAATTCTTGGTATGATGTACAGTTTTATTTACTTTAGTATGATGTAGTTTTATTTACTTGATGTACAGTTTTATATACTTTAGTATGATGTACAGTTTTATATACTTTAGTATGATGTAGTTTTATTTACTTTAGTATGATGTACAGTTTTATTTACTTTAGTATGATGTACAGTTTTATTTACTTTAGTATAATGTAGTTTTATTTAGGCAAAAACATCGAGAAAAAAAAACTACAGTTTGATTTACTTTAGTATGATGTAGAGTTTTATTTACTTTAGTATAATTACAGTTTTATTTACTTTAGTATGATGTAGAGTTTTATTTACTTTAGTATAATTACAGTTTTATTCACTTGCAGCTAATCATAGAAGGTGAGGTTGGAGAATCTTACAGAGGGGACATCGCATTAGATGACATATCACTTCACGACGGATCGTGCTGAAAGAAATTCCATCAGAGGATCAGGTTATTGAAGCACGGAATTAATATATGCTGTAAATGTTACGAAACTGGCTGACAACCATTTGTGAAGTACTAACTATAATCCATTACAAACCAGACATGTGACTGCTGTGATTTTGTAGCATATAGTAACAGTAGAAATGTGTTTTCATCTAAAGCAAGCTTTGTCATGAGAAAATATACCCTCATCCAGTAATATGATGATCAAACACATCTCGCCTAAGATCTGTGTAACCTTCAGTGTGGTTGAGACATAATTCCCATAAGTTTTGTAAATAAAAAACCTCACTCCATCATTCAATTTTCCCTAAATAAATGTAATATATGGGGCCTACATGTAATTTCATGAAAACATAGGTATTTCATGTATTTGCAAGCCTATAGGTACAGTTAGCTACAGCTGGCATCCAAAATATTTACTTGACGTCATAAGCATAAACAGACCACAAATCCGGTGTCCAAAAGGTGGGGGTCTAGTCTTGGAGATGGTGATTATAACTTTCCGACATGACTCAGCCAATGAAAGGAAGAACATAAGTTATAATATTTACGTCTTCTTGGGTTCATATAAGGCAATTTCAGGAAGATTTCAAATTTTTCTTGGTAGAAAATAGGGAGAAATTAGCTGAGAAACGGAGGGTATTTTCCCCAAATTACCCATCAGCTGAGGGTCTACAGTAGAACAGGAACATTTGAACCCTTTCGTGACTGGAGCTTTCTGAAATTTTGCAAAAATCCTGTGCCAATGCATTCTCTTATATATGCGAGTCGCCCATATGGCACCTCATATATATAAGAGAATACATTGGCCTGACAATATTTGCCTTGACCTTGTAAGCCAGTGCATTCAAAGTTCTCTTATATAAGCAAGGCTCCCTATGGGAGACTCGCATATATAAGAGAATGCACTGGCAAAGAATCTTTAATGCTGTACCAGCGCAGCTCCCATCATGAAAGGGTTAATGATAGTGTATCTTTTCCAGGCCACATTTACAACAACAACATAATTTTTATAAAACCTGATTTCAAGATTACAACTAGCTTTTGTGTGAATAATATAGTGTTAAATCTGAAGATTGGGTATAATATTTGTCTATAAAGACAAGCCTGAGTTTAGTGTGCCTGTCATTTGCAGATTGAGGTCCCCAAAGGGTGAATTTAGTGATGATATCCCGCCTAGCAGGCTAGCATCAATAAATTCACCCTCTGGGGGACCTCATTCTGCTTAGGCCTCATCTGCTCTGGAAATTTTCATTATTATCAAATTTCTATAGAAACTTCTTCACATAGATTCTATTTATATTTTAATCTAGTTTCTCAATATCCCCAAATTGGCAGACGACACATTGCATAATCGAAGTTCCCAATGGGTGTACATCACAATATTCACCATTTGGGAACTTCAATCTGAGTTTATGTCTCCCATGAGGCTATGAAGTATAGCATCAATAAATTCACCCTCTGGGGACCTCATTCTGCAAATTACAAACACACTAAACTCAGGCTTGTATAAAGGCATAATAACAGTGAGAGTAATTCGCTGTTAAATCTCCCAGTTTAAATGAAATTTGCCTAGATTGAGGGTGCTAAATAGATAGAGTTCTCCCCCTTGGAATGCTCCGAGCATTTTCACGAGATTTCTGTTGCCCCTAAAACTGTCTCGAGAATGTGATAAGAAATTCTAAATGAAATCAATTGATAGAAGCATTTCCGAACAGAGGTCCTTGATTCATACAGTAATGCCCTAAGTAATTGACTCCTTAACCACAGAAGAATTATGGGTAACTTTTCAGGATTTAGTTGGAAATATGGCTTGTTGCCATTCATCGGAAAGCTCTCGAGAGCTTTCCGATGAATGGCAACAAGCCATATTTCCAACTAAATCCTGAAAAGCATATTTCTGCTGTGATTGAGAGCTTTCAGATGAATGGCAACAAGCCATATTTCCAACTAAATACTGAAAAGTTACCCATAATTCTGCTGTGGTCGAGAGCTTTCCGATGAATGGCAACAAGCAGAATACCTGTGAGACATAAACCTTTTCCCTTCCATGACTGAAGCTTCCTGAAAATTTGTGAAAACCCTGTGCCAATACATTCTCTTATACATCGGCCTAACAATATTTAATTTACATGGTAAAACAGTGCATTTTCTTATATATGCGAGGCTCCCCATGGGAGACTTGCATATATAAGAGAATTCACTGGCACATGATCTTTAATGTTGCATCAACACAGCTCACATATATAAGAGAATACACTGGCACAGGATCTTTAATGTTGCATCAACGCAGCTCGCATATATAAGAGAATACACTGGCACAGGATCTTTAATGTTGCATCAACGCAGCTTGCATATATAAGAGAATACACTGGCACAGGATCTTTAATGTTGCATCAATGCAGCTCGCATATATAAGAGAATACACTGGCACAGGATCTTTCATGCTGCATCAACGCAGCTCGCATATATAAGAGAATACACTGGCACAGGATCTTTAATGTTGCATCAACACAGCTTGCATATATAAGAGAATACACTGGCACAGGATCTTTAATGTTGCATCAACGCAGCTCGCATATATAAGAGAATACACTGGCACAGGACCTTTAATGTTGCATCAACGCAGCTCGCATATATAAGAGAATACACTGGCACAGGATCTTTAATGTTGCATCAATGCAGCTCGCATATATAAGAGAATACACTGGCACAGGATCTTTCATGCTGCATCAACGCAGCTCGCATATATAAGAGAATACACTGGCACAGGACCTTTAATGTTGCATCAACGCAGCTTGCATATATAAGAGAATACACTGGCACAGGATCTTTAATGTTGCATCAATGCAGCTCGCATATATAAGAGAATACACTGGCACAGGATCTTTCATGCTGCATCAACGCAGCTCGCATATATAAGAGAATACACTGGCACAGGACCTTTAATGTTGCATCAACGCAGCTCGCATATATAAGAGAATACACTGGCACAGGATCTTTAATGTTGCATCAATGCAGCTCGCATATATAAGAGAATACACTGGCACAGGATCTTTCATGCTGCATCAACGCAGCTCGCATATATAAGAGAATACACTGGCACAGGACCTTTAATGTTGCATCAATGCAGCTTGCATATATAAGAGAATACACTGGCACAGGATCTTTCATGCTGCATCAACGCAGCTCGCATATATAAGAGAATACACTGGCACAGGATCTTTAATGTTGCATCAACACAGCTCGCATATATAAGAGAATACACTGGCACAGGATCTTTAATGTTGCATCAACGCAGCTCGCATATATAAGAGAATACACTGGCACAGGATCTTTAATGTTGCATCAACGCAGCTCGCATATATAAGAGAATACACTGGCACAGGATCTTTAATGTTGCATCAACGCAGCTCGCATATATAAGAGAATACACTGGCACAGGATCTTTAATGTTGCATCAACACAGCTCGCATATATAAGAGAATACACTGGCACAGGATCTTTAATGTTGCATCAACGCAGCTCGCATATATAAGAGAATACACTGGCACAGGATCTTTAATGTTGCATCAACGCAGCTCGCATATATAAGAGAATACACTGGCACAGGATCTTTAATGTTGCATCAACGCAGCTCGCATATATAAGAGAATACACTGGCACAGGATCTTTAATGTTGCATCAACGCAGCTCGCATATATAAGAGAATACACTGGCACAGGATCTTTAATGTTGCATCAACACAGCTCGCATATATAAGAGAATACACTGGCACAGGATCTTTAATGTTGCATCAACGCAGCTCGCATATATAAGAGAATACACTGGCACAGGATCTTTAATGTTGCATCAACGCAGCTCGCATATATAAGAGAATACACTGGCACAGGATCTTTAATGTTGCATCAACGCAGCTCGCATATATAAGAGAATACACTGGCACAGGATCTTTAATGTTGCATCAACGCAGCTCGCATATATAAGAGAATACACTGGCACAGGATCTTTAATGTTGCATCAACGCAGCTTGCATATATAAGAGAATACACTGGCACAGGATCTTTTATGTTGCATCAATGCAGCTCGCATATATAAGAGAATACACTGGCACAGGATCTTTCATGCTGCATCAACGCAGCTCGCATATATAAGAGAATACACTGGCACAGGACCTTTAATGTTGCATCAACGCAGCTCGCATATATAAGAGAATACACTGGCACAGGATCTTTAATGTTGCATCAATGCAGCTCGCATATATAAGAGAATACACTGGCACAGGATCTTTCATGCTGCATCAACGCAGCTCGCATATATAAGAGAATACACTGGCACAGGACCTTTAATGTTGCATCAATGCAGCTTGCATATATAAGAGAATACACTGGCACAGGATCTTTCATGCTGCATCAACGCAGCTCGCATATATAAGAGAATACACTGGCACAGGATCTTTAATGTTGCATCAACACAGCTCGCATATATAAGAGAATACACTGGCACAGGATCTTTAATGTTGCATCAACGCAGCTCGCATATATAAGAGAATACACTGGCACAGGATCTTTAATGTTGCATCAACGCAGCTCGCATATATAAGAGAATACACTGGCACAGGATCTTTAATGTTGCATCAACGCAGCTCGCATATATAAGAGAATACACTGGCACAGGATCTTTAATGTTGCATCAACACAGCTCGCATATATAAGAGAATACACTGGCACAGGATCTTTAATGTTGCATCAACGCAGCTCGCATATATAAGAGAATACACTGGCACAGGATCTTTAATGTTGCATCAACGCAGCTCGCATATATAAGAGAATACACTGGCACAGGATCTTTAATGTTGCATCAACGCAGCTCGCATATATAAGAGAATACACTGGCACAGGATCTTTAATGTTGCATCAACGCAGCTCGCATATATAAGAGAATACACTGGCACAGGATCTTTAATGTTGCATCAACACAGCTCGCATATATAAGAGAATACACTGGCACAGGATCTTTAATGTTGCATCAACGCAGCTCGCATATATAAGAGAATACACTGGCACAGGATCTTTAATGTTGCATCAACGCAGCTCGCATATATAAGAGAATACACTGGCACAGGATCTTTAATGTTGCATCAACGCAGCTCGCATATATAAGAGAATACACTGGCACAGGATCTTTCATGCTGCATCAACGCAGCTCGCATATATAAGAGAATACACTGGCACAGGATCTTTAATGTTGCATCAACGCAGCTCGCATATATAAGAGAATACACTGGCACAGGATCTTTCATGCTGCATCAACGCAGCTCGCATATATAAGAGAATACACTGGCACAGGATCTTTAATGTTGCATCAACGCAGCTCGCATATATAAGAGAATACACTGGCACAGGATCTTTCATGCTGCACCAGCAGAGCTCCCATCATGAAAGACTATTCTCTTCCCAGCAAGTATTATAAAGATACCAGGGAATAAAATAATAGATATGAATCGAGGACACCTGTCCGGAAAAGCTTCCATCAATTAACCCTTTACCCAACAAAACGGCCAAAACCGGCCAAATAAAGCTTCAACAGCCTAAAATATCTTCGGTCTGTCTCAATAACACCATACAAATATGGATATCATTGGAACCGCGCGGCTCATTGACCACATTGTGATGGTTACAGTTATGCCCTGTGCCAGTGCATTCTCTTATATATGCGAGTCGACCATAAGTCGCCTCGCATATATAAGAGAATGCATTGGCCTAAAAAAACAATCTTTTTTTAACACTTTTTACCATTTTTTCTTACATTCTTTAACAATTTTATAATTTTTAATGTGTTAAGCCAATGCATTCTCTTATATATGCGAGGCGACCTGTGGTCGACTCGCATATATAAGAGAATGCATTGGCACAGGGCCGTTCTGTTGGGTAAAGGGTTAATATATATTTTACTTATATTTCTTATGACAATCATGGGACAGTTTTAGGGGCTATTGTTAGGACAGAATTCCATGTGAAAACATTTGGAGCATACCAAGAGAGAGCACTCTATAATGCTAATGCACTCATACCAAGAGAGAGCACTCTATAATGCTAATGCACTCAATTAAGGAAAACTGCAGTTCAGCCAAGAGATTTACTGCAAATAACAACAAAAATAAACCTCTTTATTTTGCCTTTACAGACAAATAATATACCTCAGATCTTCAGTTTCATCTGTATCTTATTCATAAAATGGATATTTGTACAGTAATGCCCTAAATAATCGACTACTTAACTTAACCACAGCAGAATTATGGGTAATTTTTCAGGATTTAGTCGGAAATATGGCTTGTTGCCATTCATCGGAAAGCTCACACTGAGAGCTTTCCGATGAATGACAACAAGCCATATTTCCCATCTAAATCCTGAAAACTTACCCATAAGTCTGATTTGGTTAAGTAGTCGATTATTTAGGGCATTACTGTATTTCTACTCTTTAATCGGGATTTATAAAAATTATGCTGCTGTTGTAATCGTAACCTGGAAGAGATATACCATATTTAAATATTGTCAATGTATAAAGATATTTTAATAAACTATAAATATGCTTCCGTGGAAAAATTTGAGAACTAGAATTGACATTTTTATATATATTGATGTATTGAAAAAATTGAATTTGAATATACATTAAAGACATAACAAAACAGTCATTAATTGCACATGTCCATGGAATGATATAAAGGGACCAAGGCACTCGCAGTGGGTAAACATGCTAAAAAAAAAGTCTGTAAAAACATCACCACTCTAGTAAGAAGAACATGGAGAAATAGATCAACTTTGTTCTTATATTCATTATTGATAGTTGCCCAATAAAAAAGTTTGTGTGTTGAAACCATTGTTATGCAAACAAAACTATGATTTTTCAATAAACGTCGCTGAACGTGTTGTAATAAAGTTCAAATATTTCAGTCTGAATATGAATTTCAGAATATTTTTCAATGCTTTGTCCTTTTCCAATTTACCATTAAGTTTTGATTAATGGACTTTTATCATTAATTCCACTCTTTACATAAAAATGGTTTTGATGTGAAATCTCGTTATTGGAGAGTCATTAACAATGAAAATAAGAACAAAATTAATCTTTTTTTAATGTACGTCTTGATGATATAGAGGATCTCATAGAGTTATGTTGGGATATAAGATTTTATGAAACGAGTTTGATAAATTTGATTCACAACGAGTCGTAGAGGAGTTGTGAATAAAATTTATTAAACAAGTTTTGTATATCACTTGAAGGTCTTGAAAATCACATGAAAAAAACTAGAGCTTTATGCCTTTTTAACAAATCAAAATCCTTAAACAGAAGCTTAAAAATGCAAACATTTCCATTGTTGGCTGAGAAGCTTCACAACCGTGTACGACAGTATTGCAGGCTCGAGCTGCCGACGGAAAATATAGTCCCCCAATTTGCCTCTTTGTTTTTGTGTCTATTTTGGTTAGTGCAATGAAGTTGGACAATAATTTAACTTTAATGAACAAAGCAATTATTTTGCATTGTACGAAGCAATAATTTTGCATTGTCTGGTGTTGTTGCCATATGTGGCTTTACAAAATAGTATTAATCTGCCTGATTCAATGTAAAGTCATTTGTTGGAATGCTGCCAAGTTAGTGCTTATTCACCACTAGTGAGAGATAAGGAAATATGTAATTGCTTTTATAATGATTTAAGAGGGGTTTCATGTGATACAGTTGTTTTACAGACTTTTATGTTGTTTCAAATGAACCCACTTCGAAGGCCTTGAGCTCCTTTAATGGGGGATTTTTCTTTGAATAGCTATTGTCTATTCCCGCCTTGCCGTCTCATTTGATAGTTCTTCCTTATCCGCCTCCTCATCATATTGTTCAGCTTCTCGATACTCCACTTCATGGGGTTCCTCTACATCCTCATGATGTTCCTCTGTCTCCTCATGATGTTCCTGCACCTCCTCAACAGGCTCCTGCTCCTGAACTCTGATCTGCTTGTCGCACATTTTTAACTCCTGACAGACCGTCTCGGGATCCAGATATGTAGTGATGATTTTTTGGAAGATTTTAGCGAAATTATCATCGACAGTCTTCCGGCACTAAAAGAAAATAAATTACATCTATGAAAGTATTCAGTGATTTGAGCTGAATTATCGACCAATTATCCTCCATCTTACTGTCAATGACGTCGTTCAAGTCAACACCTCATATATGAATTTTCTATTACTGAATGCTCACACTTTGTAATCAATTGAATGCGGTTCAATCCCAAATCCGCTCATGAGTATAGTTATAATATGCAAGTTCTCAGTCTGTAATTTTTCTATGCTATATGGAGCGTATTCCAAAGTAATTCTACTATTTCATTCTTCAGACAAGTAGACCAGGTATTCAGTCAGTCATAGTGTTATTGATAAATCTAAAGCTTAGGTCCTGTATTCTTTTGAGAAAAGTATCGCACAAAGTCGCAACCATTTGTAATGTGGTAAAAAATGGCCACAAATGTCATTATTGTCATTTACATTATAATAATGATGGCGCTGGTGTTTGCAAAACAACAGGGATAGTGTCTCAATTATGGCCAAATCAATATTTAAATATATGTTCTTGAATGTTTCATACAGACATCAGCTTTTTAGAAAACAGCTTGAAAATGACAACTTTACAAAAAAATAATGGCACTTTATCTGAATTAACAGCATCAGTATACCATAGTTGACAATGGTTAGCATTATTTTGTTGTAATAATCGATTCTGATAAGTATTGAAGAAAATGTTGTTGTTGTAACTTTATGATATTGGGACCGTCTGATCGGATTGAGTAACAGCATCAGTTTGCCCTAACAGCATCACAGCAATTCAACAAACCAACCAGCATCATAGCAAATTAGCAGGACCACTTAACCAGGGGTGATATAATTGCCTGAGAACAGTTATTAAAGATGCATAATCTGAATTAACGCTCGCAAATTACTATTTCTTTGGTTTCGGGGGGTAAAAAAATATTTGAATCGAGTCAAGGAACACACCCATCAAAGCTCAGAGTGATCAGATATCAATGTTTGAAATCTATTATTTTTCACCACCGATAATTTTAAGTGGTCCAGTAACAGTTGATAAGAAGAGGGACTCGGACCAAAATGGGATGGAGATTTTGGGAAATTTTATGTTGTTGTTGGAACCATCGAATCAGATTGAGTACCTACAAGTGATACATATTCAAGCAGTTGTGATCTTACTTCTGTGAATTTAGGAATATTGAAGCTGAGCAAACTTCCAATGGAAGAGGTTATCACCCCCAACCCCCTGAATACCAGTTAACAGAGAGGGAATTGAATCGTTGCGTTTGAGCTTAAATAAGAATTGAGATGTGTTTTATGGCACCATGGTTGGTATACTAAATATATTAACGGCCTGATTTGTTGAGGGTTTGATCGCACCATGGTTGGTATACTAAATATATTAACGGCCTGATTTGTTAAGGGTTTCCTTCCCCTTTCAGAAAACATGACATACATATAGTAATTTTACACTTATATCATAGTTTTCCCCACATAAGCTGAAGTAGTAACCATAACATCAAGAGGTATTGGACGGGAAAACATGAGTTAACCCTTTACCCAACAGAAGGGCCCTGTGCCAATGCATTCTCTTATATATGCGAGTCGACCATAGGTCGCCTCGCATATATAAGAGAATGCAATGGCTTAACACATTAAAAATTATAAAATTGTTAAAGAATGTAAGAAAAAATGGTAAAAAGTGCTAAAAAAAAGATTATTTTTAGGCCAATGCATTCTCTTATATATGCGAGGCGACCTATGGTCGACTCGCATATATAAGAGAATGCATTGGCACAGGGCATAACTGTAACTATCACAATGTGGTCAAGGAGCCGATTCCAATGATATCCATATTTGTATGGTTCTATTGAGACAGACCGAAGATATTTTAGGCTGTTGAAGCTTTATTTGGCCGGTTTTGGCCGGTTTGTTGGGTAAAGGGTTAATTGAATACATTCCAGTTGTGCGAGGATAAGTCATGATTCTTCTATAAATATATGTATTCACAATTGCAGGAGACGTAGACATGGGAATGATAATTTAGTAATGAACTTACAGGCTCCACCCCTCCCCCAGAGCCACGCCCCTGTCTGGGAATGATTATTTAGTAATTAACTTACAGGCTCGGCATCTGGGTACGGCAAATTGTTACAGAATACATCTATATAATGCTGAATCTTAGCCTAAAATAAGACAAACCAGGCTGGGAATAGGAATATATGATGAAAGTGAAAATCTCTGCAGAAATTACACAGGCACTTAAGACTTGAATGAAGCTCAAAACCATACCAAACACATGGGTTAACCAGAATTTCAGACATTTCTCAACATCTGAGGCATATTTGGAAATTCAGGGGCAGGATTCTACAACATAATTTGCTCAAAAATGGTGGCAAGATGTCTCACATCGAAGCGAATATTCATCACTTTCTTCATCTATATAAATAACTCAAACAATAAAGATAGCGAATGAACTAATGTATCTGCATCACTAGCTCACCATGAATCCCGTCCCCATATAAATACGACTGTTGATGCGACATAAGTGTTTAAGTGACTTCAGTCACCATTTTTCGAAGTAGTGGAATTAACGCAGGGTTAAGTCCGATTTTTGTATCAACCCATATTTCCTTGATCATTTTTCAAATTTATTGATTATAATAATGTGATACATTATTATAATCAATAAATTTGAAAAATGATCAAGGAAATATGAGTTGATACAAAAATCAGACTTGGCACTGAAAGGGTTAAAAACAAATATGTTCAATACCCTTGTTTTAGCAGCATCGGAAATGAATCGTTGGGATAGCTCATTAGTTTAATAAAAGGTCAGCCGACCACAGTGTCCTCTGACAACGTGGCAAGTCGATGCCGCTTTGTTAAAGAAATTAAAAAAAATGTTGAAATTTTCTAAGTCGAAAAGGGTTAATGACTCCGTAAAAAAAAAAATCCGTCATCTATATACATGTTGCACATCTCCAATATGTGGGTAACAATACTCTGAAGTTTTAAATATCTACGATCAAAACTGTACGAGGAGTTGATTACACCATGAAGGTACCCTCATACAGAAAATTATAAAAAATGTTGAAATTTTCTAAGTCGAAAAGGGTTAATAACTCCGTCAAAAAATAATTTTTCCGTCATCTATGTGCATGTTCAATATATGGGCAACAATATTCTGAAGTTTCAAATCTCTGGAATGAAATCTGTAGGAGATGATTACACCATGAAGGTACTCAAAAGTGTGACAGACGGATGGACGGATGGACGGACGGAGCCCGTTTCTATAGTCCCCCGAAAATTAATTTTTCGGGCGACAATAACTTGCTGATATCTTTGGAAAATATAGAAAAATTAATGCTGAAATTTTCAGACGTAATATCTTGCCGCCATTTTGAGCAAATTATGACGTAGCTTCCCAGCCTTGAATTCACACGGATAAACTTCTCCAAATAATAACTTGACTGTCAATAGTGCCTATATAATATCAACAGATGAGAAATTAAATGGTGCCAAATGTAAGATGACTTACTTCGTTCCTAGATGGTTGAGGCATGGCATTGCAAAAGTTATCTATGTATGCCTGCATTTTAGCCTGGGAATCAAAGACATCATTATATGTAATATAAATCAGATTCTAACACCTTTATAGACTTGTTGTGAAATTACATTCCACGAGCTTCCGACCTTACTAGGGGTCTTTCTCATGTGTAATGTATCATATTAACCCTCTGGGGACCTCATTCTACTTAGGTCTCAACTGCTATGAGAGACCTATGATTAGATTAACCCTTTACCCAACAAACCGGCCAAAACCGGCCAAATAAAGCTTCAACAGCCTAAAATATCTTCAGTCTGTCTCAATAGAACCATACAAATATGGATATCATTGGAACCGGCTCCTTGACCACATTGTGATAGTTACAGTTATGCCCTGTGCCAATGCATTCTCTTATATATGCGGGTCGCCTCGCATATATAAGAGAATGCATTGGCCTAAAAAAAAAACTTTTTTTAACACTTTTTACCATTCTTTAACGATTTTATAATTTTTAATGTGTTAAGCCAATGCATTCTCTTATATATGCGAGGCGACCTATGGTCGACTCGCATATATAAGAGAATGCATTGGCACAGGGCCGTTCTGTTGGGTAAAGGGTTAAACATGAGAAAGACCCATAGAAGTGTCGGAAGCTCATGTAATAAAATTTCACAATAAGTCTATAAAGGTGTTACTATTTATATTATCAATAGGGTGCATCATATTATACTTCACTATATATATATATATTCTTTATTTTCTCCATTCATGGAGATATTTAGAGAATGCATACAATTAATATAAATCATAAAAACATAAACAGTCATCAAATATGTAATGAACATGAGATTTACGTACATGATTTCCATTTACAACAACCCTATCAATGCTGGAGATTTATATCGCACATCATATACTTCATTATATGTAGACATGGGTCGGGTAAAAGCACATATTCAGAAATTTAGTAATTGCACACCTTTGTCATATTTTGGGACTTGAGATAGTGCGTCTGACATTTGCAGAATGAGGTCCCCAAAGGGTCAATTTAGTGACACTATCCCAGACAGGGGGCTAGCATCACCAAATTCACCCTCTGGGGACCTCATGCTGTTGAGGCCTCAACTGCTATGAGAGACCTAGGATCAGATTGAAGTTCCCCAGTTGAAGTTGGTGCTATTCACCCATTACAAACCTCAATTATGCATTTTATCTTCTGCAAATTAGGGGATATAGAAACTGAACAGAAGGGAAAAAGTAACTAAAAATATATTAATTAGAAACTGCAGATACTTCCCAGAATATGAGGCCTAAGCAGAATGAGGTCACCAGAGGGTGAATTTATTGATGCTAGCCTATACTATGCGATGTAGTGTCACTAAATTCACCCTCTGGGGACCTCATTCTGCAAATGACAGACACACTATTTCAAGGCTTGATTTTTATATAAGGCCCAGAAATATTTACTGAAATCATAGAAATTTATTCCATGTCCCCATGTCTATTTAAAGTGATGTGAAACACTCCGGTAGGGTGATCAGATAGAGATGGAGAATATCTTTCTCAAAGTAGTTATTTTTACAAATATCATATCCAAATTGACAACACACACCGTCATTCTTATATATTAATTAAATGCAGTGACTCTTGGTGGCGAAATCATTTTCGTTAGTTTATCACCAATAGTTGCGTCCCGAATCGAGAAGTAATTATTTACATTTGAGCGTAGTTCGGACGATGTTTTCTATGGAATGGTATGGTCGATTTGCTTGATATTTTCGTCGATGTTAGCAGAATGCTACATTCCTCCAGTTGGCATAGCTCCTGAGTACTGACTGATCAGTTTTATGCCCCCTAACAAGTCCATAATATGTCTTTAACCCTTTGAGTGCCAGGTCCGATTTTTGTATCAACCCATATACCCTGTGCCAATGCATTCTCTTATATATGCGAGTCGACCATAGGTCGCCTCGCATATATAAGAGAATGCATTGGCTTAACAATTTTTTTTTTTTTTTTTTTAACAATTTTTTACAATTTTAATATATTTTATTATATTCTTTAACAGACTTATTGTGTAGGTTTAGGGCCGATAACATCGGCCCCTGGCACTGAAAGGGTTAAGAATTGGATGTTGATTTGCTTGCGTTTTCATGGAGTATGGATAAAAGTTGGTCTTTCATTCCGAGTTGAATGCGAAAGCATTGTGGGCAAAGTTGGGGATGGGTATTTTCAAAATATTCTAAAACATAATTGCAACCAGTTAATATCTGTTTTAGTTTGGGCTTAAAACTTAAAGTGATGTGAAACACTCCGGTAGGGTGATCAAATAGAACTGGAGAAAAATCTTGTTCAATATTATATGTAAATTGACAACACAAGCATCATTCTTATATATTATTTAAATGCAGTGACTTTCAATGGTGAAATCGTTTTCGTTAGTTTATCGCCGATAGATGTGTCCCGAATCGAGTAGTAAATATTTACAATTGAGCCTAGTTCAGACGATGTTTTCTATCGAGTGGTATGGTCGATTTGCTTGAGATTTTCGGCGATGTTAGTAGAATGCTACATTCCTCCAGTTGGCATAGTGCCTGAATACTAGCTGATCAGTTTCATGCACCCGAACAAGTACATAATATGTCTTTAAATTGCAATGCCAAAAAAAGTACAATCTAAGGGCCGTAACTTTGGTAAAAATGTACGGCCTGGGCTAGTTTGCGACCTCATTTCAGAAACTCCTCTTGTGAATTAACAAAACAAATATCTTTCAAATACATTGATTATTATTCAAAATAAACCCCGGACAAGTTTTTGTGGGTGCTAAACACCAAAAAATGAAAACAAAGGGCCGTAACCTTGGTGAAAATGTATGGCCGGGTCTAGTTAGCAAACTTGTTTCAGAAACTCCTCTCGTGAATTCACATACAAAAAATCTTTCAAATCCGTTGATAATTGTTTGAAATAACCCCGGACAACTTTTTGATACGGACAGAACCCATTACTATAACACTTGCCAAAAATGTTTTTCAGATATACAAATGTCAGACCAACTTGCATCCATACTCCATGGAACTCAACAAAATCACCATCTTTTTCTTATATTTACATTCACCCATTTTGGACGACATTCTGGTACCATACGACATTTTGGTACCGTACAACATTCTGGTATCATACGATATTCTGGTATCGTGTTGCAAGTTGTGTTCATAGAATATGAATGTGATTTCAACCAACCAACATCCTCCATCAGGTTACACAGTAATCCTGAGTTTAGTGTGTCTGTCATTTACAGAATGAGGTCCCCCAGAGGGTGAAATTATTGATGCTATCCCGCACAGGGGTCTAGCATTACTAAATTCACCCTCTGGAGACCTCATTTTGCTTAGGCCTCATCTTCTGCGAGGGTATCTATAGTCTCAAATCAACATTGTTTTCAGTTATTTTTATCGTCTGGGAAGTTTCTATATCCCCTGATTTGCAGAAGATAAAATTCATAATCGAGGTGACTAATGGGTGAACATCACCAACTTCAACTGGGGAACTTCAATCTGATCCTAGGTCTCCCATAGTAACCCTTTACCCAACAAACCGGCCAAAACCGGCCAAATAAAGCTTCAACAGCCTAAAATATCTTGGGTCTGTCTCAATAGAACCATACAAATATGGATATCATTGGAACCGGCTCCTTGACCACATTGTGATAGTTACAGTTATGCCCTGTGCCAATGCATTCTCTTATATATATAAGAGAATGCATTGGCCTAAAAAAAATCTTTTTTTTAACACTTTTTACCATTTTTTCTTACATTCTTTAACAATTTTATAATTTTTAATGTGTTAAGCCAATGCATTCTCTTATATATGCGAGGCGACCTATGGTCGACTCGCATATATAAGAGAATGCATTGGCACAGGGCCGTTCTGTTGGGTAAAGGGTTAAGCAGAATGAGGTCACCAGAGTATAAATTTGGTGATGCTAGCATGCTATGCAGGATAGCATTACTAATTCAGCAAAATAATGACAGACACACTACACTAAACTGAGGCTTGTTCCACAGCGTGAATGCATGTAGGATTGTAAATATATTTACGGATAAATTCGTAGATTCAATTTTTGAGAATAGAAATATGACTTCAAATGTTTAGCCCTTCCATGAACGGTAGCTGCAGTGGTTCAGCATTAAAGATCCTGTGTCAGTGCATTCTCTTATATACAGTAATGCTCTAATTAATCGACCTCTTAACCAAAGCAGAATTTTGGGTAACTTTTCAGGATTTAGTAGGAAATATGGCTTGTTGCCATTCATCGGAAAGCTCTCCCCGAGAGCTTTCCGATGAATGGCAACAAGCCATATTTCCGACTAAATCCTGAAAAGTTACCCATAATTCTGCTTTGGTTAAGAGGTCGATTAATTAGAGCATTGCTGTATTTGAGTCTTTGGCTGAGATTTTTGAGAGGACTGACAAAAGAAATAATTTTCCAATAAACAAAGGACAACTAACGAAATGAAAACACAAACACGATTCAGATCTGAGAACCCACTGCTGAGATATTTGTTCGGACCGACAGACGAACAGATGCATTTAATCCAGTGTATATATACCCCCCCCCCCCCCCCACTCGAAGTATGCAATGGTAGACTGTAATCTACACGTTATTCCTGTTTGGTGTTGGATTGTGCATGCATCTAACTTACCTCATTATTCAGTAAATCATCGTCGATGGTTTTCACAGCGTCCTTACACACCATACATTTAACTTCTTCCTTCAATCGGTGCTCGTAGGAATCGGGTATGTGCTTTACATGCTCCTCAATCGCTGCCACTTGGTGCTCAATAACCTCTTCTAAAAAAATAGTCAATAATTTCAACATCGCCCCAGTTAGTATGAGGACAATCATTAAACCATCGTCCCGGTTAGTATGAGGACAATCATTAAACCATCGTCCCGGTTAGTATGAGGACAATCAATTCACCATCGCCCCGGTCAGTATGAGGACAATCATTTCACCATCGCCCCAGTCAGTATGAGGACAATCATTAAACCATTGCCCCGGTCAGTATGAGGACAATCATTTCACCATCGCCCCGGTCAGTATGAGGACAATCATTAAACCATTGCCCCGGTCAGTATGAGGACAATCATTTCACCCATCGCCCCGGTCAGTATAAGGACAATCATTAAACCATTGCCCCGGTCAGTATGAGGACAATCATTTCACCCATCGCCCCGGTCAGTATAAGGACAATCATTAAACCATCGTCCCGGTTAGTATGAGGACAATCATTAAACCATCGTCCCGGTTAGTATGAGGACAATCATTTCACCATCGCCCCAGTCAGTATGAGGACAATCATTAAACCATTGCCCCGGTCAGTATGAGGGCAATCATTTCACAATCGCCCCGGTCAGTATAAGGACAATCATTAAACCATTGCCCCGGTCAGTATGAGGACAATCATTTCACCATCGCCCCGGTCAGTATAAGGACAATCATTAAAACATCGCCCCGGTCAGTAATGAGGACAATCATTAAAACATCGCCCCGGTCAGTATGAGGACAATCATTTCACCATCGCCCCAGTCAGTATGAGGACAATCATTTCACCATGGCCCCGGTCAGTATGAGGACAATCATTTCACCATCGCCCCAGTCAGTATGAGGACAATCATTAAACCATCGCCCTGGTCAGTATGAGGACAATCATTTCACCATCGCCCCGGTCAGTATAAGGACAATCATTAAAACATCGCCCCGGTCAGTAATGAGGACAATCATTAAAACATCGCCCCGGTCAGTATGAGGACAATCATTTCACCATCGCCCCTGTAAGTAATGAGGACAATCATTAAAACATCGCCCCTGGTCAGTATGAGGACAATCATTTCAACATCGCCCCGGTCAGTAATGAGGACAATCATTTCACCATCGCCCCGGTCAGTAATGAGGACAATCATTAAACCATCGCCCCGGTCAGTATGAGGACAATCATTTCACCATCGCCCCAGTCAGTATGAGGACAATCATTTCACCATCGCCCCGGTCAGTATGAGGACAATCATTTCACCATCGCCCCAGTCAGTATGAGGACAATCATTAAACCATCGCCCTGGTCAGTATGAGGACAATCATTTCACCATCGCCCCGGTCAGTATAAGGACAATCATTAAAACATCGCCCCGGTCAGTAATGAGGACAATCATTAAAACATCGCCCCGGTCAGTATGAGGACAATCATTTCACCATCGCCCCGGTCAGTAATGAGGACAATCATTAAAACATCGCCCCTGGTCAGTATGAGGACAATCATTTCACCATCGCCCCGGTCAGTAATGAGGACAATCATTTCACCATCGCACCGGTCAGTATAAGGACAATCATTAAAACATCGCCCCGGTCAGTAATGAGGACAATCATTTCACCATCGCCCCGGTCAGTATGAGGACAATAATTTCACCATCGCCCCGGTCAGTATGAGGACAATCATTTCACCATCGCACCGGTCAGTATAAGGACAATCATTAAAACATCGCCCCGGTCAGTAATGAGGACAATCATTTCACCATCGTCCCGGTTAGTATGAGAACAATCATTTCACCATCGCACCGGTCAGTATGAGGACAATCATTAAAACATCGCCCCGGTCAGTAATGAGGACAATAATTTCACCATCGCCCCGGTCAGTATGAGGACAATCATTTCACCATCGCACCGGTCAGTATAAGGACAATCATTAAAACATCGCCCCGGTCAGTAATGAGGACAATCATTTCACCATCGTCCCGGTTAGTATGAGAACAATCATTTCACCATCGCACCGGTCAGTATGAGGACAATCATTAAAACATCGCCCCGGTCAGTAATGAGGACAATCATTTCACCATCACCCCGGTCAGTATGAGGACAATCATTTCACCATCGCACCGGTCAGTATAAGGACAATCATTAAAACATCGCCCCGGTCAGTAATGAGGACAATCATTTCACCATCGCCCCAGTCAGTATGAGGACAATCATTAAACCATTGCCCTGGTCAGTATGAGGACAATCACTTCACCATCGCCCTGGTCAGTATAATGACAATTATTAAAACATCGCCCCGGTCAGTAATGAGGACAATCATTTCACCATCGCCCCAGTCAGTATGAGGACAATCATTAAACCATTGCCCTGGTCAGTATGAGGACAATCATTTCACCATCGTCCTGGTTAGTGTGAGGATAATCATTTCACCATCGCCCCGGTCAGTATGAGGACAATCATTTCACCATCGCACCGGTCAGTATAAGGACAATCATTAAAACATCGCCCCGGTCAGTAATGAGGACAATCATTTCACCATCGCCCCGGTCAGTATGAGGACAATCATTTCACCATCGCCCTGGTTAGTATGAGGACAATCATTAAACCATCGTCCCGGTTAGTATGAGGACAATAATTTTACCATCGCCCCAGTCAATATGAGGACAATCATTAAACCATCGCCCCGGTCAGTATGGGGACAATCATTTCACCATCGCACCGGTCAGTATAAGGACAATCATTAAAACATCGCCCCGGTCAGTAATGAGGACAATCATTAAACCATCGTCCCGGTCAGTATGAGGACAATCATTTCACCATCGCCCCGGTCAGTATGAGGACAATCATTAAACCATTGCCCCGGTCAGTATAAGGACAATCATTTCACCCATCGCCCCGGTCAGTATGAGGACAATCATTTCACCATCGTCCTGGTTAGTATGAGGACAAACATTTCACCATCGCCCCGGTCAGTATGAGGACAATCATTAAACCATCGCCCTGGTTAGTATGAGGACAATCATTTCACCATCGTCCTGGTTAGTATGAGGACAATCATTTCACCATCGCCCCGGTCAGTATGAGGACAATCATTAAACCATCGCCCTGGTTAGTATGAGGACAATCATTAAACCATTGTCCTGGTTAGTATGAGGACAATCATTTCACCATCGCCCCAGTCAGTATGAGGACAATCATTAAACCATCATCCCGGTTAGTATGAGGACAATCATTTCACCATCGCCCCAGTCAGTATGAGGACAATCATTAAACCATCGCCCCGGTCAGTATGAGGACAATCATTTCACCATCGCCCCAGTCAGTATGAGGACAATCATTAAACCATCGTCCTGGTTAGTATGAGGACAATCATTTCACCATCGCCCCGGTCAGTAATGAGGACAATCATTTCACCATCGCCCCGGTCAGTATGAGGACAATCATTTCACCATCGACCTGGTTAGTATGAGGACAATCATTAAACCATCGTCCTGGTTAGTATGAGGAAATCATTAAACCATCGTCCTGGTTAGTATGAGGACAATCATTTCACCATCGCCCCAGTCAGTATGAGGACAATCGATTCACCATCACCCCGGTCAGTATGAGGACAATCATTTCACCATCGCACCGGTCAGTAATGAGGACAATCATTAAAACATCGCCCCTGGTCAGTATGAGGACAATCATTTCAACATCGCCCCGGTCAGTAATGAGGACAATCATTTCACCATCGCCCCGGTCAGTAATGAGGACAATCATTAAACCATCGCCCCGGTCAGTATGAGGACAATCATTTCACCATCGCCCCAGTCAGTATGAGGACAATCATTTCACCATCGCCCCGGTCAGTATGAGGACAATCATTTCACCATCGCCCCAGTCAGTATGAGGACAATCATTAAACCATCGCCCTGGTCAGTATGAGGACAATCATTTCACCATCGCCCCGGTCAGTATAAGGACAATCATTAAAACATCGCCCCGGTCAGTAATGAGGACAATCATTAAAACATCGCCCCGGTCAGTATGAGGACAATCATTTCACCATCGCCCCGGTCAGTAATGAGGACAATCATTAAAACATCGCCCCTGGTCAGTATGAGGACAATCATTTCACCATCGCCCCGGTCAGTAATGAGGACAATCATTTCACCATCGCACCGGTCAGTATAAGGACAATCATTAAAACATCGCCCCGGTCAGTAATGAGGACAATCATTTCACCATCGCCCCGGTCAGTATGAGGACAATAATTTCACCATCGCCCCGGTCAGTATGAGGACAATCATTTCACCATCGCACCGGTCAGTATAAGGACAATCATTAAAACATCGCCCCGGTCAGTAATGAGGACAATCATTTCACCATCGTCCCGGTTAGTATGAGAACAATCATTTCACCATCGCACCGGTCAGTATGAGGACAATCATTAAAACATCGCCCCGGTCAGTAATGAGGACAATCATTTCACCATCACCCCGGTCAGTATGAGGACAATCATTTCACCATCGCACCGGTCAGTATAAGGACAATCATTAAAACATCGCCCCGGTCAGTAATGAGGACAATCATTTCACCATCGCCCCAGTCAGTATGAGGACAATCATTAAACCATTGCCCTGGTCAGTATGAGGACAATCACTTCACCATCGCCCTGGTCAGTATAATGACAATTATTAAAACATCGCCCCGGTCAGTAATGAGGACAATCATTTCACCATCGCCCCAGTCAGTATGAGGACAATCATTAAACCATTGCCCTGGTCAGTATGAGGACAATCATTTCACCATCGTCCTGGTTAGTATGAGGATAATCATTTCACCATCGCCCCGGTCAGTATGAGGACAATCATTTCACCATCGCACCGGTCAGTATAAGGACAATCATTAAAACATCGCCCCGGTCAGTAATGAGGACAATCATTTCACCATCGCCCCGGTCAGTATGAGGACAATCATTTCACCATCGCCCTGGTTAGTATGAGGACAATCATTAAACCATCGTCCCGGTTAGTATGAGGACAATAATTTTACCATCGCCCCAGTCAATATGAGGACAATCATTAAACCATCGCCCCGGTCAGTATGGGGACAATCATTTCACCATCGCACCGGTCAGTATAAGGACAATCATTAAAACATCGCCCCGGTCAGTAATGAGGACAATCATTAAACCATCGTCCCGGTCAGTATGAGGACAATCATTTCACCATCGCCCCGGTCAGTATGAGGACAATCATTAAACCATTGCCCCGGTCAGTATAAGGACAATCATTTCACCCATCGCCCCGGTCAGTATGAGGACAATCATTTCACCATCGTCCTGGTTAGTATGAGGACAAACATTTCACCATCGCCCCGGTCAGTATGAGGACAATCATTAAACCATCGCCCTGGTTAGTATGAGGACAATCATTTCACCATCGTCCTGGTTAGTATGAGGACAATCATTTCACCATCGCCCCGGTCAGTATGAGGACAATCATTAAACCATCGCCCTGGTTAGTATGAGGACAATCATTAAACCATTGTCCTGGTTAGTATGAGGACAATCATTTCACCATCGCCCCAGTCAGTATGAGGACAATCATTAAACCATCATCCCGGTTAGTATGAGGACAATCATTTCACCATCGCCCCAGTCAGTATGAGGACAATCATTAAACCATCGCCCCGGTCAGTATGAGGACAATCATTTCACCATCGCCCCAGTCAGTATGAGGACAATC
Source organism: Siphonodentalium dalli (assembly GCA_032622095.1). NCBI lineage: Eukaryota > Metazoa > Mollusca > Scaphopoda > Gadilida > Siphonodentaliidae > Siphonodentalium > Siphonodentalium dalli. Next base: position 255,467,358 of record CP136065.1, read on the forward strand.
ATTAAACCATCGTCCTGGTTAGTATGAGGACAATCATTTCACCATCGCCCCGGTCAGTATGAGGACAATCATTTCACCATCGACCTGGTTAGTATGAGGACAATCATTAAACCATCGTCCTGGTTAGTATGAGGAAATCATTAAACCATCGTCCTGGTTAGTATGAGGACAATCATTTCACCATCGCCCCAGTCAGTATGAGGACAATCATTTCACCATCACCCCGGTCAGTATGAGGACAATCATTTCACCATCGCACCGGTCAGTATAAGGACAATCATTAAAACATCGCCCCGGTCAGTAATGAGGACAATCATTTCACCATCGCCCCAGTCACTATGAGGACAATCATTAAACCATTGCCCTGGTCAGTATGAGGACAATCATTTCACCATCGTCCTGGTTAGTATGAGGATAATCATTTCACCATCGCCCCGGTCAGTATGAGGACAATCATTTCACCATCGCACCGGTCAGTATAAGGACAATCATTAAAACATCGCCCCGGTCAGTAATGAGGACAATCATTTCACCATCGCCCCGGTCAGTATGAGGACAATCATTTCACCATCGCCCTGGTTAGTATGAGGACAATCATTAAACCATCGTCCCGGTTAGTAGGAGGACAATAATTTTACCATCGCCCCAGTCAATATGAGGACAATCATTAAACCATCGCCCCGGTCAGTATGAGGACAATCATTTCACCATCGCACCGGTCAGTATAAGGACAATCATTTCACCATCGCCCCAGTCAGTATGAGGACAATCATTAAACCATCGTCCCGGTTAGTATGAGGACAATCATTTCACCATCGCCCCAGTCAGTATGAGGACAATCATTAAACCATCGCTCCGGTCAGTATGAGGACAATCATTTCACCATCGCCCCAGTCAGTATGAGGACAATCATTAAACCATCGTCCTGGTTAGTATGAGGACAATCATTTCACCATCGCCCCGGTCAGTAATGAGGACAATCATTTCACCATCGCCCCGGTCAGTATGAGGACAATCATTTCACCATCGCCCTGGTTAGTATGAGGACAATCATTAAACCATCGTCCTGGTTAGTATGAGGAAATCATTAAACCATCGTCCTGGTTAGTATGAGGACAATCATTTCACCATCGCCCCAGTCAGTATGAGGACAATCATTAAACCATCGTCCCGGTTAGTATGAGGACAATCATTTCACCATCGCCCCAGTCAGTATGAGGACAATCATTAAACCATCGTCCCGGTCAGTATGAGGACAATCATTTCACCATCGCCCCGGTCAGTATAAGGACAATCATTAAACCATCGTCCCGGTCAGTATGAGGACAATCATTTCACCATCGCCCCGGTCAGTATGAGGACAATCATTAAACCATTGCCCCAGTCAGTATGAGGACAATCATTTCACCATCGCCCCGGTCAGTATGAGGACAATCATTTCACCATCGCCCCGGTCAGTATGAGGACAATCATTTTACCATCGCCCCGGTCAGTATGAGGACAATCATTTCACCATTGCCCTGGTCAGTATGAGGACAATCATTTCACCATCGTCCTGGTTAGTATGAGGACAATCATTTCACCATCGCCCCGGTCAGTATGAGGACAATCATTTTACCATCGCCCCGGTCAGTATGAGGACAATCATTTCACCATCGTCCTGGTTAGTATGAGGACAATCATTTCACCATCGCCCCGGTCAGTATGAGGACAATCATTAAACCATTGCCCCGGTCAGTATGAGGACAATCATTTCACCATTGCCCCGGTCAGTATAAGGACAATCATTAAAACATCGCCCCGGTCAGTATGAGGACAATCATTTCACCATCGCCCCGGTCAGTATGAGGACAATCATTTCACCATCGCCCCGGTCAGTATGAGGACAATCATTTCACCATCGCCCTGGTTAGTATGAGGACAATCATTAAACCATCGTCCTGGTTAGTATGAGGAAATCATTAAACCATCGTCCTGGTTAGTATGAGGACAATCATTTCACCATCGCCCCAGTCAGTATGAGGACAATCATTAAACCATCGTCCCGGTTAGTATGAGGACAATCATTTCACCATCGCCCCGGTCAGTATAAGGACAATCATTAAACCATTGCCCCGGTCAGTATGAGGACAATCATTTCACCCATCGCCCCGGTCAGTATAAGGACAATCATTAAACCATCGTCCCGGTTAGTATGAGGACAATCATTAAACCATCGTCCCGGTTAGTATGAGGACAATCAATTCACCATCGCCCCGGTCAGTATGAGGACAATCATTTCACCATCGCCCCAGTCAGTATGAGGACAATCATTAAACCATTGCCCCGGTCAGTATGAGGACAATCATTTCACCATCGCCCCGGTCAGTATAAGGACAATCATTAAACCATTGCCCCGGTCAGTATGAGGACAATCATTTCACCATCGCCCCGGTCAGTATAAGGACAATCATTAAAACATCGCCCCGGTCAGTAATGAGGACAATCATTAAAACATCGCCCCGGTCAGTATGAGGACAATCATTTCACCATCGCCCCAGTCAGTATGAGGACAATCATTTCACCATGGCCCCGGTCAGTATGAGGACAATCATTTCACCATCGTCCCAGTCAGTATGAGGACAATCATTAAACCATCGCCCTGGTCAGTATGAGGACAATCATTTCACCATCGCCCCGGTCAGTATAAGGACAATCATTAAAACATCGCCCCGGTCAGTAATGAGGACAATCATTAAAACATCGCCCCGGTCAGTATGAGGACAATCATTAAAACATCGCCCCTGTAAGTAATGAGGACAATCATTAAAACATCGCCCCTGGTCAGTATGAGGACAATCATTTCAACATCGCCCCGGTCAGTAATGAGGACAATCATTTCACCATCGCCCCGGTCAGTAATGAGGACAATCATTAAACCATCGCCCCGGTCAGTATGAGGACAATCATTTCACCATCGCCCCAGTCAGTATGAGGACAATCATTTCACCATCGCCCCGGTCAGTATGAGGACAATCATTTCACCATCGCCCCAGTCAGTATGAGGACAATCATTAAACCATCGCCCTGGTCAGTATGAGGACAATCATTTCACCATCGCCCCGGTCAGTATAAGGACAATCATTAAAACATCGCCCCGGTCAGTAATGAGGACAATCATTAAAATATCGCCCCGGTCAGTATGAGGACAATCATTTCACCATCGCCCCGGTCAGTAATGAGGACAATCATTAAAACATCGCCCCTGGTCAGTATGAGGACAATCATTTCACCATCGCCCCGGTCAGTAATGAGGACAATCATTTCACCATCGCACCGGTCAGTATAAGGACAATCATTAAAACATCGCCCCGGTCAGTAATGAGGACAATCATTTCACCATCGCCCCGGTCAGTATGAGGACAATCATTTCACCATCGCCCCGGTCAGTATGAGGACAATCATTTCACCATCGCACCGGTCAGTATAAGGACAATCATTAAAAGATCGCCCCGGTCAGTAATGAGGACAATCATTTCACCATCGTCCCGGTTAGTATGAGAACAATCATTTCACCATCGCACCGGTCAGTATGAGGACAATCATTAAAACATCGCCCCGGTCAGTAATGAGGACAATCATTTCACCATCACCCCGGTCAGTATGAGGACAATCATTTCACCATCGCACCGGTCAGTATAAGGACAATCATTAAAACATCGCCCCGGTCAGTAATGAGGACAATCATTTCACCATCGCCCCAGTCAGTATGAGGACAATCATTAAACCATTGCCCTGGTCAGTATGAGGACAATCATTTCACCATCGCCCTGGTCAGTATAATGACAATTATTAAAACATCGCCCCGGTCAGTAATGAGGACAATCATTTCACCATCGCCCCAGTCAGTATGAGGACAATCATTAAACCATTGCCCTGGTCAGTATGAGGACAATCATTTCACCATCGTCCTGGTTAGTATGAGGATAATCATTTCACCATCGCCCCGGTCAGTATGAGGACAATCATTTCACCATCGCACCGGTCAGTATAAGGACAATCATTAAAACATCGCCCCGGTCAGTAATGAGGACAATCATTTCACCCTCGCCCCGGTCAGTATGAGGACAATCATTTCACCATCGCCCTGGTTAGTATGAGGACAATCATTAAACCATCGTCCCGGTTAGTAGGAGGACAATAATTTTACCATCGCCCCAGTCAATATGAGGACAATCATTAAACCATCGCCCCGGTCAGTATGAGGACAATCATTTCACCATCGCACCGGTCAGTATAAGGACAATCATTAAAACATCGCCCCGGTCAGTAATGAGGACAATCATTTCACCATCGTCCCGGTTAGTATGAGAACAATCATTTCACCATCGCACCGGTCAGTATGAGGACAATCATTAAAACATCGCCCCGGTCAGTAATGAGGACAATCATTTCACCATCACCCCGGTCAGTATGAGGACAATCATTTCACCATCGCACCGGTCAGTATAAGGACAATCATTAAAACATCGCCCCGGTCAGTAATGAGGACAATCATTTCACCATCGCCCCAGTCAGTATGAGGACAATCATTAAACCATTGCCCTGGTCAGTATGAGGACAATCATTTCACCATCGCCCTGGTCAGTATAATGACAATTATTAAAACATCGCCCCGGTCAGTAATGAGGACAATCATTTCACCATCGCCCCAGTCAGTATGAGGACAATCATTAAACCATTGCCCTGGTCAGTATGAGGACAATCATTTCACCATCGTCCTGGTTAGTATGAGGATAATCATTTCACCATCGCCCCGGTCAGTATGAGGACAATCATTTCACCATCGCACCGGTCAGTATAAGGACAATCATTAAAACATCGCCCCGGTCAGTAATGAGGACAATCATTTCACCATCGCCCCGGTCAGTATGAGGACAATCATTTCACCATCGCCCTGGTTAGTATGAGGACAATCATTAAACCATCGTCCCGGTTAGTAGGAGGACAATAATTTTACCATCGCCCCAGTCAATATGAGGACAATCATTAAACCATCGCCCCGGTCAGTATGAGGACAATCATTTCACCATCACACCGGTCAGTATAAGGACAATCATTTCACCATCGCCCCAGTCAGTATGAGGACAATCATTAAACCATCGTCCCGGTTAGTATGAGGACAATCATTTCACCATCGCCCCAGTCAGTATGAGGACAATCATTAAACCATCGCTCCGGTCAGTATGAGGACAATCATTTCACCATCGCCCCAGTCAGTATGAGGACAATCATTAAACCATCGTCCTGGTTAGTATGAGGACAATCATTTCACCATCGCCCCGGTCAGTAATGAGGACAATCATTTCACCATCGCCCCGGTGAGTATGAGGACAATCATTTCACCATCGCCCTGGTTAGTATGAGGACAATCATTAAACCATCGTCCTGGTTAGTATGAGGAAATCATTAAACCATCGTCCTGGTTAGTATGAGGACAATCATTTCACCATCGCCCCAGTCAGTATGAGGACAATCATTAAACCATCGTCCCGGTTAGTATGAGGACAATCATTTCACCATCGCCCCAGTCAGTATGAGGACAATCATTAAACCATCGTCCCGGTCAGTATGAGGACAATCATTTCACCATCGCCCCGGTCAGTATAAGGACAATCATTAAACCATCGTCCCGGTCAGTATGAGGACAATCATTTCACCATCGCCCCGGTCAGTATGAGGACAATCATTAAACCATTGCCCCAGTCAGTATGAGGACAATCATTTCACCATCGCCCCGGTCAGTATGAGGACAATCATTTCACCATCGCCCCGGTCAGTATAAGGACAATCATTAAACCATCGTCCCGGTTAGTATGAGGACAATCATTAAACCATTGCCCCAGTCAGTATGAGGACAATCATTAAACCATTGCCCTGGTCAGTATGATGACAATCATTAAACCATCGTCCCGGTTAGTATGAGGACAATCATTTCACCATCGCCCCGGTCAGTATGAGGACAATCATTTTACCATCGCCCCGGTCAGTATGAGGACAATCATTTCACCATTGCCCTGGTCAGTATGAGGACAATCATTTCACCATCGTCCTGGTTAGTATGAGGACAATCATTTCACCATCGCCCCGGTCAGTATGAGGACAATCATTTTACCATCGCCCCGGTCAGTATGAGGACAATCATTTCACCATCGTCCTGGTTAGTATGAGGACAATCATTTTACCATCGCCCCGGTCAGTATGAGGACAATCATTAAACCATTGCCCCGGTCAGTATGAGGACAATCATTTCACCATTGCCCCGGTCAGTATAAGGACAATCATTAAAACATCGCCCCGGTCAGTATGAGGACAATCATTTCACCATCGCCCCGGTCAGTATGAGGACAATCATTTCACCATCGCCCCGGTCAGTATGAGGACAATCATTAAACCATTGCCCTGGTCAGTATGAGGACAATCATTTCACCATCGTCCTGGTTAGTATGAGGACAATCATTTCACCATCGTCCTGGTTAGTATGAGGACAATCAATTCACCATCGCCCTGGTCAGTATGAGGACAATCATTAAAACATCGTCCCGGTCAGTATGAGGACAATCATTTCACCATCGCCCCGGTCAGTATGAGGACAATCATTAAACCATCGTCCTGGTTAGTATGAGGACAATCATTAAACCATTGCCCTGGTTAGTATGAGGACAATCATTTCACCATCGCCCCGGTCAGTATGAGGACAATCATTTCACCATCGCCCCGGTCAGTACGAGGACAATCATTAAACCATCGTCCTGGTTAGTATGAGGACAATCATTAAACCATCGTCCTGGTTAGTATGAGGACAATCATTAAACCATCGCCCCGGTCAGTATGAGGACAATCATTAAACCATTGCCCCGGTCAGTATGAGGACAATCATTTCACCATCGCCCCAGTCAGTATGAGGACAATCATTAAACCATTGCCCTGGTCAGTATGAGGACAATCATTAAACCATCGTCCCGGTTAGTATGAGGACAATCATTTCACCATCGCCCTGGTCAGTATGAGGACAATCATTTCACCATTGCCCTGGTCAGTATGAGGACAATCATTAAACCATTGCCCTGGTCAGTATGAGGACAATCATTTCACCATCGCCCCGGTCAGTATGAGGACAATCATTAAACCATCGCCCCGGTCAGTATGAGGACAATCAATTCACCATCGCCCCGGTCAGTATGAGGACAATCATTTCACCATCGCCCCGGTCAGTATGAGGATATTAATCACCCATCCCTCACTATAACCAGGAGGATAAAATAGTCAATCATTTTACCATCGCCCCGGTCAGTATGAGGACAATTCTCATCCATCCCTCGCTAAGCAGAAACTCCCAAGATGCAACACATTTGTACACATCAGAATGAGCATTAAGATACAATCCATCAGATCAGATAGCACTTTGGTTAACAACAAGCACAGTAGATATATATCCCTGGGACATGTTTATAAGTAACCATAATCGGTAAGTGTGCGTCTCAGAGGTACTCATCATGCAGGGTTAGCCACCCCAGTGCATGGCACGCTAGAATGACACAAACTTAGTCTGATTAGAACGCCAGCCGGTCTCCTAACGGCTTTATGAATGTCAACTTAGGTTTAGAGATAGATAAAATGGCTATAACTATTTAGTTATGTTAATTTGTTCAAATGATACAGGTGGCATACAAAATGTAAGTTGGGAGCCGAAAATAAAATTGTCAATTGAAAGGGTAGATGTCTGCAAGGCATATGAAAGATAAGGGGATTTTTAAGGTCAGGTACCCAATTTAAGGCAGACAAATTTGTCCCTGTTCAGAAGACAAGAAATTTTGTGGTAGAGAGCAAAACCCCTGGAGTGGTTAATCAGAGTTTGGAAATTTTTTTGAACACATAGTTAAAAATGGAATTAAAAAGTCTAAAGAGATGAAATTTAGAAAGCATATAGGACGGTTAAAAGCCAAAAGAACGATATAATCATCATCAGTTGCAAGTAGCTGATCCTGTAACACACTAAACGTATGTTACATAACTTTTCAACCCTCTGCCTGGGACTCTAATTAATCGTGTGACATCATTCCCCGTTAAGTTAATGTAGTTAGATACAATATTAAACACTTCTATTATTATAATGCAATTTTCTCTGCATATACTGTAAAGGCCTTCAATTATGAAGTGACTAAAATTTTTATTTGATATCCACTTTATTTGAGTCGATTATTAAATTCCACACTCACTAGTGTAAAGGCTACCCCTAACACACTAAGGGAGGCCAAATTCACTTTTAATAAATAATTGTGCTTTAGCGCAATTGCTGCTAATTTTTGCTTGAATTACTTACCACGTACCCCTGTGCCATAGAATTGTGATATCCACAAGATTCATTTGGCTAAATGGTTGCTGTGTAGGGCAAATTCACATTTAATAAATAATTGCACTGAATTCAGTAACAGCTTGCACAAAATGGGTACCATTCTAAAATAGAGCACTAGACTCCAACTACAATTTGCACAATACCCCTTGAACTTGGTCCCTGTAAAACTCAAAATGTTAAAAGATTATTGAAGTGCAATTAATTGAGCTGAAGCGAATTATTTATTAAATGGCCTCCCATAATGTGCACGTACCTGATTATTTAATTATTTAACCCTTTACCCAACAAACCGGCCAAAACCAGCCAAATAAAGCTTCAACAGCCTAAATTATCTTGGGTCTGTCTCAATAACACCATACAAATATGGATATCATTGGAACCGGCTCATTGACCACATTGTGATGGTTACAGTTATGCCCTGTGCCAATGCATTCCCTTATATATGCGAGTCGACCATAGGTCGCCTCGCATATATAAGAGAATGCATTGGCCTAAAAAAAACCTTTTTTTTAACACTTTTTACCATTTTTTCTTACATTCTTTAACAATTTTATAATTTTTAATGTGTTAAGCCAATGCATTCTTTTATATATGTGAGGCGACCTATGGTCGACTCGCATATATAAGAGAATGCATTGGCACAGGGCCCTTCTGTTGGGTAAAGGGTTAAAGTGTGAATATAAACTAAACTAAAACAACACAATTAAATGGCATCATGCCGCCATTGCAACCAAATTAAAACTGCCGATGTCATAGCGCTATGCTAATGGTGACGTCTCGTAGTAGATTTAAATCCCAGGGCTATATTTACAGTGACGTAGATGGAGACACTTCATAAAAAAAAAAATAGGACCCTGACAACGGAATAGTTTGGTTTGGTCTATTGGGGTTTATCATTTTTTCAGCAGCTCGGCCATATTATGATGTTGTCAGTTTTATAATTGAGGAAATACCAAGCAGAGGGTTAGTGTCACTGGGAAATCACTCAAACCACCGACCTCTGGAAAGCAGCAGAAAACTTGGAGAGATACAGTAATGCCCTAATTAATATGTTGTAAAAAAATAGGAATTTTCGAAATTTGTTATTTTTTGGTGAAATTGCGTGTTTCGGATGTAAAAGGGTTTGACATTGGTTTTACAAAGAGCAAATCATATGACTGTTTGAAAATAGCCAAAAACATAGGGTTTAAAAAAAAAAAAGTTGCTTGTTATCATTACAAAGATATTGTTGCCATTCATCGGAAAGCTCTCCCCAAGCAAGCCATATTTCTGACTAAATCCTGAAAAATTACCCATAATTCTGCTGTGGTTATGGAGTCGATTAATTAGGGCATTACTGTACACGGATCAGGTAACAATACGAATACAGCGATTTTGGTCACCTTGGGAGGGAGAACTGTACTTAAATGGGAGGGGGTACTGTATTCAAATCTATGCTGAGCCATTATCTTTGGTATAGGTCCATTCAAGCATTATCTTTGGTATAGGTCCATTCAAGCATTTTATTTTTTCCACAGAAATGGTAGATATAAACAAATCTTTGTACTTTCGTTTGTTCATACCAATTGTCAATTAGTTATGCCCCTTGGTTTTCACACACAAAATGTCCAATTTTATCCATTTTTTTACTAAAATTGACCATTTTCAACCCAAAAGTAGACCATGACAGAGGGAATGTCAATAAATAAGCTTATTCTACCTGATAGAGCGATAATAGACCTGAGAAATATTTGGAATGGAAAAAAAAGTTATTGTAACAGTTTAAAAATATTGTCTTGCAAGCGTAGATGACACAATTTAGGGACGAGAAATCGTGTCATTTTCCTATAACCAATAACACAGAATATTGTATCTCACGTGACTTTGTTATTGAAATCAAGCTTTCCGATTGGTTGGCTACTCGACTCTATTAGTCGTAGTTGTATACTACGCCTTCAAGTCTCTCCCATCGTGCACTATGCATATGTAGTTTTGACTACTAAAAATAGTAACGAACACTACATCAAACTTTGTTCTGAAACTACTTGTTATTTCGCCGCTGATCCAAATTAAAGCTTCAGTAAGGCGAACATCAATTGTCTGAACTTAGTAAAAGTTGAAAATAGTAGTTTCCTACTGCTAAATCAAAATTACAAAGAATTAATTAAAAAAAAACAAACAAACAAACCTGAACAAAGCTGAACAAAGAGGATTTTTTGTTTACATATTATTTTTCTTTCTTTTAAAAAAAATGGTGTTTGCCCACTGGTTTGCCTTTAATTTCTGCATTTGTTCGATACAATATAATAATTAGAGCATGACTTGTCGTGAAATACGCCGATATAGTGCATAGTGCGGTTGTGTAGTTCACTCCGCTTCGCGTCGTGAACTACACAACCTCACTATGCACTATATCGGCGTATTTCACTCCAAGCCATGCTCTATTTATTAAGTAGGCCTCTACTAAATACGCATCAAACTTTTCATTTTTTTTACTTTTACAGTTTTGTAAAATAATTAACCCTTTGAGTGCCAAAGTATCAACCCATATACCCTGTGCCAATGCATTCTCTTATATATGCGAGTCGACCATAGGTCGCCTCGCATATATCATATATAAGAGAATATATTGGCTAACAATTTTTTTTTTTTTTTTTTTTTACAATTTTAATAATTTATTCTTATATTCTTTAACAGACTTATTTTGTAGGTATAGGGCCGATGAGATCGGCCCCTGGCACTCAAAGGGTTAAACCATCGAACCAATAACATCACATTCAACACAGGCTACACTGGCAGTTAAGCCCCCCCAACGTCCTTCAAGCTAAATTAACACACAGTATATACAGCTATATAGTTGCTAACTTACTGACTGGAGTCCTCTGACCACAGAGTACGGTCTATTATCAGACGTCCTTCAAGTTAACTCATGGTATATACAGCTATATAGTTGCTAACTTACTGACTGGAGTCCTCTGACCACAGAGTACGGTCTATTATCAGAAGTCCTTCAAGCTAACTCATAGTATATACAGCTATATAGTTGCTAACTTACTGACTGGAGTCCTCTGACCACAGAGTACGGTCTATTATCAGACGTCCTTCAAGCTAACTCATAGTATATTCAGCTATATAGTTGCTAACTTACTGGAGTCCTCTGACCACAGAGTACTGTCTATTATCAGACGTCCTTCAAGCTAACACACAGTATATACAGCTATATAGTTGCTAACTTACTGACTGGAGTCCTCTGACCACAGAGTACTGTCTATTATCAGACGACCTTCAAGTTAACTCATGGTATATACAGCTATATAGTTGCTAACTTACTGACTGGAGTCCTCTGACCACAGAGTACTGTCTATTATCAGACGTCCTTCAAGTTAACTCATGGTATATACAGCTATATAGTTGCTAACTTACTGACTGGAGTCCTCTGACCACAGAGTACTGTCTATTGTCAGACGTCCTTCAAGTTAACTCATGGTATATACAGCTATATAGTTGCTAACTTACTGACTGGAGTCCTCTGACCACAGAGTACTGTCTATTATCAGACGTCCTTCAAGTTAACTCATGGTATATACAGCTATATAGTTGCTAACTTACTGGAGTCCTCTGACCACAGAGTACCGTCTATTATCAGACGTCCTTCAAGTTAACTCATGGCATATACAGCTATATAGTTGCTAACTTACTGACTGGAGTCCTCTGATCACAGAGTACTGTCTATTATCAGATGTCCTTCAAGCTAACTCATAGTATATACAGCTATATACAGTAATGCCCTAATTAATTGACTGCTTGACCACAGCAGAATTATGGGTAACTTTTCAGGATTTAGTCGGAAATATGGCTTGTTGCCATTCATCCCCGAGAGCTTTCCGATGAATGGCAACAAGCCATATTTCCGACTAAATCCTGAAAAGTTACCCATAATTCTGCTGTGGTTAAGTAGTCGATTAATTAGGGCATTACTGTAGTTGCTAACTTACTGACTGGTGACCTCTGACCACAGTGTACCGTCTATTATCAGACGTCCTTCAAGCTAACACACGGATATACAGCTATATAGTTGCTAACTTACTGACTGGTGTCCTCTGACCACAGAGTACCGTCTCTTTGCAGACGTCCATAAAGCTGACTCCGGACAAAGCCTCAGCTAAGATCTCTGGTCCCATTTTCTCACACTGAAATCAAATTACTACACTGATATAACAAAGAACGGGCAAGGGTTAGCAGTTAGCATGAAGTGAATTCCCCACTTGTCCTCCAATCTCAATGCTCAATATTTGCAGCATATATTTACGGTCCATTATATTGAGGCAAATAAATTGACAGAACACAATGTGCATCTTAACCCTTTCATGACGGGAGCTGCGCTGGCGCAGTATTAATGATCCAGTGCCAGTGCATTCTCTTATATATGCAAGTCTCCCATAGGGAGCCTCGCATTTATAAGAGAATGTACTGGCTTACAAGGTTCATGACGGGAGCTGGCATGAAATATACTATATTTCATGCCATTCAGTTGAGACTATAAGAAATGATGCAGGAAAAAAAGGATGGACAGACAGACAGATGACATAGTACGTCACATTTTTGTTAAACGGACATATAAAAACAATACTCACAAATTATCAATGCATTTGTACCTAAACTGAGCATCATGTTAACAACTGAATCAAGTCCAGGTATCTGAAGGATACCCTCTTAAATTTATATAGCAATGAAATTTCACCAGTGGTTGTCTTTTTGGCCTTGTGATGTAATAACTGGAGCTATTCTGCTCAACATTGTGAATGACATGAAGAATTTCTAGTGATGCTCACTATATAATCCACTATATATAGTGATAATCACTATATAATCCACCCTTTCCTTAAAACCCTCCACCCCTAAAATTGCTTCCAGTCGCTCATGCTGATGAGTCATAAAGGAGTGGCTAGCTCAGTAGAGCCGGCCTCTGAGTTACACCTTCAGGGGTTAAAATCAGACATGGTATCGGTTGGACTTTGTGTCGCCATCTGAATTCCCAGCGCCATGAGCATCACCAATCGACCGTCAGTGCCACGATCAATGTTTTGAAAATTATTTCAGGAGCGAAAGAATCTGAGACACATAAAAAACACTGGACAAATTTCTTTCCACTGTTTCTCTCACGGTGTCATGTCCAATGATAAAATGAATGTAAACAAGATTGGTGTTAATATATATGTTATATATTATATATTTATGTCATATATTATAATTACACTGTCCCATGTAAGTAACTTCAGAAACCTATGGAGAATAATTGATAATAAATAATCACTGCATTTTGCATTTAATTATAATTGCTAAAGCATAAACTTAATTAACCATGGCCTTAAAAGAGGCATACCTCTATCGAGCAGACACATTTTTGACGTGGTCAGGGGTTCGAATCTGACTGTTCGAATGGTATGGTTCTGGACTTTGCATTGCCATCTGATATTCCCAGTACCATGAACATCACGAATCAACCTTCGATGCCATGATCAATGCTCTAAAAATTATTTCAGGAGCAAAAGTATTCTCAGACACATCGAAAAACGTTCTGGATAAATTTGTACCTCTGCTGCTCATGTGCAGGGAATACACTGTGCTATTCACACTGTCATATCGGGAGCCAATTGCTAATGGCTGACCACTGTGCAATAATGGGTGCATGTTATTGAACCATACCATGGAAAAGATTTAAGTCACGGGTAAATGGCAAAATCGGGCTGATTAAGTTCGAGGCATCGCACTCAATTGGATCATAGTGGAAACTAGTATGATCCTTTACTGTCCTATCCCAAGCCTTGGTCCGATTAAACTCACTCACATGAAGCTGGCAACAAGTCTAGATACACATTTAGCATATACCTGCCTGACAGCCTGAGCACATTATTTTTAACCCTTTGAGTGCCAGGTTGATTTTTGTATCAACCCATATACCCTGTGCTAATGCGTTCTCTTATATATGCGAGTCGACCATAGGTCGCCTCGCATATATAAGAGAATGCATTGGCCTAACCCTTTTTTTCTTCTTTTTTTACAATTTTAATAATTTATTCTTATATTCTTTAACAGACTTATTTTGTAGGTTTAGGGCCGATGAGATCGGCCCCTGGCACTCAAAAGGCTAAAGCTTGAGGAAACAAGAAAGATGTATATATTACCCTTGACTTATATTCCCGAGGCAGGTTTCCACAGATTTGATCGACGCCGTGAGAGACGGCATTCTCGCTCTTATCCTCATCTAACAGCTTCTCCAACTCCTCAGCTAAAAACTTGCACAGTTCACAACTCCCTTCATCCTTCTGTGGAAAAAAAATATCCTATTGTAATGGAAACAATTAAGCCTTGAAATAGTGTGCCTGTCATTTGCAGAATGAGGTTCCCAGAGGGGGAATTTAGTAAGGCTATCCCGCACAGTGGGCTAGCATCATAAAATTCACCCTTGACTAGGAACCTCATTTTGCTTAGGCCTCAACTGCTATGGGAGACCTAGGATCATATTGAAGTTCCCCAGTTGAAGTTGTTGATGTAAATTTGAGGCTATAGATGCTTCCCAGAAGATGGGATTTAAGCAGAATGAGGTCCCCAGAGGGTAAATTTGGTGATGCTAACCCACTGTGCAGGATATTGTCACTAAATTTACCCTCTGGGGACCTCATTCTGCAAATGACAGATTCACTATTTCAATATATAGGACTCCTTCTACACTTTTATCGTCTGTCGTATGCTTATTCTTCGTGAACACCCCTCCAGATGAATATACAACTTTTCAACTGACTGGGATAATCCATATAGTAATTAAAGAAAAGGTTAAAACAAATTATCATAAATGCTTCATATACTGGATAACCAGAGTTATCTTCATACAGATCATCAGAAATGCTTCATATACTGGTAATGACCTAAATAATTGACTCCTTAACCACAGCAGAATTATGGGTAATTTTTCAGGATTTAGTCGGAAATATGGCTTGTTGCCATTCATCGGAAAGTTCTCAGTAGAGCCGACATAATTGTTCTGCTGTGGTTAAGGAGTCGATTATTTAGGACATTACTGTACTGGTGTTCCAGTACAACCAGACTTATCTTCATACAGATCAGCATATTCCATATATGGTCATTATGGAACCATGAATACGTCTATAATTGGATCTATTCTGGGACCGACATAAACCACTGAGCCATTTCGAACAGAGAAAATCAAATCAATGCCTATCCCTTTACAACAATTACCAAATCAATTCATCGATATGGAAATATAACGGAAATATAACGGAAACACTGGTCATCGTGACGAAAGCAATAAGGCTCAGGATCACGTCAACTGTAGAGGGACTACAAAGGTTAATTAAAACGCTTATGGTTCGAGTGTGTCATTATGCCACTGATTGCGTACATGAATGAAACAAATCAAAGCTAGATATCTCACTTTACGTCTACGCAGCCGACTTGACTCCGCGTGATTGGTGATCAATATCCATGTTTGATTAAATGACTGGGAATTTATGAGCAATATTTGATGATAAATTAGCGATCAATGATCAACGAGAATGATGCAGACGATGGAACCGAGGGAACTCTAACGATCAACGAGAACGATGCAGATGATATGGATCTGAGGGAACTAATTATTAACCCACAAGAGCAGCAAGTCTGAGTTTAGTGTGCCTGTAATTTGCAGAATGAGGTCCCCAGAGGGTGAATTTAGTGATGCTAGCCTACTATGCGGGATAGCGTCACTAAATTCACTCTCAGGGGACCTCATTCTGCAAATGACAGGCACACTAAACTCCATATATGGCAAGGAATGTGAGCAGAATAAAACAGGGTCACCATTTTCGCTTCACGTAGAGGCCCTTGAAACAAGTGGAAACATTGGAAACAGACATCCAGTGACTATATATTAAGTGACTATATTAAGATACCGAAGCAATTTTATTTCAAGTTGATTCAGTGGAAACATCACGAAACAAACTGGGACAGTGGTTATTTTTTTTAATTTATTCTTAGACGGAAATTGCTCCCGAGTCATCTCAGAATAAATAAATACAAAACTATATAGTGTAACCACTGTCCCAATTTGTTTCGAAATGTTTCCTTTGAAAACTGAAAATAAATAGCAATATATGATGCTTCCAGTTACACGTAGAATTAACTTAGGTAATGCATGTCACCACTACCCAGTTAGTCAACTTGATGTCCAAACTTGATGTAATAATGTCCAGTTACTTCAACTTTCTAGCTGTTTCCAATGTTTCCCCTTGTTTCAAGGGCCTCTAAGTGAAATGAAAATAGTGACCCTGTTTTATTCTTCTCACATTCCTTGCCATTTCTACTAAATTCAGACTTGAAGAACAGCACCATGCAGTGCTGCCATACACCCACGGTGCCATGTTAAAACATGGGCAAGACAAGATTCAAAATCTAATTGTCTTGATGATATTGAATATGTACCCAATGTCATTAAGTACATGTAAGTAACCTGTGACTGAGATAACTGCATCGAGCTCATAATCACAGGTGCATTATAGGTTTGCATAATGGTAAATATCTTTGGCAAGTTTCAGCAAGTTTAACAAACAATTTACCAGAAAATGTAGGAATACAAGCTCTGACAAAATTAACCCTTTGAGTGCCAGGTTCGATTTTTGTATCAACCCATATACCCTGTGCCAATGCATTCTCTTATATATGCGAGTCGACCATAGGTCGCCTCGCATATATAAGAGAATGCATTGGCCTTTTTTTTTCTTCTTTTTTTTACAATTTTTTACAATTTTAATAATTTATTCTTATATTCTTTAACAGACTTATTTTGTAGGTTTAGGGCCGATGAGATCGGCCCCTGGCACTCAAAGGGTTAAGCATGTTGTGAAAAATTTATAAGTCGAAAGAGGGGGATAACTCAACTAAAATCCTCATGGCCTCATCTCTCTGGAAAGTAACCTGTGACTGAGATGTACTGCATGAAGCTCATAAACACAGGATTGCATTGTGGTAAATATATGTGCCACATTTTAAAATATTTGACCAGAAAATGTAGGAATACAAGCTCGGAGAAATAATGGGGGGGGGGGGGGGGGGGGAATTAGGACAATTAGGAGAACCAAACACAGGAATGGGGTGGGGGGGGGGGGCAAATTAGGAGATCCAAACACAAGAATGGGGGGGGGGGTTTGAGTATTTAACACATAATTAACACACACAACCAGCTTCATAATTATTGGCAAGACACACGTGTAATATTAGCACGTGTGATGACGTCACGCCATAATTTAAATGACTTGCGATTGCTCAAGTTTATGATTGTTGTTTTCGATGAATACTTCGCGTTGCTTGATCATGTGATAAAAGGTATCTCAAACTCGTTCTATTTTATACGTGATTTATCAACCTCGACCACTAAATTCTATTTGAGGCTCGGTAAACCTCGGCTCAAATCGAATTTAGTGAACTCGGTTGATAAATTCCGTATAAAATAGAAACTCATGTGAGATCCTCTATTTATTAGGAGAACCAAACACAAGAATGTATTTATTTATGTAACATGAACTGTGTGGCAGTATAATATGAGGTTGACCTATATGTCAGGAGTGCACCCTCCCTCTTTGAAATATCCAAGATAAGCTGCATTAGACACCTTGTGGTGTAAAGACAACTAGCTGTAACACCTAACATTATTTGGTGAAAGTCAATACATTTCACAAATTAGGGACATATCTCTGTGACTGAGTTCACTGTCAGAAAGAAAGCTAATTTAATTAGGGAATTGTCAAGATGCCAACAAGATCACTCAAATAATTTCCTCATTGCATCAGAATCTGATGGGAGCTGCGCTGGTGCAGCATTAAATATCATGTGCCAGTGCATTCTCATATAATCGAGGCTCCCTATAGGAGACTCGCAAATATGTGAGAATTCATTGGCAGTTTAAGGTAAATATTGTTAGGCCATTACATTCACTTATATAAGCGAGGCTCCCTATGGGAGACTCACATATGATAAGTGAATGCATTGGCACATGGTTTTCGCAAAAATTTCAGGAAGCTCCAGTCATGGAATGGTTAAAGGCCTAAAACTCACTTTTGCCACATTCCTGGGATAAAAATAGGTTGATATATATATAAAATATACCTTTATACAGAATATTTACATTGGAACAACGAAGAACATGCAGTTCAAGAAATGACAGCTTCGGAAAGACAAAACCGCGGTCCTGGTTTGGATGCAAATATGTGATGAGTTCAAAATTTCTATCTAGCACAACCCCAAAACCAATGAGCTACTGTTTACAGTAAATTAAAGAAACAACTTGTGTTCTTCAGTACTATATATATTGACGAGTTTGGTTGAAATTCTTTGTAGAAGTAATAGCTTGTGTTCATATTATATTGGTCACGTGGTATGGAAAACCATGATGGCTGCCTGAAAATCCAAGATGGCTGCCTGAAAATCCAAGATGGCTGCCAAATTAACAGGAATATCCATAAAGATTGATCTTCGTGCTCATAAAGGTGCAACATTTGAAGAATGTCAACAAATTTTTTTTTTTTAAATATCATGTATTTAGTATGAGTATATGACGAATATTATGGCTACACTTTCTTGTTATTATGGGCAATTTGAATACATCTTAGCGACAACACTTTCATGAGTTAATCCTTCCATGTTGATATAGGGTATATATGGAAAGTTTAGGGGTAATCCTTCCATTCTGTTACAGGGTATATATGGAAAGTTTAGGGGTAATCCTTCCATTCCGATACAGGGTATATATGGAAAGTTTAGGGGTAATCCTTCCATTCCGATACAGGGTATATATGGAAAGTTGAGGGTTAATTCTTCCATGCTGATAGAGAGCATATGGAAAGTTTAGGGTTAATTCTTCCATACCGATACAGGGTATATATGGAAAGTTTAGGGTTAATTCTTCCATGCCAATACAGGGTATAAATGGAAAGTTTAGGGTTAATTCTTCCATTCCGATACAGTGTATAAATGGAAAGTTGAGGGTTAATTCTTCCATACCGATACAGGGTATATATGGAAAGTTTAGGGTTAATTCTTCCATACCGATACAGGGTGTATATGGAAAGTTTAGGGTTAATTCTTCCATGCCAATACAGGGTATAAATGGAAAGTTTAGGGTTAATTCTTCCATTGAGATACAGGGTATAAATGGAAAGTTTAGGGTTAATTCTTCCATTGAGATACAGGGTATATATGGAAAGTTTAGGGTTAATTCTTACAGTGCCGATACAGGGTATATATGGAAAGTTTAGGGTTAATTCTTCCAATGCCGATACAGGGTATATATGGAAAGTTTAGGGTTAATTCTTCCAATGCCGATACAGGGTATATATGGAAAGTTTAGGGTTAATTCTTCCAATGCCGATACAGGGTATATATGGAAAGTTCATGTCAGCAATGTCTTCTGAAGTAACATGAGAAGCCATTGACCATAAAGAATGGCTTTCTCTCGGTATTGTTAACGATTCCATTTTGTCCTTTGAAAGTCTGTGGTAAGATCAATAGTTACTGTTTAAAACCTTGCGGTGGGTGCTGAAAAATCAATATGATTTAATCTTCTTTGATATGGCCAGCACTAAAAATCTAATTTTAGGAATCAGATCCACTGAAGTCTCACTATTCACAAGTAAACAGCAAATACAGTAATGCCCTAAATAATCGACTCCTTAACCACAGCAGAATTATGGTTAACTTTTCAGGATTTAGTCGAAATATTGCTTGTTGCCATTCATTGGAAAGCTCTCACTGAGCTTTCCGATGAATGGCAACAAGCCAAAGAGTTTAGCTGTCAGAGTAATGGCTATAAATCATGCCGATCAGTCACATGAAAATAGCACAAGAGATTGTTTCATAGGAATAAAAGGGTTACATTATTCGAGTTTATTTTTATTAGCCAAATCACAGTAGGAGAGATTTTTGCATGAATAAATCTGGGAATGCCCGCAGGTTTCTCTCATTGATGCTACTAATGTAGTAACAGTGTTATGACGAGAAATAACGATGATCGACATGAAATCAATAACGTCCATGCTTGGTTTAGTCAGACACAACCATTGCTAACTTTATCTCCAATTACAGCTAATTAGCAGGACCGAATGCTCCTCCAATCCATGCTTTTAATAGAAATTCTTGCCAATTTTTTCCCTTTTCAAGGCAAATCGTGTTACAAGTGTGAGGTGTCAACCTTGTTAACCAATTATTGTGTTCAGCTTAAAACCAAGCCTTGAAATAGTGTGTCATTTGCAGAATGAGGTCCCCAGAGGGTGAATTTAGTGATGCTATCTCGCATAGTGGGCTGGCTTCACCAAATTCACCCTCTTGGGACCTCATTCTGCAAGGCCTCATCTGCTATGGGAGACAGAGAATCAGATTGAAGTACCCAAATGGTGAATATTGTGATGTACACCCATTGGGAACCTCGATTATGCAATGTGTCGTCTGCCAATTTGGGGATAAAGAGAAACTAAACTAAAAAGAAATAAAATCTTTGTGAAGAAGTTTCTACAGAAATTTGATAATAAAAAAAACTATCCAGAGAAGATGAGGCGTCAGCAGAATGAGGTTCCCAGAGGGTGAATTTAGTAATGCTAGCCTGTTATGCGGGATAGCATCACTAAATTCACTCTCTGGGAACCTCATTCTGCAATTGACAGGCATACTAAACTTAGGCTTGGAGATATATGAACCTGGCCTTGAAATAGTGTGTCTGTCATTTGCAGAACGAGGTCCCCAATTAATTAATGTGATGTTACCCCATACAGCAGCTATATAGCATCACTAAATTCACCCTCTGGGAACCTCATTCAGTTCAGGTCTCATCTTCTGGGAAGTATCTATAATCTCAAATTAACATTGTTTTAGTTACTTTTTCCCTTCTGTTCAGTTTCTATATCCCTTAATTTGTAGAAGATAAAATGATGTTTAGTTTATTCATACTTATTATGAAAGTAAAGAACAAGCCCTGAAATAGGGTGTCTGTCATTTGCAGAATGAGGTCCTCAGAGGGTGAATTTAGTGATGCTACCCCGCTATTTGCAGAATGAGGTCCCTAGAGGGTGAATTTGGTGATGCTAGCCTGCTATGCGGGGTAGCATCACTAAATTCACCCTCTGGGGACCTCATTCTGCAAATGATAGACACCCTATTTCAAGGCTTGGTAAAGAACCTGCACAACGTTTAATTGAAGTCCCGAGTAGCAGTTGAGACTTAAGCAGAATGAGGTTAACAGAGACTGAATTTTGTGAAGCTAGCCCGCTGTGCGGGATAGCTTAACTAAATTCATCCCCCAGGGACCCGGCCATTCTGCAAATGACAAGACACACTATTTCAAGGTTGGGATAAAGCGCTCACCAACATGAGTCATCTCATCCAAACGCATTCCAATGTTTTAAGAAATCCACAAATATTTTAACAAATTTGTGGAATGTATAGCATATAACTTCAAAGGAGTATTCTTTTCATTGAATAGATGGCATAAGCCAAATTCAAATTCATTTTATTCAAAACATTATGTAAACAGCAGCAGATATATTTGGGAATTTTCTTTTAAACTATACTAATAAAATGTTTTCATTTCAAATGCAAACAAGAACATCATTAGGGCATGTCAAATTTAATACGCCCATGGTAATTCGATCAAAGGGCCATAACTCTTTTGTTAGTAAACTCACATACCAATTTCATTCCATTCAGTTCAGGCTTACTAAATTTACCATCCGGAAACAAAAATTGAGTGCAAATTCCATCAAAAAGGGCGATAACTCTGGTGAAAATTGAAGTTATCATCCGAAAAATGAAAGAAGCGCATGGACAGACAGACAGCAGGACGGACGGATGGACCAATAACATACTACAATCCATTTTTTCTTTTAACCCTTTACCCAACAGAACGGCCCTATGCCAATGCATTCTCTTATATATGCGAGTCGACCATAGGTCGCCTCGCATATATAAGAGAATGCATTGGCTTAACACATTAAAAATTATAAAATTGTTAAAGAATGTAAGAAAAAATGGTAAAAAAAAGATTTTTTTTAGGCCAATGCATTCTCTTATATATGCGAGGCGACCTATGGTCGACTCGCATATATAAGAGAATGCATTGGCACAGGGCATAACTGTAACTATCACAATGTGGTCAAGGAGCCGGTTCCAATGATATCCATATTTGTATGGTTCTATTGAGACAGACCGAAGATATTTTAGGCTGTTGAAGCTTTATTTGGCCGGTTATGGCCGGTTTGTTGGGTAAAGGGTTAAATGGGCGTATAAAAATTTATCTAATTATTTATTCTGCTGACAGCTGCTAATAGAAAATTTATTATCAGGGCGATGAGAAGAAATGAGAAAGGCCTTCAGGGCGATGAGAAGAAATGAGAAAGGCCTAACCACAGCATTTCAGAAGGAGCTCCAGGTCCCCATTTTCTAGCACTCGAACCCGCTTATTATATTGGCGAATTTAGAATTTAGAGAAATTGTGAATATCTAAGATATAGAGAATGACTCAATAATGACAGCTACAGAGAAATAACAAAATCGTATTTCATTGTGGCTTATAATTCTAAGAGATAAATACGACGATCTACATGTACGTTTCGCTAATTTTCCGCTACTTTATAGGAAAGTATATAACAAAAGACCAATGTATTATTCCATTCCATATTTTGAACAAACCTATACACACAGAACGACACATCGTGTCGTTCTGTGTTTATTACACGCTTTGCGTCCTAGAATCCGTGCATTAAAAATACAGACTTAGAAGGTTTCTTTAGGCACATGGAGGGCGTGTTTTGTCATGTGTGATGATGCTTTTATTTTATAGTACTTCATCAGACGATAATGGTCGATATTGTAAATATTAAACATGTGCTAATTTGACCTTGTGGAGTACCCTGCTAGTTCTGGCAACAACATAACTCGTTGTAACAGTCAGGAAATATTGTATCCCACATTCCATGCTTAGATGGGTGGTGCTGGGTGCTGACTACGAGTTAACTCCTACCTAAATTTTTACATATACAATCTTACATGTGTGATTGTGCTACTTCAAAATTGATGTCTACTATTCAAATACACGAACTACCTCATTATTCTGGAGTGCAGAATGTTAGGGGCTTTTGTGGATCTTGTCATAAAATGTCAATTCAGACGGCACAATGGAGTTAGTGGCCAATGCATCAGTATAACCATACGTTCGGCCCAATTAGGTTCCTTTATTACACAGATGCAGTGGCACCACTCACATCACACATATATTTGAGCTTCCTAAGATGGTTGAAATCATTATTACGTGGGGAACTCAATTTCTACAGCAGAATATCTAGACCACATATAAAGTACGAGATAACTTGTAGTGGCACCCTGGAATATAGTGTAGTACGAGATAGCCGGCACTCAATGCCACTCTTTCCTTGTTCATTGTTCAAATTTATTGATTATTATAATGTGATACATTGATGGAAAGAGCTCCAAGAGCTCTTTCCATAAATGTGTCACATTATTATAATCAATAAATTTGAAAAATGATCAAGGAAATATGGGTTGATACAAAAATCGGACTTGGCACTGAAAGGGTTAACCACAGCAGAATTATGGGTAACTTTTCAGGATTTAGTCGGAAATATGGCTTGTTGGCATTCATCCAAAAGCTGTCACTAAGAGATTTCCGATGAATGGCAACAAGCCATATTTCCAACTGTCCTGAAAAGTTACAAAGTTACTCATAATTATGCTGTGGTTAAGGAGTTGATTATTTAGGGCATTACTGTATCTGACTCAAAATGGACTTTTGTGTTGATATATTCTGTTGAGCTGTAATTATTAGGAATAATCTCTGTTTCCAAATATAATTACACAGTTTAATGACATTTGCCTAACAACAAACTTATATAAATAACTTTGCGATTTATAAGTTTGTAATTACGCAAATATCTTTAAAATGTGTAATTACATTAGAAAACAGATTACTTCTTAACCATTTCATGATGGGAGCTGCACTGGTGCAGCATTAAAGATCCTGTGCCAGTGCTTTCTCTTAATCATTTCAGTGCCAAGTCCGATTTTTGTATCAACCCATATTTCCTTGATCATTTTTCAAATTTATTGATTATAATAATGTGATACATTATGGAAAGAGCTCAAGAGCTCTTTCCATCAATGTATCACATTATTATAATCAATAAATTTGACAAATGATCAAGGAAATATGGGTTGATACAAAAATCGGACTTGGCTCTGAAAGGGTTAATATGCAAGTACCCCATAGGCAACCTCGTATATATAAGAGAATACACTGGCTTACAAGGTCAAGGTCAATATTGTTAGGCCAATGTATAATTATCCTATGTGAGACTCGGCAAAATTTCGGGAAACTCCAGTCATGGACAGGTTAACCCTTTACCCAACAAAACGGCCAAAAATGCCCAAATAAAGCTTCAACAGCCTAAAATATCTTCGGTCTGTCTCAATAACACCATACAAATATGGATATCATTGGAACCGGTTCATTGACCACATTGTGATGGTTACAGTTATGCCCTGTGCCAATGCATTCTCTTATATATGCGAGTCGACCATAGGTCGCCTCGCATATATAAGAGAATGCATTGGCCTAAAAAAATCTTTTTTAAACACTTTTTACCATTTTTTCTTACATTCTTTAACAATTTTATAATTTTTTCTTACATTTTTTATAATATTTTTATAATATTTTTCTACATTCTTTGACAATTTTATCATTTTTAATATGTGTTAAGCCAATGCATTCTCTTATATATGCGAGGCGACCTATGGTCGACTCGCATATATAAGAGAATGCATTGGCACAGGGCCGTTCTGTTGGGTAAAGGGTTAAACAATAGCTATTGTGCTGTAGATATTGAGCGACGTCACGAAAGGAAGCATAATTTATTTTTTTCATTCGATCTTTGAAGATGTGTTGATGACAAAGTTATATTGATTTCGCATTTCGTTTCATTCAAAAGCACATGGTGCTGAATCAATATGAGAGAGTGTGTGGCATTTGGAGTGAATGGAATTCCAATATTCTAAGAATGTCACAAAATAAAAATCTCTTACTATGTTAATCTCAAGCACCACCCAATAGAGCCATGTAATGTGAGTTTAATACACAGTTGTACAGTACCTCAGACATACTATCTATTTCTATATATGTTTTATTCATAAATCTCAGTAACCCTTTATTCGCCCTAATTGTTTAGTCCCAAGGGCTTCTATTTCCAGTTGGAACATGAGCTGGGATGTCGACTGGTGCATACCCACCCCAAGTGATATAGTACCTAGTGTGACCACACCCTAAGTATAAAATTCACTAACAAACAGCTCAAAAACAAAGAACAAATTCTAGAATGAAAAATGTGAACAAAACCATTCAACCAACCATCTTCCTGGTGGTCAACAGCATTCTTATCTGCTTGGACAGACAGAATTTCCAAAAGAGGAATAAGAATAACTCTAGAATTTAACCCTTTGAGTGCCAGGGGCCGATCTCATCAGCCCTAAACCTACAAAATAAGTCTGTTAAAGAATATAAGAATAAATTATTAAAATTGTAAAAAAAAAAAAAAAAAAAAAAACATTGTTAGGCCAAGCATTCTCTTATATATGTGAGGCGACCTATGGTCGACTCGCATATATAAGAGAATGCATTGGCACAGGGTATATGGGTTGATACAAAAATCGACCTGGCACTCAAAGGGTTAAAATGCCAGCGGCATCATTTGATACTTCACTGAAAGACCTCCTAATGGTCATCATCTTTAACAAATTTCATTGAGATTTGATAACCGATGGCTGAGATATCAGCACAGACAGACAGACAGACAGACGGAGGACAGGAGGCATGTAATCCAGTTTACCCATCATTTACTTCCTTTGTGGGGTATCATAAATATACATGTACAGTAATGCTCTAAGTAATCGACTTCTTAATCACAGCGGAATTATAGGTAACTTTTCAGGATTTAGTCGGAAATATGGCTTGTTGCCATTCATCGGAAAGCTCTTGAGGAGAGCTTTCCGATGAATGGCAATAAGCCATATTTCCGACTAAATCCTGAAAAGTTACCCATAATTCTGCTGTGGTTAAGAAGTCGATTACTTAGATCATTACTGTATTGGCAATAGAGCGATGACAGACATATTGCCTGCTCTTCCACACAACAATTAATGTTACATAGTTGAACAGACAAGGAGAGCGTCTATATATGGTCATCGGTGCTTTTCTAGAACAATTAGCAGGGAATAGAGAGATTTTTTAGGCCATTACAGTGGCCGAAAATGGGTCCCATTCCCCAATGGCAAATAGTCAGGTTTTCACAACCAAGCCTATCATTTGCAGAATGAGGTCCCCGTATAGTGGGCTAGCATCACTAAATCACACTCTGGGGACCTCATTCTGCTTAGGTCTCATCTTCTCTGGATAGTTTCTTTACTATTAAATTTCTATAGAAACTTCTTCACACATTCTTCGACACATTGCATAATCAAAGTTCCCAATGGGTGTACATTTGGGAACTTCAAACTGAGTCTATGTCTCTGAGACATAGCAGATGAGTCCATGCAGAATTAGATCCCCAGAGGGGATAGCGTCACTAAATTGACCCTCTAGGGACCTCATTCTGCAAATGACAGGCACACTAAACTCAGGCTTGGTTTTGTGAACTAATGATAGGACCAATTGTAAGATTCTATGGCATAAATTTTTCCAATTTTAAGGGGTCCAGGTCCAAGAAAAATGCCTGGAATCCCATTACTTTAAACAATATTACGCCATGCAGTGTCAATCAACCACAAATTCGGCGCAAGTAGCTTCTAATCAGACCTGCTGCAATTTGTAGCCGACACTGATGTAATAATTTTTTTAAGTTATACGATTCCTTACTATTTGTTCCAGAAAATCATCACAAAGCTGTCTAGATTAAAGATTACAGGAACAAACAAAATTTAGATAAAAATTGGGATTAAAAATGTTATTTTCCTATTGTTATGCCCTCCTTGAAATCGTGTAAATCACAGGATTAATAGTGACGAATCTCTAATAGGGAGAGAGTTGAGTGTTTGATTAACCCTTCCATGACTGGAGATTTCTGAAATTTTGCGAAAACCCTGTGCCAATGCATTCGCGAGTCCCACATAGGGAGCCTTTCATATATAAGAGTATACATTGGCCTAACAATATTTATCTTGACCATGTAAGAAAGTACATTCTCATATAAACACCTCAAAAAAAGAAAGTCCCCCCATAATATATTTGGTAATAATTTATGAGATATTGAATGGATTTTGACGAAATTTAGTGGTATCTGATACACAACCTGCGTGAGGCATTGTCCTGTGAATTATGTTATGGCCGGCTGAGCATGAATTGAATGGAAGAGAGGTGCTTTTCAAAAGTTGCAAAACACTGACGTAGAGTGGACAGTCACCCCATTGTTCACACAAGTTGTTACTGGATGTAAATGTGGTATAAAAGTGAAACTGTGAGTCCACGAAAACATGCGTGTCATCTTCGGGACACAATGTTCCTGATGCATGCCCAGACCATTCAGTCTAACCACATCCCTTTGGAATGACACCTTGAAGTTTCATGCTGTGAGCAACAGAGATGTTAATGAAATCAGCCTCTTTGAAGCCATTTTTCTGTAAACAATGTTTCCCACCATGTAGGCCATTGAGGTACCAACAGATAAGAATGTTCCAAGCCTGAGCGAGAAGTGGGGACCAAGGCACAGCTGAATGTCCATGATCACTCTACCTGTGTTTTTGCAACTTTTGAAAAGTGCCCCTCTTCCGTTCAATGTGTGCTCACTCAGCCATATCTCACATCACAGCACAGTAATTAACACACTTGATGTCTTTGGTACCTGTGACAAATCATTTGTGGAAAGTTTTATCAAAATCCAT
The DNA here is from genome assembly GCA_032622095.1 of Siphonodentalium dalli. Classification (NCBI taxonomy): domain Eukaryota; kingdom Metazoa; phylum Mollusca; class Scaphopoda; order Gadilida; family Siphonodentaliidae; genus Siphonodentalium; species Siphonodentalium dalli. The sequence goes on from CP136065.1 coordinate 255,495,712, forward strand.
CCAATATCTCATAAAATATTACCAAATATATTAGGAGGGGATTTCTTTTTTTGAGGGGTTTATATGAAAGAAAGCCTTGGAGACTCACATATATAACAGAATGCACAGACACAGAATCTTTAATGCTGCACCAGCACACTCCCGCCATGAAAGGATTAACATGTCAGATTCTGATGGCACAGGATCTTTAATGCTGCACCAGCATGAAAGGGTTAAGTTAAACGATTGGTTATTGGTTCCTGTGCTATATTCATCGAACAGTTAATATTTCCAATCGAATCTGGTTGTGTCGTCGTTAGAGTAGGAGGGAGATATAAATATTCATAGATGATTACTGGGCCCAGATTGATCTGCGCCCGCATCCAGATGATCACAGCAGTAATTTGGCTTGTTTTATCCCAGTATTTATTGGAGCGTCTGTAAGGGGACACATGGGACATATCAGTACTGTCATCTGATGCTCACATAGGAGCGTTATCTTAAGACTAGAGAGAATCCTATTAGTATAGAGTGATGGAGATAGTGGCTTACATCCCAGGGATATGTAATATGAATGAAGCAGTTATCATCGGAATAACAAACAGCTTAACATCATTTCAAATTTATATTATTTGAACAGAGAAAAAACATTCAACAAATTGTGCTCAATCAAGATAGAAGAATTTTTTTAAGGCAGATTTATTTTCAAAAAAATATGTTTCACTGTCTGAAATTCTCAAAATAGGAATTAAAATAAAACAGTTTCCAACATACAGAAGAGGGTTCCTGGAATGATCAGCTTAAAACTAATTAATTCTATTAGCATTAATTTGGACTTTATATGCTAATCTGTCTCTTGTGACGGGATCAAATAATATAATTAATTCCGAAGTTCTCATGAGATGTATAAAATGATTTACGGAATTAGCTGGAGGGAGGTTATAAGTACTCATCTTCTTCTCACTTCAGAAGGAAGTCATTGACAGAAGTTACAAGATATCTTCAGTGTTCTAACATTCCTTTATAAAGAGGGAACAAAAAGAAGATCAAAAGATTGCAAGTATATTCTGTTCAACGTGACCTACGGCATCTATCTGTGTTAGACAATTTTTCAAGGAAAATAAAATTTCAGAAATGATGCAGCAAAAGTAACGAACTGTTAGAGAATTTCCGGACCTTATCTAGGAATGCATACTGTTAATGATGATGCTAATGAGCTTTAATTAGCAACCAGGTGATATCTGTAAAGAGAATCCGGACAGCTAACGAGAATACAATCACCTGTTTACACCTGTACACGAGATTCTAACCCGCACAGTATATCTGACAAGTATAGAGACTGCATGGACAGCTAACAAGGTTACAATCACCTGTTTGCCTGGAATAAACTAACATTGTGAACCTTGACACGAGATTCTGACCTGTGCCTAAATTCTGACCTGCACAGTATATCTGACAAGTATAGATAATAGGACAGCTAATGAGGATTGATCACCTGCAGACACCTGTAATTAACTAACATAGGAACCTTGACAGGAGATTCTCACCTGTACAGATGAACTGCTGCTGGTAACTCCCTTTATCAGCTGACAATGTGTGGTTAACGGTATTGTAAATAACCTCTGTATATAGGCTGATGTTTGGTGGGGTACTGACACAGTGATAATTGATAGAACAGGCAGTGATTCTAAACTCGTCAGCATAGCCGTCACGTTATATAATACTCTGTTAAACATCGTTAGTCGCCTGGATATAACAGTAGAACTTAATCTGATACCTGGAGCTGGAGACCGAGAATATAATTCAAGGACATCAGCTGAGCTGTGGAACTGTCCAGGTGTTATATATCATATCTTCAGACTAGCTGCATTGCAAAAGTTTAGCGGATTAGATAAAGAAGTGTAGTAACATTGTTGAATCTTCTGCTGGATAAATTTCGTTCATTTCTACGCGACAATGGATGCGGAAGAATTTCGTAAATGTGGGAAGGAGATGGTTGACTATGTTGCTGACTATTTGGAGAACATACGTGACCGGTACCCTCTCACTGACGTGAAGCCGGGCTACATGCGCCAGATGATACCCGACAAGGCACCCGAGAACGGTGAAGCATGGGACGAGGTGTTTGGAGGTGAGTTCAGTTGTTACCCTTTAACCCTTTCCATACTAAATGGATTCTCCCACCCAGTTATAAAAGTATATATTGGAATAGTCTAAATTCATTTGGAGGGATGTTCAGATAATGAGCAGACGACAGACAATAGAAATTGGCATCCATGCTCATTGGTTTAACCATTTCTATACCACCCCTGGTTAAATGGTCCTGCTAATATGCTATGATGCTGTTAGGGTAAACTGATGCTGTTAAGACAAAGTAACATTATTTTTTCTAAAGTTCTCATTTTTAGCGGTGAACATATCCAGGAAAAGCCATTATGTGTATCAGACATTCAAAAACATATATTTTGCAAAATATTTTAATACTGGTTGTATTAGTTGTTGCAAACTGATTATAATCACGATGGCTATTAACCCTTTGAGTGCCGGGTCCGATTTTTGTATCAACCCATATACCCTGTGCCAATGTATTCTCTTATATATGCGAGTCGACCATAGGTCACCTCGCATATATAAGAGAATTCATTGGCCTAACAATTTTTCATCTTTTGTTATTATTTTTTACAATTTTTTACAATTTTAATAATTTTTTCTTATATTCTTTAACAGACTTATTTAGTAGGTTTAGTGCCAGGGAATCTTATGTTTTAATGGGCATCAAAATTATTACTATGAATACTTGGTGATAGTTTTGAGTTATAACATGCCCCTAAGGTGTTATCCAGTTTGTTTTTAAATTCGCTATAGCATGCTTAAGCATGCCCAAAAAAATTTCAACCCAAAAAAAAAAAAATTCTAACAAAATAATTCTTAAAAAAAAATTAGTTATTTTTTATTTTTTTAGGGCCGATTTTACACACCGTAAATTAGGGCCGATGAGATCGGCCCGTGGCACTCAAAGGGTTAAACATCGTTTTTCCAACACCAGTGCAGCCATTCTTAAATTTTTCAAAAAAATGTATGTTCTTGAATGTTTTATACAGATGCTGGCTTTTTTATCAAATCGCTCGGATTAGCCAAACATGGTGAACATGTTAAACTAAGAAAAAAATAACGGCCCTTTTTTGTAACGGCATCAGTTTGCCTAACCAGCATCATAGCAATTCAGCAGGATCCCCAACATCATAATAAATTAGCAGGATCACTTGACCAGCGGTTTACCCTATATAATTTTTTCCTGTTTAGAAAAATTCCCAAACAAATTCAGAAATACATGACCAAAGAAGAATTATCTCATCAGTGCAAACCCTGCAAATGACTATCACAATGAAAGATCGGGAACTATTTCCACATTTATATCTGTCAACTAATCTAATCGATGTTCTGATTGTACAAACCAATACAAATCACAAATTATTCCTTCTATTAGTTTCACTTAGGACAGTACTTTAATCAAATATATTCTATATAGCAGGCCAGCCATACATTACTCTTACTTTTTAAAACATTTGAAAAACATTATTTCCATGGTAACATCAGCATGATGACATTAACTGACTGCTTTTATATTCCGGAAGTATAGCGCGCTCATAAAAGAAAAGGTGGATACCATGCAGTGGGTGTCTTATTTGTGCAGATCATATAAAAAACATTTTATTACCACAGTAAAGAGATATGGTTTCACACGTTTAGTGTGCCTGTCATTGGCAGAATGAGGTCCCCAGAGGGTGAATTTAGTGACGCCATCTTGCATAGTGGGCTAGCATCACCAAATTCACCCTCTAGGAACCTCGTTCTGCTTAGGCCTCATCTGCTATGGGAGACATAGAATCAGAATGAGGTCCCCAAATGGTGAATATTTTGATGTACACCCATTGGGAAACTCAATTATGCAATGTGTCGGCTGCCAATTTGGGGATATAGAGAAATTAAACTAAAGAAGAAATAGAATCTATGCGAAGAAGTTTCTATAGAAATTTGATAAGAAACTTTCCAGAGAAGATGAGGCTTAAGCAGAATGAGGTCCCCAAATGGTGAATATTGTGATGTACTTGTACACCCATTGGGAACCTCAATTATGCAATGTGTCGGCTGCCAATTTGGGGATATAGAGAAATTAAACTAAAGAAGAAATAGAATCTATGCAAAGAAGTTTCTATAGAAATTTGATAAGAAACTTTCCAGAGAAGATGAGGCCTAAGGAGAATGAGGTCCCCAGAGGGTGAATTTAGTGATGCTAGCTGGGGACCTCATTCTGCAAATGACAGGCACACTAAACTCAGGCTTGGATGAGCCACTATATCATTGAAATGATCAGGAATCTAACATTCTCACTGACATGTGAGGTGTGAAACCATAGCTCTCTATTGTCATGATAAAAAGTTTTTGACATAGTAGCTCGTCTCATCTCACCTCCTAGACATGAGACCCAGACAGTGAAGCCGAAGAAAATCAGGAGTTCAAACGAATGTTCTCCTCAATTAGTCCAGGAAAGCAATAGATAAGGGCCTGCAAAATTGCAAATCAGAAATCAAATCTTGAATAAAATCTGTCAAAAGATTTGAAATTGCATCAAATCACGATTCGATTCATTGTCTCAAGCGAATAATCAGTGAAGATAGGGAACAATTAACCCTTTACCCAACAAACCGGCCAAAACCGGCCAAATAAAGCTTCAACAGCCTAAAATATCTTCGGTCTGTCTCAATAGAACCATACACATATGGATATCATTGGAACCGGCTCCTTGACCACATTGTGATAGTAACAGTTATGCCCTGTGCCAATGCATTCTCTTATATATGCGAGTCGACCATAGGTCGCCTCGCATATATAAGAGAATGCATTGGCCTAAAAAAAATCTTTTTTTAACACTTTTTACCATTTTTTCTTACATTCTTTAACAATTTTATAATTTTTAATGTGTTAAGCCAATGCATTCTCTTATATATGCGAGGCGACTCGCATATATAAGAGAATGCATTGGCACAGGGCCCTTCTGTTGGGTAAAGGGTTAAAAGAACACTCTGCATTGCAGTAATTAATGAATCAAATCATCAGACGTAAGAGATCATCAATGGATATTAATGTGTCTTCTGTGAAATAGACCATCTACCAGAATCTGCCATTTGTAAAATTTTGAACTCATTGACCTGTGGTAGTATACGGAGCAGAGGCTGGTGAGTCCTGCCCAATGTTTTTTTATGTAATTCCATTGTGATCCGTATACCTTGGAATCCCTCAGTCCCGGCAGTCATTATTACAGAGATTGTGCAATCTATTTATAGATCATTTGCGACACTGTTGTGATTGTTCGTTATAGTACAATGAAGTCTCTTCGCACCAATAATAATAATAATAATAAAAAAAATACATTTTGATCTTATGAAACCGTGGAAAAATTTATTGAATCAGGACAGCCGATTTCAATCAAATCGTATCCGACAAACCATGTTGAATAACATCAAACCGAATCGATTTGCTGGGTTCCTACAATAAATATCTCGAATATGACCCTGGAAATTCTTTTAACCCCTTACCCAACAAACCGGCCAAATAAAGCTTCAACAGCCTAAAATATCTTCGGTCTGTCTCAATAGAACCATACAAATATGAGTATCATTGGAACCGGCTCCTTGACCACATTGTGATAGTTACAGTTATGCCCTGTGCCAATGCATTCTCTTATATATGCGAGTCGACCATAGGTCGCCTCGCATATATAAGAGAATGCATTGGCCTAAAAAAAATCTTTTTTTTACCATTTTTTCTTACATTCTTTAACAATTTTATAATTTTTAATGTGCTAAGCCAATGCATTCTCTTATATATGCAAGGCGACCTATGGTCGACTCGCATATATAAGAGAATGTATTGGCACAGGGCCCTTCTGTTGGGTAAAGGGTTAATACACTAAGTCCTTCATCTGATTACCTAGTACAAGCTTCCTTCAATGTGAACAAGCTAGTAAAATCGGTTGGGATAATGCTGGAGTTATGTCAAAGTCCTGTGTGTATAACTTTCTATAGCAATCTTTACACCCAGATCCAGTGGCGGAATGTTTTGTCACTAAATCGATTTTATCCAAGAAATCAATACATGATGCAACAAACAACGGAAAGAGTGACATCATACAGTCATAATGATATATTATCTAATTTTCAAGTTAAGTTGCACATTGAATATGCCACGTAAATAAATTCACAATGTCTCTTCATGGCGAGGTCAAATGAGTTTGTATATATGTAAACATTACATTACTACTGTCAGTTGACAGCTCTTGTGAAGTTCAGAATAAATATCATATTTTCTATGGAATAGATGGGTTAATGTAACAATTGTGACATTTAATTAGTTATCAGCGATTTTAGGTAAGCAGTCAACAACGCTATTAACCCTTTGAGTGCCAGGTCAATTTTTATATCAACCCATATACCCTGTGCCAATGCATTCTCTTATATATGCGAGTCGACCATAGGTCGCCTCGCATATATAAGAGAATGCATTGGCCTAACAATTTTTTTTATTTTTTTTTTTACAATTTTAATAATTTGTTCTTATATTCTTTAACAGACTTATTTTGTAGGTTTAGGGCCGATAAGATCGACCCCTGGCACTCAAAGGGTTAAACCCCGATATAGAAATACATATACACGGGACTTCAACGTAAAACGGATTTCATTGGTTGGTTTACATCAAAGGAAACTTGGACTTCTGATTATCCCAACCAATTTCACTAGCTGGTTTATGTCGAAGAAAACTTGGACTAATGATCCCAAATTTTGTTTTTAAATCACTCATAATTCTTGTCATTATTTTTTCAGACATAGAGAAAGTTATCATGCCGGGAGTCACTCACTGGATGAGTCCACAATTCCACGCCTACTTTCCAACGGGCCAATCATATCCATCAATGTGTGCCGACATGCTATCTGGCGCTATTGCCTCAATTGGATTCACATGGGCGTCTAACCCGGCATGCACCGAGCTCGAAGTAATCATGATGGACTGGCTCGGTAAGGCTCTCGACCTCCCGAAAGAATTCCTATTCGAGTCTGGAGGGACTGGGGGCGGAGTTATACAGGCGACGGCGAGTGAAGCTACGCTCGTCGCGCTTCTCTCCGCAAGAACGCAATTTATCAGAAAGCTACGGAAAGATTACCCCAATGAGGAGGACGGAGTAATCATATCAAAGTTGGTTGCATATACATCAAACCAGTCGCATTCCTCAGTGGAGAGAGCAGGTCTAATAGGAGCGGTTAAAATGAATATGATCGAGTGCAATGAAAAATGTCAACTGGACGTCAACAGGCTACAATCCGCTATCGAAGCGGACAAGAAGAAAGGCTTGATTCCATTTTTCGTCTGCGCCACAGTTGGGACTACTCCGTCCTGTGCCTTCGACGATTTGATGGAAATCGGCCCACTTTGTGAGAGAGAGGGAGTATGGATGCATATAGATGCTGCTTACGCTGGAAGTGCGTTTCTGTGTCCAGAGTTCAGGCCCTTGCTAAATGGAGTCGAATATGCGCAGTCTTACAACTTCAATGCCCATAAATGGATGAAAGTTAATTTCGACTGTTCATGCATGTGGGTTAAAAATAGCCGTGATGTCAGCGAGGCGTTTGAGGTAGATCCGCTGTACCTCAAACATGAGAATCAAGGAGTAATGCCAGATTATCGTCACTGGCATATGCCTCTTGGCCGACGATTCAGATCACTAAAACTTTGGTTCGTTCTTCGGATGTATGGTATCAAAGGTCTCCAGTCGTGTATACGTAAAGATATAGGTTTAGCGCAGACATTTGAATCGTATGTCCTCAGAGACCCAAAGTTCGAAATTTTCGGAGAAGTTGTTCTAGGTCTCGTGTGCTTTCGACTCAAGGGGTCAAACGAGAGGAATGAGAAGCTATTAAAACTGATTAATGATGACCGCCGGATACATCTTGTGCCGTCTAAAGTGAGGGAAACCTATTTCCTCAGATTTGCTATTTGTAGTAACAAATGTGAACACTACGACATTGACTTTGCATGGAAGGTCATATCGGAGTTGGCTCCGATGGCTCCGGAGCTTGCTCCGAAAGCTGGCAATTGAGTATGTTTGTTATAGAAACGCAAAGTATTAATTATTATAGCATTATTTGTTGTTGTGGTATAACCAGATGAATATTTGTGGTACTACCCCTGGTCAAGTGCATGGTCAAGTGCTAGGCTGCTATGATGCTGGAGGGTCCTGCTGAATTGCTATGATGCAAGTACAGCAAATTGATGCAGCTGTAAAAAAGTACAATTATTTTCTAAAGTTATCATTTTCGCAATGTTTGGTTAACCCTTTACCCAACAAACCGGCCAAAACCGGCCCAAATAAAGCTGCAACAGCCTAAATTATCTTGGGTCTGTCTCAATAAAACCATACAAATATGGATATCATTGGAACCGGCTCATTGACCACATTGTGATGGTTACAGTTATGCCCTGTGCCAATGCATTCTCTTATATATGCGAGTCGACCATAGGTCGCCTCGCATATATAAGAGAATGCATTGGCCTAAAAAAACACTTTTTAACACTTTTTACCATTTTTTCTTACATTCTTTAACAATTTTATAATTTTTAATGTGTTAAGCCAATGCATTCTCTTATATATGCGAGGCGACATATGGTCGACTCGCATATATAAGAGAATGCATTGGCACAGGGCCCTTCTGTTGGGTAAAGGGTTAATTTTAGAAAAAGTCAGCATTTGTACGAAACATTCATGATCATGTAGTTTTGCAAAATTTAATAATGGCTGCTCTGGTGTTTGCAAAACTACATGAATACCCATCGTGAATATAGCAACAACTAATAAAACAAGTATTAAAATATTTTGCAATATGTTTCTGAATGTTTTATACACATAATGGCTTTTCCTGGATATGTTCAGATTATCGGAACACTGCGATAGCATTATATAAAATAATTATACTTTTTCTTAAAGATGAATAATCTGAATTAATGCTTGCAAATTACTATTTCTTTGGCTTTGGGGGTAAAGAATATTTAATTCGAGTCGAGGACTCGAGGAACTCACCCATCAAAGCTCAGAGTGATCAGATATCGATTTTTGAAATCTATTATTTTTCACCACTGGTACTATTTAGTGGCCTGGTAAAAAGTTGACGAGAAGACAGTCTCGGACCAAATTATGGTTGAAGATGGATAACTCTAAAATCAAGTGGTAATACGGTCAAATTTTGTAATAATGAAGTGACAATACAGTCATATTTCGTTGAACAACATGTTCATAAATAACAAGTTTTGGGAAATTGTATAACCATAGTTGACAGTGACATTTTGCTATAATTAATGGATTCTGATAACTATTGAAGAAAAGTTGTTGTTGTTGTTGTAACTTGATGATATTGGGACCATCTGATCGGACTGAGTACCTTTAACAGCATCACAGCAATTCAGCAAACCAACCAGCATCAATGCAAATTAGCAGGACCACTTAACCAGGGGTGGGTATTTTAACCAGATGAAATAATATTAAAGTTTGATTTTGTGGTTACATAACAATTGTCTTTGGATTATTTTATTTGAAACCTTAACGTGGAATGATGATCATGGGACAAATTTGAACAGGAGTAAAACTGTGCTATAACGAGCAGCATCAAATATAAACCACGAGATGCATGGAGCCTGTGTATTATAATGCAACGTGTATCTACAGTAATGCCCTAATTAATCGACTTCTTAACCACAGCAGAATTATGGGTAACTTTTCAGGATTTAGTCGGAAATATGGCTTGTTGCCATTCATCGGAAAGCTCTCAGTGATAGCATAGAATATTTAAATTCGAGTCGAGGAATTTTCCGATGCTTTCCGATGAATGGCAACAAGCCATATTTCCGACTAAATCCTGAAAAGTTACCCATAATTCTGCTGTGGTTAAGAAGTCGATTAATTACGGCATTACTGTACATTACTGTATTACTGTCATTGGCAGAATTACTAGTAGGTCCCCAGAGGATAAATTTAGTGATGCTATCCAGTTCATTCAACCTCACTCTGCATGGCCTCATCTGCTATGGGAGACAGATTCAGATTCATATATGGCAAGGAAATATTGTGGTGTAAACCCATTGTGAACCTCGATTATGTAATGTGTTGTCTGCCAATTTGGGGATATAGAGAAACTAAACTAAAAAAGAAATAGAATCTATGTGAAGAAGTTTCTATAGAAATTTGATAACAAAGAAATTTCCGGAGAAGATGAGGTCTAACAAGAATGAAGTCCCCAGAGGGTAAATTTGGTGATGCTAGCCCACTTTTCGAGATAGCATCACTAAATTCAACCTCTGGGGGCCTCATTCTGCAAAGTTTCTAAAAGTTCTAACAGTTTATAATCAACCAATAATCAGGAAATAGCAAATCGAGTGAAATTTAAATGATTTGTGAAATACGTCTTATTTCACATTTCCAACACTTTCTTATAGGTTATAATTAATTTCGTATTACCTCTTTTTGTTCCAAGTTACATATAAAGATATCTTTGCATACAAATACCATTGTCTACATGTGTGAGATATTTTTCAGATTTATTAGCATACTATTAAATGGGGTTTTTTGTGCAACTTTGTGAGTTTTAAGCAGAGTTCGTAAACCAGACATTAAAATTGGTGTCACCTAATACTTATCAAATGATACACCAAAAAGCACGATATGAAGATACATGCTCCGAAAATGTCTTGTCATTACAAAAGAACAAACAAGTTTTGCTTGTGGATATCCCCTGGATACTTCGTACATCTCTCTGAAATTCTGAAGCTGATGCAAGTTTATAACAAAAGCATCGCTAGGGCATGGCAAAATATGCCCATGGTAATTCCAACAAAGGGCCATAACTCCGGTGTAAATTGGCTAGCGGAAACCCAAATTCGAACTTGACTGGTATAGTGGGCTAGTGAACACTCACATACCAAATTTCATTCCATTCAGTTCAGATTTACTAAAGTTATCATCCAGAAACGAAAAGCAAGCCAACAGAAAGACAGACCAATAACATTATTATATAAGTCTTTTTTTTTTAAATTGGCATATAACATTATTTTGAATACATCTAGAAAAAAAAACTGCCCCTCTAACATATTTATTGCCTTCCCGCTAAACCTGCCGGTGCGACCGGTACTGGCCGCATTCTGGTTCATAGCTGCAGTGCTTTTTCTAATTTGGCATATCAAAATAGTTTGAATACATCTAAAAAACAAAAAAAACCTGCCGCTCTAACATATTTACTGCCTTATCGCTGTGCCTAGTAAGTAAGGTTAAATAAAACAAGAAAAATTGAATTTTCTAAGTCGAAAAACCCATAACTCTGAGAAAAATCTGACCAAAAAACGGAATTTTCAATTGAACAGTCCAAACTTGAGTTATCATCTGGAAACAAGAAAAATTGAATTTTCTAAGTCGAAAAAAGTCCATAACTCTAGGAAAAATCATCGGATCAAATTCAAATTCGAACTCAACCTGTATCTTGATATGACTGATCCACATAAAAACGGTATTTGCAATTAAAGGATCCAAACTTGAGATATCATCCGGAAACCGAAAAAGTGAGAAATTTTCTAAGTAAAAAAAATTTGAAAAAAGGGAAATAACTCCATAAAAGAACATCAGATCAAAATCAGAATTGCAGAGCAACTGTGTTCTTGGTTAAGACACCTACATACCAAGTTTCAATCAAATCGGATGATCATTACTGGAGTTATAACTCCGGACGGACAGGATCTGAACATGTTTAGGGTAACCTACCCACCCCTCCCAAAACCGGCGCCTCTTCACGGGAAACCTACCCACCCCCCCCCAAAACCGGCGCCTCTTCACCATGTTTAGGGTAACCTACCCACCCCTCCCAAAACCGGCGCCTCTTCACCATGTTTAGGGTAACCTACCCACCCCTCCCAAAACCGGCGCCTAGCTCTTCACCATTTTATCAGGTTTTTTTCTTTTTTTCTCTCATTTCTTTGTTTCACTTAAAAAATATGTGATCAGAAGGTATAGCAACTGGAACAAGCTTGAAAGATATTAAACAGTATCAACGGGAATAAGCCCACCAACAATATGTACTGAATGGATTCTCCCATTCAGTTATAACATATATATTCGAATGGTCTCACGTTGTTCACATCCCATATTTTGATATTATAAATTTTATTATTTCGTTTTTGGCACATCAAGGTTATGCCATTGATATAATATTTATTATATTGACAATGGGGGTGACACGAAGACAGCCAATCCTGTTGTGCCACTCTCACGATAAATACCCCTGAATTACAACAGTCATTATTTTGTATTTTTTTTGCAGCTGAATTCCAAAAATCACCTTCCAGTCCCTGTACTAGAAACCTCTGACACACAGTACAACAAGTTTGCCTTCCTAACCCCGCCCCCTCCTCAAATTACTCAGTAATTACATACTGATTAATCATCATAACATGTTTTGTTTTTGCCAAAAATATGTAGATAATAGAGGTAATAGATATTATTACACCCACATGTATATGAATTGAAGTAGTATAGGTTATTATGGTTATAGCAAGGGGGAATAATCAGCACATGATCTAATAATTAATCGTATTGACATGGTAATCTAAAATGATGATTGGTGTTTACATATGAGGCACTGTGTCATGGTAATTATATTAAGTTTAGGAAATACCATGTCACTATATATATAGTCTCCTAGATGAAGTAAAGGAACGATTATACACATGGACTATTTTAATAATATTCTGATGCAGATCTAGGTCTATAGTCTGGTAGATAAAAGGTTGAACCTAGAATAAATTAGGACTGAGTTGCTTTTTATTCCATTTTGAAAAGGAATATATTCTCTGTAACATATCCAAAATCTGCTAAAATCCGCTTGGAGCAAATTTTTTACAGAGATTTTTAAAACACCCATTTTCCGGTGTTGGGATCGAAGTAGGTTTTTCTACAATATTCCTCATCGGCAACACCAGAATGCCTTACGCCTCCATTTGATATATACCAGTTTGTGTGAAACTAGAGTGAATAGAGTGGCAATGCCAGAAAATAATGCAATTGTGGCCATGAAATGGCTGTCAAAATGGCCGCAACTCAAAGCCATGGTACGACGAAAGCAAAGTATTGGATAACCCCCTAAAAGTGAAAATATGTATTGGTAATTTATTAGTATGTTGTTAATATCTTTAAAGGTACATCCAGTAATGCCCTAAGTAATCGACTCTTAACTACAGCAGAATTATGGGTAACTTTTCAGGATTTAGTCGGAAATATGGCTTGTTGCCATTCATCGGAAAGCTCTCCCCGAGAGCTTTCCGATGAATGTCAACAAGCCATATTTCCGACTAAATCCTGAAAAGTTACCCATAATTCTGCTGTAGTTAAAGAGTCGATTACTTAGGGCATTACTGTATATCATTAAAACAGATCCATCTATTTATCGGTCACTGCAATGCAAGTTAAACCCAATGATTTTCGTCTTTAAAGTTAGGGTTTTCTGCTTTGAATGCATCCAACAGACGGCCAAAAAAAAAAAGAATAATTTTGGGCATGCAACACACAAAGTAATGTTTTGCCACACAGTGCGCCATAGTTTCATTTGGAATGATGATTAATTATTGAATATAACGCAGAAACTGAAGTGCCCACCGTTGCGGTGTACATACTAGTTACACTCAACACTCTCTGTGATAATAAACCATACATGTACAGTAATGCCCTAATTAATCGACTCCTTAACCACAGCAGAATTATGGGTAACTTTTCAGGATTTAGTCAGAAATATGGCTTGTTGCCATTCATCGGAAAACTCTCAGTGAGAGCTTTCCGATGAATGGCAACAAGCCATATTTCCGACTAAATCCTGAAAAGTTACCCATAATTCTGCTTTGGTTAAGGAGTCGATTAATTAGGGCATTACTGTATGTCATAAATGCTGATTATACTGTAAATAAAAACTCATCTCTTCAATAGATTAGCACCCCATCTCACCAGATCGAAGAGAGAGTACATCATACATTTTATTTAAGACTAATTTTCATGCTTCTGCCAAACCGGTTTCTTAGTAAACAATTTCATTCAAATTACTTCAGTCGGCACTTAGCAATGGGAAAATGCTACCTATCTTGTTGTTTGAAAATATCTTACCATTGCCACCCACGTACTTGGGGTAAATATCAGGTCATCCGCATATAAAACTATTACTTCGGCATTGACCATTCACTCAATGTTGCTATTTATGGTTTTGCATGCAGCAGATATGTGTAACCAGAGGAAGAATAATAATCGAGGTTCCCAATGGGTGTACATCACAATATTCACCATTTGGGAACTTCAATCTGAGTCTATGTCTCCCATAGCAGATGAGGCCATGCAGAATGAGGTTCCCAGAGGGTGAATTTAGTGATGCTAGCCTGCTATGTGGGATAGCGTCACTAAATTCACCCTTTGGGGACCTCATTCTGCAAATGACAGACACATTAAACTAAGGCTTTCAGGAAAGTTTATGACTTCGTTTTTGTTGTTGTAAGGAATTGGTGGTAGGGGCATGGCTAGAGGGTCTCCGTTTGGGGGGGGGGCATGGGTAATCCTTTAACTTTCCAACAGCACCCCCGTCCCCTTGATCATTTCAGACCAAAATTTTGATAAAAAATAGAAAAATATGCTAATGGTGATCTAAAACAACAAATTATCTACTAATTAATGGTTGGAAATTGATACAATTCAACCTATATGTGGTGTAAAATATCCAACTAATGTGCCAGGCACAAAATTTCCTACTGTTGTGACCCCCACCCCATCCCCACCCCCAAACACCCAGTCACAAAGTCCCTGACTATAGGCCATATCACAATGTCAGTTTTATTGGTTGAGTAATGACTGCCCAGAGTTAATTTCACTAGGAAATCACTCCACTGCACGTAGAAACCACTGATTACTTGTAAGCAACAGACAAACTTTACCAGATACCCTGAATATATGTGTAATTTTTAGTATACTCCTATTGCCAGACTTTGGGGAAAATAGTTCTCAGTGGTGTCTTAATTTTAAACAGCCAACAGGACTATTGTCCTAGGCCGAGGATGATCATACTGTCTTCTGATTGGACAAATCACGATCATGTGTCAGGGAGTAGTTTTAACCATTGCCTGGCAAGCGACCTATCGCCCGGACTATAGTCTTAAAACTGGCATGCATAGAGAATAATTTAATATATAATAAAACACCTATTGCCTGCCTTGGGGTGGAATAGATAGAGCTATTCCCCCACCCCCAAATCCCCACTAACATGCATCCCTGATATACCTGATACAGGTGGAGGAGGGCCGCTCAGACATGTTGCTAGTCCAACAGATTAGAATGAGATAAGAGAACAATATCTGTACCTGATGACAGACTAAAGTGTAACATACAAGTACTGACAAATATCAACATAACATACTAACTCATATGCACTAAACACAGATATATCTACAGGTGGGCACATATCAAAATTGGGTCACTTGACCTCCCCCTTCAAACTAACCTTTGAAACACTGAGTGCATACAGTAATGCTCTAATTAATCAACTCCTTAACCACAGCAGAATTATGGGTAACTTTTCGGGATTTAGTCTGAAATATGGCTTGTTGCCATTCATCGGAAAGCTCTCACCGAGAGCTTTCTGATGAATGGCAAAAAGCCATATTTCCAGAGCTTTCCGATGAATGGCAACAAGCCATATTTCCGACTAAATCCTGAAAATTTACCCATAATTCTGCTGTGGTTAAGGAGTTGATTAATTAGAGCATTACTGTATGTTGTAGGAACAAGCCTTGAAATAATTTAGCAATAAACTTAACTCATTCTGGTACGGTATATTACAAATTGAGTCTTTTACAGATTCAATTTCTTCAATTTTCATAGGCTTAAAGACATATTATGGACGTTCGTATGCGTTAAACTGTTAAGTTAGTATTCAGGCACAATGACAACTGGAAGGATGTATCATTCTACTTCAAAATCTCAAGCAAATCGACCATAGTACTCCACAGAAAACATCATCTGAACTTCGCTCAATTGTAAATATTTACTTCTAGATTCGGGACGCAACTATCGGCGATAAAGTAACGAAAACGATTTCGTCATCGATAGTCACTGAATTTAATTAATATATAATAATGACGGAGTGTGTTGTCAGTTTGCATTAATATTTGTAAAAATAACAACTTTAAGCAAGATTATTCTCCATTTCAATTTGATCACCCTACTGGAGTGTTTCACATCACTTTAATAAAACTTAAGGAATATGGAATCTCGATTTTCAAATGTGTCAACAGTGATTGAAAAGAGTCAGCCCAGTCAGAGGGCCATCATCACAAGTGTGTGTCGAAGTGTTGTACTTCTAGTGGACATACATGCTTTCCTAGTCACCTCATCTAATCAGAGGGGCTGTTGGTTTCCTGTGTCAGACAGACTAATCTAATCCAGATAATCCCTGTGATCTGCCTGTCATCTGTCATTAGGGTCATTAGGGTCATTAGTTGAACTTATTATCTGAACATTTCCCACAAATTAACCCTTTACCCAACAGATGGCCCTGTGCCAATGCATTCTCTTATACATGCGAGTCGACCATAGGTCGCCTCCCATATATAAGAGAATGCATTGGCTTAACACATTAAAAATTATAAAATTGTTAAAGAATATAAGAAACGAGAGGCCGATCACGATCGGCAGATGTTTAACCCATACCTTGGCGATAGCGATTAGCTATTTTTATAAATTTTATAAATCCTTACATCAACCTTTTCATGAGTGCTAAAGTTTCAACAATTCACACTTAATATAGTGATCATGTGAAAAATATTTAGTTATCACATTGTGTCAACAGGATTGGCGGAGGATGTTAATATTTTTAAGCAAATAAACCAAATGACCCTCACTATGCAGGTTAGGGGTGTGTTCTTGTCAACTATGCCAAGAACTACATGTATAAACATAGTCAATGGAAATATTTGAGTTATCAAATCGGATAGAATAGGGTTAATCTTACCCAAACTAATGAACTGATAAACACAAAATAGTCTATACAAAGCATGTCATTGGATTTAGAAACCAATACAATAAGTCAGTCTCAAGAATACCAGCACAATTAATATTACCCTGGAGCCCAAATGCAACTGAGGGAATTTCAAAATAAGACATTTCCTCTAATGATGAATATATAATTGGTGATTTATTGAAACCCTTACTGAACCTGGATCAAAGTGAAAGGGATAATATTATATCTGTCAATCGCATAATATGTGTCTATGGAATGGTTTAATTTTAATCCCAAATCCATGCAAATCAAAAGTGGATCACCATCAACCTGGACATAATATAGGAGAATGATCAAACGAAAAGCTTCAAAACCATATGATGTGTGGAGAGGGTTAATCATTTGCAATGACATCACATCATGGAACTGAGGAATGTGTGGATTAATTTTTGTCTAAGATAAGACAACAGTGTATGTAGACAACAATGTCTGTAAAACATCCCTACAAATTAAGTAACAATGGACTATTCCAATTTAATATTTTAGAATAGGTGTCCTATAGTGTTTACATAAACTTTAGTAATGAACCTGTTTCAGCAAAGGGGTTAACTAAATATTGCACAGAAAACAGCACTCCACCAGATAGCCATCAATCAATTTGACATCAATATGATAACAAATCCTGCCAGCCAGGAGTACCACTATCAGGCTTTATAGCATGTCCATAGACATAGTGATAATTAACTCATTTCAATAACACATGGTCTGCCAGATATGTTCTCTTAAAATTCCCAGCAGTAATTATTTGAATTATAAAGGGTCATAACTCTGTTAAAATATATCGGATCAAACCCATATTCGAACTCGATCTGTATTTAGGGGTGATAAATTCATATACCAAATTTGGTGCTGATCAGATGAAAAATGTTTTGAGTCATAGCAGCTTGGGTGAATTCTAAGTAAACATAAGAGTGAAAAGGGTTAATTAAACAATACCAAAAACCATACAGACTAAGAACGTGCTAAGAAAAACCTAGGTAAGAAATATGAGGCAGATCAGAAGAAATATGTTCAACTTATTGCATTGGATAGCATGTGTGTAAAGGGTTAATTATTTTCTAAACCGATCAACCAATCAATACCAAAAACTATACAGATGAGGGGCATGTCATCATAAACCTACATATCAAATATGAACACAATCGGACAAAATATACTTTGGTTATAGCATCGGATTTTTGTTTTTTTAATTTTATTTTCGAAAAAGGGTCATAACTCCTTTAAAATAAATCGGATCAAACCCATATTCGAACTCGATCTGTATTTTGGGCTCTGAAACTCGCATACCAAATTTGGTTCCAATCAGATACAAAATGTTTGAGTTATGGCAGAATGCGTTAATTCTAAGTTGAAAAAGGGCCATAACTCTGTAACAAAATCTCGGATCAAACCCAAATTCGAACTCGATCTGTATTTTAGGCTGAGAAACCCATATACAAAATTTGGTTTCGATCGGATAGAAAATGTTTGAGTTATCGCATTACTCGTAAAGTGTCTACGGACAGACAGACGGACAGACAGACGGACAGACGGACCAACGACGAGTGGTCAATCCGGGCAACGACACTATGTTTACCATACTATGGTATGGGTAAACATAAAAATGGTAAAAAGTATTAAAAAAAGATTTTTTTTAGGCCAATGCATTCTCTTATATATGCGAGGCGACCTATGGTCGACTCGCATATTTAAGAGAATGCATTGACACAGGGTATATGGGTTGATACAAAAATTATCTTCACATATTTTTAGGCCAATGGTCGACTCGCATATATAAGAGAATGCATTGGCACAGGGCATAACTGCAACTATCACAATGTGGTCAATGAGCCGGTTCCAATGATATCCATATTTGTATGGTTCTATTGAGACAGACCAAAGATATTTTAGGCTGTTGAAGCTTTATTTGGCCGGTTTTGGCCGGTTTGTTGGGTAAAGGGTTAATAGAAATCCTTCTGCACTTGTATTATCTTTTGGTCTGTCTGTCCTCTGCTTATATTATGAGCACCCCACCATATTAATAATAGACCAGTCCAATCTATATTTTTATAACTGGGTTCAGGGAGATTTGATTTAGCAAACAAATACAAAGGTATATATGCCTCTCAAATGTGATAATTGACAGTCCTATATGAACATGGTACAGTGAAATCTCTTTGGTGACCTAGTCACCTGTTAAACAATACCTCAATTTATTCATGATAGAGGATTAGGGTTCGTATATTCTGAATATTGCACAAGTGTCTGTATAAGGCTGATATAAATTAATTTCTAGATTTACACCCCCTCCCCTCCCTATTTACATCCCCTCCCCACCCTATTTTCATCCCCTCCCCACCCTATTTTCACCCCCCTCCCTACCCTATTTACATCCTCTCCCCACCCTATTTACATCCCCTCCCCACCCTATTTTCATCCCCCTCCCTACCCTATTTACATCCTCTCCCCACCCTATTTACATCCCCTCCCCACCCTATTTTCATCCCCCTCCCTACCCTATTTACATCCTCTCCCCACCCTATTTACATCCCCTCCCCACCCTATTTACATCCGCTCCCCACCTATTTTCATCCCCCTCCCACCCTATTTACATCCCCTCCCCACCCTATTTACATCTCCTCCCACCCTATTTACATCCCCTCCCGACCCTATTTACATCCCCTACCCACCCTATTTTCATCGCCCTCCCTACCCTATTTACATCCTCTCCCCACCCTATTTACATCCCCTCCCGACCCTATTTAAATCCCCTCCCGACCCTATTTACATCCCCTCCCCACCCTATTTTCGTCCCTCTCCCTACCCTATTTACATCCTCTCCCCACCCTATTTACATCCCCTCCCCAACCTATTTTCATCCCCCTCCCTACCCTATTTACATCCCCTCCACACAGTGCTCCACACCCTATTTTTAGTCTCCTCCCCAATTTTATTTTTATTTGGATAATTTTAATGTAAACTTTTATGTCATTCCTTAACCATCAATAACATTTTTATGACCAATCAATCAGTCTATATTAATCAAATTGGTCAATCTAAATCACCTTGCATTATATAAGATAGGATTAACTGCTTCAATATCTAGAACTGTCCATAGCCATTCATGTCAGGAAGAATAAAACATAACAAATTTAATTCGCCTGATCCCGCCCCATTTTTCTGAAAAGTTGGATGTAGATCTAGCAATTTATTTATATCGGCCTAAAGGTCATCTATAACAGTTCATATTGATTCAAGCTTCGCGGAGACATGAACTTTGAAATCAATGCTGGTGACACTTGATTCTCTCCGTTTGTTAACAAATCAATACAAACATTGGATAACAAGAGGCCTCCGTTATTATTATTATGGGCTGCAGAAATGGAGACCAAATCTGTAAATAGTGTCTGTCATTTGCAGAATTAGGTCCACATAGGGTGAATTTATTGACGCTACCCATACAGCGGCCTAGCATCACCAAATTCACCCTCTGGGGACCTAATTCTGCTTAGGCCTCATCTTCTGGGAAATATCTATAATCTCAAATTATTTTGTTTTTAGTTACATTTTTCTGTTCTGTTTTTATATCCCTGAATTTGCAGAAGATAACATGCATAATTGAGGTGAGTAATGGGTGAACATCATCAACTTCAACTGGGGGAACTTCAATCTGATCCTAGGTCTCCATAGCAGTTGAGGCCTAAGCAAAATGAGGTTTGCAGAGGGTGAATTTGGTATGGTAGCCCACCATGTGGAAGAGCATCACTAAATTCACCCTCGGGGGACCTCAATCTGCAAATGCCAGACACCCTATTTGAAGGCTTGATGGAGAGGTGTGTAGGCGCACACTTTCTAAATATCAATATGCCTCTTAAATCGGGAACCTGAACAGTCGATATGATGTACAATTTATAATTTGTAGTTTCCTAAAAGGGATGGAATTTGTGCAACGCTATTTCTTGGTGATGTGTCCCATGATTCTGTCAAAGACCACAAACAGAGGAGGAATGAAATATTAGGCATAATTTGTTCATATACTGATTATTTTCAATACCCAGTTTTGGTGAATTTATTATTGGGATCAAAGGGCCAAAAAAAAAAACAATAAATTATAATTTGTACAATATTCATAATGAATTGAGAGCCAATATTTATCTATTTCATGTTCTCTGTTTGTGAGTTGTTTAAGAATATCAAGAAATTCTCAGATTTATCTCAAACACCTCATTAGATTTTAACATTTTCCATATACATACATCTTAGAGCCCTGCGATTCGGGCATTATTAATTCGATTCGATTTTCGATTCGATTTGGATACATAATCGCGATTCGATTCGATTCGATTCAGCAAACGTAGACCATTAGATTGGACATTGGGTGAATAATCAAGGTAAAAATTGTTAACGAGGTCCGCATAACTGATCTGATTCGTTTGTGAATGTCCCGACGTCTGTTCTTGACGAAATACAGATGCAATTTGTAATCGGAGATGCTATTTGAATAATTTAGTGTTTATTTAGATAACTTGAACTATCAGATTCGCGCACAAACGGCGAGTCCAATCTTGCCAGGAAGACGTTTGTCTTGTATGTGAGTGAAAATCTCGATTTCAAATACGCATGCGCAGATGAGCTATTCGATTTTACACTAACAGTCACTCTTATCTGTTCCTCGCGCAATCGTCGATGAATTTGAATTCCGGATTAATGATTATCACTCATTATCAGAACATTGCATTAGCAATGATACAATTGGTATATTGATAAAATGCACGTGAGAGGCAGTCATATTGCAGTGTTTGTCTTACTTGTCCAGTCACATACGGCCCACCCTGATATTAGACTATTAGTGGACTTAAATAAATTATATACTAAGTACATGTTTAGTTATTAACAAAAGACATAGCTCATCAGATATTTGATGATTCAAATGAAAATATAAATTGTCATAATAACTAAAGTTGATCGCCATTCATCTTCCGATGCATGCAAACTAAAACTATGGCTAAACGCTATATATAGTGAAGCTTATTCCCTAATTTCCCGGGTTTCCTGACTAGCAGACGTAAATAGAACTGACGTCATGTCTAAGCTGATCTAAAATACAGACTGCTTACCAATGTAGAACCGCTGGGTAATTTACGGACTAAATTACAGTCTATATATTAATTCCCATGTGCGCTGCATATTGTTAAGCTAAGCTTTTGAAATTGAATGGACATGCCTGTGCGTGCATGTATAGAAAGAAGAAGATGGAATGAAGCATACACATGTCTATATTTCCGCCATGTCGCGTATTTACTAGTACACCGCAAATGAAAAACGGATCAATTTATAATTAATTTTCCGCCCATTTTAGCGGATTCAGCGTTGCGTTATCGCTATTCTGAGATGATGTTCCCGGCGACGTGGACCGAATTGCAGTATGATGGTCCATGCATTTTGAAAGGGCAACATCGGAGTTTATTCAATTGTATCACAGGATTTTTTGAGAATATTATGTGCTAAATGCTTTGGATTATCGGTAAAACGATCGATCTAGGCCCGCTATTAGAAACGCGCATTGTATTTAAGATTCTTTGAGTATATAATACTGTATATGTAAGTCAGTTCATTATATTAATGCTATGTTACTGTATATGTCTGGCAGTTCATTATATTAATGCTATGTTACTGTATATGTAAGTCAGTTCATTATATTAATGCTATGTTACTGTATATGTCTGGCAGTTCATTATATTAATGCTATGTTACTGTATATGTCTGGCAGTTCATTATATTAATGCTATGTTACTGTATATGTCTGTCAGTTCATTATATTAATGCTATGTTACTGTATATGTAAGTCAGGCCCCTAATATATCTAAATATTTTTTTTATTGATGAGAGAACAAGAGCATCGCTAGGGCATTGCAAAATACGGAAATGAAAATTGAGTTCAAATTCCAACAAAAAGGGGCATAACTCTGGTGAAAATTGGTGAGTGGAACCCAAATTTGAACTTGACCTGTATTTTGTGCTAGCAAACCACATACACAAATTTATTTCATTCTGTTCAGACTTACTAAAGTTATCATGCAGAAATGAAAAAAAGCAAACAGACAGACGGACGGATGCACACCACACATTTGGTCATTAAGTGGTCTTTCCTTTGTTGTATTTGACAGGTTTGACCACATAAGACCACCACTTAACTCCTGAATTGTACGAAATAATGGGCATTAGGTGGTAGTTTGACATTAGGTGGTCGATCAATGCAAACTTTCTTTGGTGTTAGGCTCCACCCTGAAAACCTAAGTATCAAATATGAACCAGGCTCGACGGAGAAATGGACAGACAGACAGACCAATAACATAATAAACTGTGTAAACAAAAGGGAAGTGATAAGTGTCCATGTTCCACAGGAGAGGAGCAACCTACCATCCACCACCCCCATAAAAATACTGTTGTTTTATGGCATACGTAGCAATATTATGGCATTTTTTCCATATAATAAACTTCTATATGTAGGTTTAATATAAATTGATAAAAGTATGTAATTACATCCACTCCATAGTATTTTTCCGTCAGTTTCTAAAATTCTAATGTAATAAGTAGGATACAGAGGATCTTTATCGAGTTGCAATTCTATTCTGAATTTATTAACCGAGAGCACTAAATTTGATTCGAGGCGAGCATTAGCGAGGCTTGATCGAATGTAGTGGACGAGGTTAATAAATTTCATATAGCAATGTGATGAATTTGGAATCCTTTTCTATCACATAATGTCATTTTAGCAAGGAAAAATTATCTCCAAATGGCTGAGGTTAAAACAAATTAATATTTATTTACTTATCACAGCCAAAGAGGAAGTAAAGACACCTTCAAGACAAAATATAATTCAATTTTAAATGTCTTTTCATGTTGACAAATTTGTTCAACCACCATTATCACCCATGTTGATCTCAGTCAACACAAAATAACCCAACACAAATTGAATATCATAAAATAACAGAATTATCATAAAATTTACATAATAATAAAGTTCCGGCATTGACATCGATATCATTGCGCTAAGCTCTTATGTCACTGTGCATGCCGATAATATACGTTTGTCTTCCTAAAATATATGAGGCCAGATTTAGGGGCTAATTATGTGATAAAATTACATTGTGTCACAGCAACGTCACTATAAAGTTCCCAATATTTAACGATATTTACAACTCAAAATGCATATTCAGGTTGATATTTTTCATTGTAATTATTAAAAGTCCACTTAATTTTTGAACCCCCAGATCACATATATAAAATATATGCCATAGTACATACCATTTGAAAGAAGAAGCTCCAAAACATTGTATTATCAACTTATCTGGTGTAATAAATTGTGAACATGTTGTTTTTGTTGAGGTACAAACGTGTTTTCTGTGCTTATGTTTCATCTGGACTGTACTGCAAAGTATTTTTTTCAATAGAAGGGAAATAACTCTATATTTTAGTCCGAATTATGTTGCGTTCTGGGAGCGAAACAGGGAAAATGTTTCTATGATATCAGCTATTTTCTATTACTCTATGGGCATCTTCTGAGACACGGACATTCCAAATGAAAATGAATTATAGTATTTTAATCATATTTTATGTCATAGATTGTTATTAAAACCGCATATCAAGGCACTATCAAAAAAATAATCAGTTACTCGAAAATTCAATGGGCGTTTAATAAAAGGTTGCAGACCCCACGTCCCCCGAATCAAGGTGACCTTGACCAAATGCAAACCTGATCTGTGTCTTCTCAAATGTGAAATATATAAGACATATCAAGAACTTCTGATGAATATTGCTGAAGTTATCTTCCGAAAAAAACTAAAAGCAATTTCTATGTAAAAAAAAAAAAGGGGGCACAACTCTGTCAAAATTCATCGGATCATGATCATGATCAAACTTGGCCTGAGTCTTCACAAATGAGAAGCAATTACCCAATATCAATAAATTCAGTTGAATATTGCTCAAGTTATTATCCAGACAATCCCAAAAACTGCAAATTCTAATTGAACAAGAGCATCGCTAGGGTGTGGCAAATACGTCCATGGTAATTTCAACAAAAGCAATAACTCTGGTGAAAATTGGCGGACTGAAAGAAATTTGAACCTGACCTTAATGTTGGACTAGTAAACCCACATACCAAATTTCATTCCATTCAGTACAGAATTACTAAAGTTATCATCCAGAAAGGAAAATTGAGTGTAAATTCCAACAAAAAGGGCCGTAATTCTGGTGAAAATTGGCGGGCGGGACTCAAATTCAAACTTGACCAGTATTTTGTGTTAGTAAACCCAGATACCAAATTTATTTCCATTTATTTGAGACTATCTAAGTTATCATCCGGAAAAGAAAAAGCAAACGGACAGATGAACAGACAAATAACATAACAATTTTTCAAAACGGGCAGATAAAAAAGGGTCATAACTCCGTCAATATCAGACAGTGACCAAACTAGAACTTGACTTCTGAATTCTGAAATATCAATCATATACCAAATCCCATTGAATTCGGATTACTATTGTTAAAGTTATGATCCACCCGGACAAACGCACATATTGAATGCTGATTATAATAGTCTTGGTAACCTAAAATTATTACAAATTTAAAAGCATCATGCTGAATCATAAACTGCTCATAAATCATGAAGCTCACAAGTTATGATTCGGCATTTAAACTGTGTAATTACACTAGGAAACCGAGATTATATTCCTTAAATAACTTCCATATTACAGCAAGTAAAATTATTTTAGCTCACCACTTTCTCTTTGAACTCCTGTTCTATTTCTTTGACCGCTGACTCCACAGATCTCTTCTTCCTACTACATAATGGACTGCACAAGTTATGGAACATCTGAAGTTACAATAATAAAAAGTTATGGAATACCTGAAGTTACAATAGTGAAAAGTTATGGAATACCTGAAGTTACAATAATATGAAAGTGTCAAAGACACTGTGGTTCAACTTGGGAAGGTTTTTTGCTGAGCAATGAATAGAATGATAAAGAAGAAGGAAAGTGAACTAGAGGTCACCCGAAAATCCACATGAAGTTTGGTAATGATCGGATGAGGGATGTGGTCTGTTGGATGCGTCAAAGGATTTTGTCATACAAAGAGTAAATTCCAAGATGGACGCTGGCGGCCATGTTTTTCAAAATAATTTGGTCTAGATATGAGGCTCCCATCTAGAGATCACCCCGAAGATCCATATGAAGTTTGGTGACGATCAGATGAGAGACGTGACCTGCAGGGTGTGCCGAAGGATTTAGTCATACAAAGAGTAAATTCCAAAATGGCCACCCCGAAGATCCATATGAAGTGTTCGATAGCTCCCATCTACAGGTGATCACAATCATGCCTGAATAATTTTAAAACGATCCTGCCGTAAATACGGGCTGTAGTGTGTGCCGATGGATTCAAATTTGAAATCCAAGATGGCTGCTGGAGGCAATGTTTTTCATCGAAATTCGGAATTTTTTTATAGCTCCCACCTACAGATCACCCTGAAGCTTCATATGAAGTTTGGTAAAGATCGGATAAGGGATGCGGCCTTTAGATTCTGCCAAAGTAAATTGATTTATTTTTTTATGTTTTATGTGTTTCATTTTTATCAACTTGTTTGATGCTTCGATAAAGGCCCACCTTTCTTTTCTTACTGGTCCATGACTGTGAACCTGCAGTTATAAACATTCAAAATTCAGAAATATACTGAGGTCACAGTGATTGCATATTTTAAAATGTTCTTAATTACCTTAAATGTCTTACAAAATCGTCAAATCACACAAAACACTTACAAAATCGTCAAATCACACAAAACATATCCTTTGAGTAGTGAGTGCAATAGAATGAAATGTAACTGTTGACTATTATGCATGGACACAGCATGGTATGGATTTGAGTACCCTTGTATGGCCTTGTTGTGAATGGTGAATATAAATGAAGATGCGGTAGAACATCAAACAAGTTGATAGAATTTAATACATGAGTCTGTTATCAATATGCTAGGCAGTGGCAGGCAATGTTTAAGTTTCCAGTTTTCATTTCGATCAGCATATTAATGTGATATCATGTCCCTATGATTTAATACATGAGTTTGTTATCAATTTGCCAGGCAGTGGCAGGCAATGTTTCAGTTTCCAGTTTTCATTTCAATAAGCATATTAATGTGATATGATGTCCCTAGTTTTATATTTATTTTCAATTTTTCTTTTATGCAAAATGTTATTTTTATGATTCGCAGCATGCAGGTACATGTAGTGCCAAATATTTTTTCAGCTCACAATCAGGAAGAGTGATGAATTCTATACATCCAGCTGAGGGGTTCAGTATGGGTTCTGAAGTGATAACACACTCCAATTTAACACAATATACTGCTATATGTAGTATATACTTCATTGTAATTCTGATTGGCCGAGAGTGGCTAACTTCCGTTTTCGATTCACCGACATCGGCCGCTTCAGCGTGCATCAAATCTGAATGTAGCACGGTCAAATTGCATCGGCGCAGAACGAGTAGCGAAACGAACACACCCGCGCGTTGTTGTCTATAGATACCGTTCATCGGCCGCTTCAGCGTGCATCAAATCTGAATGTCGCACGGTACAATATTATCGGCGCAGAACGGAGTAGCGAAACGAGACAACCTGCACCACAGGAAATGGTTACAGAGCACTGTTCCGAGTAACGCAATGAACAAACCCAAGATTTGTGCACGGTGACAACGGCGAAATGAAAGTCTCGATTCGTGTCATGAAAATTACTAAATGATACTTTTTATACAGTTTTTTTTGCAAATTCCTTGCTAGATTGAATTACAATGGAGATAAACATACCCTGTTTCGTTGTACATTCTGGGATTCGAGCATGAAAACAGTTTGTGAACTCGCCGGCAAGCCGGCTCGTTCACAAACTGTTTTAATGCTCGAATCCCAGAATGTACAACTCAACAGGGTATGTTTATCTCCTAAGTATACAATGTTCATTTCCATTTCTGGGTCAAAATTGGGGATTTTTTTTTTAAAGTAAACACATGACCTATGATTTTTCTTGAATTTTCGTAATCAGCTGGTGTCAATCTAGCTTGGTAAACATCGCTGGAGTGGCCTGCAGGCTTAAATTCAGTGAATTTGGCTGGAACGTTAACACTGTTGTCTATGGGAAACCGTTTAGTTGAGTGATGCCTAACATCTGGACCTCGTCAACATAATCATAAATCAGAATAAGTCAGAACAGTATGTTGATAATAATCGCAATGTAACCAGACAGAATCAACCACGTGGCTTTTAGCAATGTCCAATTTAACATCTTTCAGTATAAGGTAATAATTGTTGATGTGTGTAGAATGATTCCCCCCACCCCCCCAAAATGGTTCACAAGTGATCAGTGTTAACTGGTAACTAAAACTATCTTTTTTATCACTCCCTGTTGGTTTATTGGTTTCATTTAGTGGCAGATGAAAAATATATATAGATATATGTATATGGAAAATGTTAAAATCTAATGAGGTGTTTGAGATAAATCTGAGAATTTCTTGATATTCTTAAACAACTCACAAACAGAGAACATGAAATACAGGTGATGTAGGCATTAGTCGGTAGGGGAATATGTCGGAGGGGAAAGTTAGCTAAGAGGAAGTGACCCCACAAGGGACCTGCCCTATAGCGGAATCCCAGAATGTACAAGTCTAAAATATAATGTTCTAGAGAACTTAATTTGAAAAGCTTAGCACTGTATTTAACATTGATTAATGGAATACACATTTATGAAAAGTTAGTTGATTCCTATTCTTTCATTTGAAGGGATGCATATTTAAATTCTGCAGTACTATTTTTTTATGTTAGGGGGCAACTAAAACAATCTTTGTTTGGCACTCCCTGTTGGTTTTATGTACAGTAATGCCCTCAATAATCAACTCCTTAACCACAGCAGAATTATGGGTAACTTTTCAGGATTTAGTCGGAAATATGGCTTGTTGCCATTCATCGGAAAGCTCACGGCGAGAGCTTTCCGATGAATGGCAACAAGGCATATTTCCGACTAAATCCTGAAAAGTTACCCATAATTCTGCTGTGGTTAAGGAGTCGATTATTTAGAGCATTACTGTAGTGCTGATACAGAGGTGATGTAGGCATTAATCTGTGGATCGGGTAGGGGAATATGTCGGAGGGGAAATTTGGGTGAGGGGTAAGCGACCCTACAAAGGACCCATGGCCCCGATAGCGGAAACCCTGAATGTACATCTATTAAGTTTAATATAGAAGATCTAGAGAACTTAATCTGAAAAGCTTAGCATTGCATTTAACATGTGTTAACCATTTCATGATGGGAGCTGCGCTGGTGCAGCATTAAACATCCTGTGCCAGTGCATTCTCTTATATATGCAAGGCTCCCTAAGATAATGCACTGGCTTACATGGTCAAGGTAAATAGTGTTAGGCCAATGTATTTTCTTATGTATGCCAGGCTCTCTATGGGACACTCACATATATAAGAAAATGCAATGGCACAGTGTTTTCGATAACATTTCAGGAAAATCCAGGGTTAATGGAATACACACTGATGAAAAGTTAGTTGATTCCCATTCTTTCATTTGTAGGGAGCTGTAAGCCTAATAAATTCTTCTCGTATCCAGCTATTTCTTGAACTTATCTCAACATTCTACACATGAATGAATGGTATTCCATATAGCGCTTCTCTGCCTTGTCAGCTTATATTAGTTGTAT
This sequence comes from Siphonodentalium dalli, assembly GCA_032622095.1. Lineage (NCBI taxonomy): Eukaryota > Metazoa > Mollusca > Scaphopoda > Gadilida > Siphonodentaliidae > Siphonodentalium > Siphonodentalium dalli. The sequence continues at coordinate 255,525,582 of CP136065.1, forward strand.
TTAAATTTGGTAGTACTATTTTTCGCTCATTATACCTGTACAAATTGGGCACCAAAACCTTAAACATCTCTTTAATATGTATTTACAGCTACCTTCCTCTTCCATCACGATATGCATATACAAATTTTATACTTTTATCATGTGAAAAATTATATGTATGATGACAGAACAATCAGCCATTTTACTATTTTGTATTTCTTTGTTGACTTGCAGATAGCCGTGGGTTCACACCTTCCGGTTGTCAGTTGACTTATCATACTGGTTTTTATCGGCCAGTCCGGTGAGCCAGTTTGGTGTCTGTGTACCCTGTATTAAGTTACTAGATCTGACATCCACTTTGTCATAATTGACATAAAACATAAAACAGTATGGTACTTCTCTGACCAAGTGCCAGGTCGATTTTTGTATCAACCTATATACCCTGTGCCAATGCATTCTCTTATATATGCGAGTCGACCATAGGTCGCCTCGAATATATAAGAGAATGCATTGGCCTAACAATTATTTTTATTTTTATTTTTTTTTTACAATATTTTACAATTTTAATAATTTATTCTTTTATTCTTTAACAGACTTATTTTGTAGGTAGGGGGCCGATGAGAATAGGCCCCTGGCACTCAAAGGGTTAAAAATAATTCACGAATATCTTCTGTAGATGTGAATTCATGTGCTAACCTGTAATGGGAGTTGAACTGTTGCCCACTTTGGCTAGCTGTCATTGTGATGATAGTGTCCATGACATAGACCATACGGCTATTGAAAACCCCCCAAAAAGGTTAAAGGTTCTCAATCCGATCAGACGGTCTCCATATCATCAAGTTAAAACAACAACAACATTTCTTCACAAACCACTGTAAACTATGGTATAAAATTTCCCAAATTGTTTTTATTAAACACTTATGTAAGCCAAGCATTTGTTTATATACAGTACATAAATAGTGGGCGATAAGCAAAACACTCAACACAGTGGCTATTTTTTTGGAGAGTGATTCAAGGTGACCCAATCAACACCAAAATATTGAGTGTCAAGGATTAGCGAGCACTTCACCTCTACGTGGTAAACAACATGATGGCAGATTTAACCAAAGTTCACATAGTGGGGTCTCACCAGTGTTCAGCATTTTGCTTATCGCACATTTTTTTCATACTGTAACATAACATGGCATTTGTTTACTAACACGGCTTACAATCTTGACAATAACATGCTATTTATGCGATATTTATGATTGGTATAATAACAAAATCTGTCTATATTTTAATCTTCTTTCTGTTTATGGCAGTTTTAATGGATGTGACTATTTTAATAGCAATACCCACAGTGAAGAACATCCATATCTTTAACCCTTTACCCAACAAAACGGCCAAAAACGCCCAAATAAAGCTTCAACAGCCTAAAATATCTTCGGTCTGTCTCCATAACACCACACAAATATGGATATCATTGGAACCGGTTCATTGACCACATTGTGATGGTTACAGTTATTCCCTGTGCCAATGCATTCTCTTATATATGCGAGTCGACCATAGGTCGCCTCGCATATATAAGAGAATGCATTGGCCTAAAAAAATTCTTTTTTAACACTTTTTATAATATTTTTCTACATTCTTTGACAATTTTATCATTTTTAATATGTGTTAAGCCAATGCATTCTCTTATATATGCGAGGCGACCTATGGTCGACTCGCATATATAAGAGAATGTATTGGCACAGGGCCGTTCTGTTGGGTAAAGGGTTAATTCAAGTATCAACGAGACGGTACATCAGTAGAAGCCAATACAGTTTAATTCATAGTACATTCGGGCAGGGTTTGCACTGGCCAACAACGTTGCCAATAGCATTATATTTTTGAGCCCCTGTATATTTTTGTTGCCACTTTTTTTCTGACCAATAATTTTGGTGCTACTTTTGAATTGAGTATTTCCAAAAACAAAACAAGCAAATTACCTATTATATATATATGTTTATTTTATCAATGATGTGCAACAATTTAACAAGAAATACAAGGTAATCATAACGGTTAAGAGAAACAACATTACAACACTAATAGTTATAATCGTAAAGCTTTTTGTGGGGTTCTCTAGGCATTGAACACTAGTCTGTTGCTCGGTTAAGGCAGTGTAGCACACGGAGATGTCAAATCAACCATCTTAATTTGACTATCGGTAATGTTTGGATGTCCAAAGACATCAGTAATCTTCATTTTAGAAGGATGTTTTGTGTCTGATGCATTTTTGTCAAAATGTTATGAATAATATTTGATGTATGTCACAGTTGTTGAAAGCTGAGTTATCTAACACCGACTGTTAAAACACAGTTTCCTAATGAAGTAGACTTCAGGAAGCCCTTTGTTTGACTAATGTTTGTCAAATTGGAGTCAATAGCCATACTTAATAGTGTAATCATCTTGTAGAAATTCGAAACACATTCACCCCAATTATACAATATGTTGATGTGACATAAGCCGCGAATCCATTTTACTACGGCCGGGCGATATTGACCAAAAAACATATCGCGATATTATGGTGACAACATCACGATGAACGATATTATCACAATATTATTTGGTATTTAACAAGTAATAAGTACAATGTATAATATATGCAATATTTCGTGAATAAAGTTTGCACAGTACATCCCTATGTTTTATTTACGATTTGTGGGCCATGCGAGGTTGAGTAAATGAGTATTGAACATTGATTGTACATCAATAACATCACAGTATAATGACCACTCGTCTGCAACAATTGACAGTTTGCTGACGGCGAACACAACAACGTTCAACTCCTAATTTGGTTAGGCACAATATAAACTGTAAGCAGTGTTCAAAGCACCGGTTCGATGACACATTGTCAAAATTAATGAACAGTGATTAAACTGATAATAAATACTGTTCAAACAACCACGCATAGTCATGCACGTGTTATTGTTGCATGTGTGAGATGTCAGGCAGATAAGCTGTATGTTTATAACACCTGTCGGCTTAATTATTTGATCATTTAATATGGGAATGCATAGTTCTCACCTACCTATCGCTACATGTATATAGCACACACCTATTACTGACATGTAACATGAACCAGTGATTGAGAGTTAAACATCAGCTTATGGGTTGAACAAAGGAATATAACCATATAACAAGGCCCACGTGCCATTTTATTTATTAGTGAGGAATTGGTTGTTTGTGAGACTATTTATTAGTTAGAATTGGTAGCATTGTGAGACTTCAATGTACATATACAGCAGCCCTGGGAATTAGCGTCGGCAATCAGCAAAAGCCGACGTGAAATGAATTTGCGTCGGCATTTTTTTAGCCGAGGAAAATAAATATAGACATGTTCAATTAGTTTATGAAGTCGATGTTTGTTGAATCGCTAGCAATTCCATGATACGTTTTACGCTCGCGTTTTGTTTTCATTCCATAATTGGGAAATACGACACATGTCCACAAAATCATTTTACTCGCAATTTGCACACATTGACACAATCAGCTAGTGGGGTCAATATAAAATCTAAAATGGTAATATGTCTCCAAGCAACTGGTTACGGTTGACAGAGCAAGCACCAACTTGAAAGGAGGTCATTGTGCCAGTCGCAAGCACTTGACATACCAATCATCCCACAATGTCGCCAACTAATGCTAGCTCTTCGAAGCGTATCCAACTTGACAAGCATGCGCTCCGATGTTTTAAAACTTTTTCGACCACGTGTTTCTGGGAAGTTTGGGACTATTATACTTACTCTAACATCCCTGTTTGTTGGGACCATATGATGGGTTTCAGCCTACATGGAAAATATTACAATTTGGATGGTATTACGATATATTTATTTTAGACGATATTATTGACTATGTCAAATTTAAGACCAGCTATACCCGATATCATCATATCGCCCAGCACTACATTTTACGCTTTCAAGTAGGGCCCACTTAGCTATGTCGCAAACAGATATCAATGTATGAATGCACGTTTTGTTTCTGACCGATTGACTGAAAGCTTTATTATATGCCCGATGGTTATCACTTACTAAAAGCCAAAAAGATTATTGCCAATTTTTGCAGCAAATCAGGATTTTTTCTGGTGCAAATTCATTTTTTTTATAGCAATTTGCTAAATTGGCAATCGGGAGTTTATCAGTTCAACCCTGTAATTCCATTATAAAAAGTAATAGATTTTAAAAATTTATATCTAATAACTCTGAGCTTTGATAGGTGGGTTCCTCGATTTGAATCAATAATTGTTAACCCCCAAATCCAAATAAATAGTAATTGAGGGGTGTTTAATCTGATTATGCATCTTTAACCCTTTGAGTGCCAGGGGCCGATATCATTGGCCCTAATTTACAGTCTGTAAAATTGGCCCTAAAAAAATAAAAAAATAAAAATTTGGGGTTGATTTTTTTTTTGTGTATGCTTAAGCATGCTATAGCGAGTTTAAAAATAAACTGGAAAAAAAACCTTAGGGGCATGTTATAACTCAAAACTATCACCAAGTATTCATAGTAATAATTTTGATGCCCATGAAAAACGTAAGATTCCCTGGCACTAAACCTACAAAATAAGTCTGTTAAAGAATATAAGAAAAAATTATGAAACTAGTAAATAATTGTAAAAAATAATAACAAATAATGAAAAATTGTTAGGCCAATGCATTCTCTTATATATGCGAGGCGACCTATGGTCGACTCGCATATATAAGAGAATGCATTGGCACAGGGTATATGGGTTGATACAAATAAAATCGGACCTGGCACTCAAAGCGTTAAAAGAGACTGAAGTAGACACTGACCTCTTCCATTTTGTCAGCAGGTGCCATCTTCTCAACAGCTATATAACAAGCATCACAATCCATCGCTGGTAACTTCCTCTCTTCACTCATACCTGCAATGAATTCACATGTCGATGTCCATAGGTGAGAGTATGTGAGAACAGCCTGAGAATAGCATACCAATTAACATCCGAATCATAATTGGAATATCTCTTGAATCTCTATTTTTCCATTTTTCCTAAAAGTTTTCGAATGACAAATTAAAGGCCCACTTAATTTTTGAACCCCCAGATCACATATATAAAATATATGCCATATTACATATCATTTGAAAGAAGAAGCTGAAAAACATTGTATTATCAAAATAATATGGTGTAATAAACACTGAACATGTTGTTTTTGTTGAGTTACCGTCGTGTTTTTGTGCTTAAGTTTCATCTGGATTGTAGTGCAAAAATATATATTTTTTCAATGGAGGGGTAATAACTCTATATTTTAATGATAGAGTTATTCCCCTTCCATTGAAAATGCATTTTTAGTTTGAATTTTTTGGCCTTCTGGGAACCATAACGAGAGAAATCTTTATATGATTTCACCTTTTTTTATTTCTCTACGGGCATCTTCTGAGACACAGACATTTCAAATGGTGATGAATTATAGTATTTTAGTCATATTTTATGATATACATTGTTAATAAAACCATATATCAAGGCACTATAAGAAAAATAATCGGTGACTCAAAAATTAAGTGGACCTTTAAATAAGTACTGGGCTGTCAACCCAGTTTAATTACTAAACCTTTATCGCAATGTGTATAAATTATACATTGCAATGAAACTTCTTGATACGTTATAGGAAGACACCCACGAAGGAATTTTAGGACCTATTCTATGGGCTCCCCATTCGATACTGAATTTCGAATTAGAAAACTGTTGATTTGCAGGGCCCTGGACACACAAAATATCAACATGTTTATATAAATAAAGGGAATTGTAATACGACCCTGCCTAACTATGCTTAAAAGCCATGTCCTGATTGGCCAGTGGCCCGAGTTACCATGGCTATCTCGTTCCAGTTTTGTGGTACAATTCTACTTTTTCCAATTGTACCACGAAAAAAATCGGTTTATTCAGATCGCCGCACGCGACTTTTCCCGTCTTTTCTAACTCCGCGCAAACGGGGCATCAACGGAGCACACCCGCACCCGTAACCCTTTGAATTTTGCTACATCTTGACAATCTTGCGTATTTTCTAGCGATTTGTCGCTTTAAACCAGTTTGGTTGCCAATGAATATGGTCCAAATGATGTTATGGTATATTGATATATGTTACGACCAAAGAAAGTTACTTAATAAGTATATTAAATGAAAAAATAAATCCATGGGGCCGGGCTGTGCATTCGTCGATTCGAATCTCGATCATATTCGATATTTCGGAATCAAGTTGAAAATGAAAGCGTTTGTTCACCAGTACAGAAGGGGAATAAGATTAGTTTAGTAAACTAGATCATTTAGATCGCTTTGTGTAAGGAAATTGGTCCATAGTCGATGATCATATATTCATGTTGTCCCAACAACGTTCAAAACAGAAATGACCGCAATGTGAAGATAGTGGTTCGGGGGGCTAGCCCGGGATTGTCGGAAGCACCGAATGGTAACTCCCCTTAATCCCTCATGTTGTTGCCTTTATTGATGAAATAAAAAAAAAAAGGTAAGCATTTTGTGATGGTGATTATTTTTTCTTTTTTCTTTTCTTTTTTGGGTGTGCTTTCTCTGTTGATGATTTTGGTGACGGAGGAGATTTCTGTTGATGTTGTCGCATGAGTAGTTCAAATTGTTCTAGGTCTTTCATTTTTCGCTCCGCTCTTTCCCGATTTCTCTCGGAGTCAGCAATAATATCTTTTACAGATCTGGTGGTGTCTGAACTGGTGTTGTTGTTGCTGGTGGTGGAGCTGGGGGACACCGGGATGTTCTGGTAATCCAGTGTCCGTGGTGGCAAGCTGTCCAGTTCCACCTCGAAGCAGGCGGCAGGAACAGCAGGGGTGGTTTCCTGCTCCCTTGTTCCGCTTGCCTCGACGACGACAGCAGGGACCTCCGGAAGATCAACGGAGTCCCTGCTAGCTGGTGCGATGTCGCCTGTCTCCATGCAGGTCGGGTCGTCTGGGCGTCTCTCAGACAACTCCGACCTGCCGGCTGTGACATTGGACGTCGGCTGAACCACAAGGGGAGGGGTGACTGGCAGATCAACAGTCACCCCCCTCTTCTTCCATTTGGCTCGTCTAGCGGCGTCCCTTCTTTTTCTCGCAGGCGTCTTTTTCTTGGGCGGCCCCTTCTTCTTCCTACTCAGGTGACAGGAGGCAGTCTTGGAGTTGGTGTCCCGGGTCTGTGATTTCTGGTTACCAGCATCTTCGATTCGGAACTCCAGGCAAAGAGTCAGATATCCCCTGCTAGACTGGAGAGACCAATTAGCAATGTCCAATATCCGACTTCTTTTGCACTGCGGCCAAAACCGTCTCACTGGCGTTAAGCACGGGGGCAGCTGCACCCGGAGGCGCGGCCACACGACTCACCCGTGCTCAACGCTCTGACCGAAGAGGAACTAATAAGGATCGAAGCAATCACGACCGTTTCGCTCCACTCTCCTGCCAGAGAATGACCGCAATTCTAGAAGAGGTGCCTCGAAAAGTCAACGGGGGAATTTCATAACAAGACAAGACATTACTAGAGTACTCCATGCAAAGAAATCGAGTACGCCCAATACGAATTACACCACGAAATGTTTTCTCACCTGAGACCGAAAAAGCGCAGTATTTCGTTGACTATTCAGTCGAATTGTGACCATAAACTTTCAGTCGTATTACAAAAGAAATAAATACACGGTGTATCGGTGTGTATGGTCAAGTTGTACCACAAAAAACTGATTGTAGGACTCCGCTACGCGTCGTCCTACAATCAGTTTTTTGTGGTACAACTTTACCATACACACCTCTACACCGTGTATTTATTTCTTAAATAACCCAACAATGAAGAATATAAACAAAACCAATTAAAACTTTGTTCGAAATCCTCATTATCGTGAATAATCATACCAAATCTCATTGAGATCTATTGCCATTGAGTGAGATAATTGTACGGACGGAAAAACAAAAATCTAAATTTCCAGAAAAACAAAGGCGAATAACTCTAGAATGGAGAATGTAAACAACAACGGTTGACAATTCATTTAAAGACCTTGTGACAGGGAACATACATGCCAAATTTCATCAAGATTCTCTAACCCGTGGCAGAGATACTGAGATAAGAAATCATGAATAACTCTAAAACATAGAATATTAACAATACTGTATGACATTGCATTGAAAGCCCATATGATGATGAACATCTATACCATATTTCATTCAGATCCTATAACCCATGGTTGAGATATATTCAGCAGATGGACAAAATACAAACATTTCCAGATAACAAAGATGAATAACACTAGAACGGAAAACCTGAACAAAAAGATTGAACACTCCCCTGAATGACCTCATAATGGTGAATATCCATCCCAAATCTGATCGAGATCTGACAGCCTGTGGTTGAGTTATCTGCTTGGATGGAGGGACGGAGGGCCAGGCCAGACAGATGGAGGACCGGGCACATGTGAACCGGTATATCTGCCATTTCTTTCGGTGAAATTTGCAAATTCTGGGAAATTTAAGTACCAAAAACCATGGGATAGACCAATTCCGAAGTATTACTATGTGTACTGAGGAAAAATGGGGTACAATTACAAGAGTATCGGATGGGTGATTGACCGTGTTACAATGTATAAGACCCACTGGCGAACCGCTGGAAGTTTCAATCACAAAATAATCTTATAATCTTCAAATTATAAGTCGAAAATCATGAACATTGTAATTCTGCAAATACATTTCAAGAATGCCGAAATAAACATATTTCTGAATGTTCGTATTTGTAAAATGTATACAATATTTCCAATGGCTCCCTACATTTCATAGGGTGAGAAATATACTGTATTATATGCTTGCCTATAAAATAGCAGGAAATTACCGAAACGTAGATCTTTAATCCGTCATTTCACAGCGTAACCACAATAAGTAGAAGGCAGAAGTAATACAAGCGAAAAAACTTTCCAAAGAAAACCACACGCACGTAAAGTTGAAACAGACACTCTTGGCACTCAATTGTCATCAGCGATTCGGTTTTTGTGATTGGTTAGCTGGTACTTATCACGTACTGTGCAGCAGGGGTCCATGCACATGGGATTTATATATTTCGACTGTGTTGACATGGAGACCTGTTAGTTTCGATTCCGTGTTTCATTTCTGTGCATGAGTCTTGTTGCTTTATCTAGCTAATTGTGCACTTATGATTAGTAGGAAGTATTCTTCAAATTGCTGTATTATTAAAAGTAAAAATGCTGCATAGCCTAGCAACTTTTGGCTTTAATAAGGTGCATATAATAAAAAGAATACCTACAGTTTTTTGTTTGAATACCTCAAACATCTCATTCGTGTCTGGAAAGAAATATCAAATTTCGTGAAAATTCAATATTTCTTTCCAGACACTCATGAGATATTTCGGTATTCAAACAAAAACTGTAGGTATTCTCTATGTATTAATCTCATGTCGTTAGGAGGTATGGTACAAATCGATGCAGCAAGACAAAAATAGCAAGTTAGGCTCAAATTCAGGCATTATGCTGATATACATGATAATAAAAAAATGGTACAAAGAATATCACTATTATTCCATAATAAATTCAACTTATTGGGGAGAACAAAACATATTTTTAGGCATACAATCTAGGAAAAAAGGACCAAACCCCAAAATTGGGGTTCAGACTGCTAAAACCCTAATTTTTAATTTTTTTTACAAAAATTTCGCTGGAATATGATGAGCATTAATGTCTGCTTACTACATTTAAGTGAATTGAACTATAAATATTATTTATTGGGGTGAAATATGAGGAAAAAGGGCAGAAACCCGAAATTGGGGTTCAGGCCCCTAAAACCCTAACTTGGGCACCTTTTTTCAAAAATCAGCCGGCACCATGAAATTCCTCATCGAAAAGTACCCTAGAAACCATTCTCAATATAAAGTGAACACCATTTCCCTACAGAGCGCGTTTCTGAGACCAACTAAATGACCGGTTTGACCTTTACTCACCTTTGCACAAGCCGGCTTCTTTACAGGCCTCTTCGGGAGAAAATCCTGCCATTATAAGCTTCAGGATCGTTGGCTGGTAGTATTTGCACTGTGGATAAAAATTGTCATGTATTTATTCAATAAGAATTTCATACAATCTAACTAATTTTGAAACAAAGGAATCTGTTTTTACAGTAATGCCCTAAATAATTGACTCCTTAACCACAGTAGAATTATGGGTAACTTTTCAGGAGTTAGTCGGAAATATGGCTTGTTGCCATTCATCGGAAAGCTCTCACCCATAATTCTGCTGTGGTTAAGTACTAAATCCTGAAAAGTTACCATAATTCTGCTGTGGTTAAGGAGTTGATTATTTAGGGCATTACTGTAGTCTATACATTTTATTGAGATCTGTATATTTAAATGACATTTTTGTTTTCACACTTCAAAAACTGACATTTTTAAAAAGATGGGCCCCTAAACAGTTAGGACCTTAAGGACTTTATCTATCGCATTATAAAATAGTCGCACAAGGAATGCCCCTTTTGGGCACTTTTTGTTAGATATTCCTGTTTATGACAACAAACTAAAAACAATCTGAAAATGGTTAAATTCATAGTTGATAAAGTTCCGTACCTATGGTGAGAATGGGTGGACGGAACCCGAAATTGACCCACACCTGTATTTTAGGGTTGTATTTCGGTGTACCAATTTCAGTCCAATCAGTTTATATTTAAGAAATGGATGTTGATTTGCTTGCGTTCCATAGAGTATGGATGAAAGTTGGTCTGACATGCTTTCACATCCCACACCTAAAAATGTCAAACCAACTGGCATCCATACTCGATAGAACGCAACAAAATCAACATCCATTTCTTATATTTACCCTCAACCGAGTCAACTGGCAGATTAAACTAGCATTAACCCTTTACCCAACAAAACGGCCAAATAAAGCTTCAACAGCCTAAAATATCTTCGGTCTGTCTCAATAGAACCATACAAATATGGATATCATTGGAACCGGCTCCTTGACTACATTGTGATAGTTACAGTTATGCCCTGTGCCAATGCATTCTCTTATATATGCGAGTCGACCATAGGTCGCCTCGCATATATAAGAGAATGCATTGGCCTAAAAAAAATCTTTTTTTAACACTTTTTACCATTTTTTCTTACATTCTTTAACAATTTTATAATTTTTAATGTGTTAAGCCAATGCATTCTCTTATATATGCGAGGCGACCTATGGTCGACTCGCATATATAAGAGAATTCATTGGCACGGGCCCTTCTGTTGGGTAAAGGGTTAAGGAGTCGATTATTTAGATCATTACTGTATTTAAGCACCAATTTCCAATGTTATTCTCATAGATTGTTGCAAGTTGCGTCTACACAAAAATGGAAGCAAGTAGGGGTCAGCGTGCGATGTCATGTGAAGTAATTTCGACCAACCAACATCCTGCATTCATGTTCCAGAGTGCGAATGCATGTGGGACTGTAAATATTCATCCATAAACGAAAATTTACCAAAATGACAACAAAATGTGAAAATGGGTGGCCAGAAACCAAAATAGAAGTCGACCTCTTTTTTGTAGTAATTAATCTGATTACCAAATTTTATTTCATGAACTGTAGTGGAACTAGTTATCATCCAGAAACGAAATATAAATAGATGGACAGATAGGCGAACAGATAAAAAACAAAATAAACATAATTTTCAAATATGAGCATATAATATAGTACTATTGAACACTTAGGACAGTAACATCTATTGGAATTCTCAGGTCATAACTTACTATTTCCTTGAATTCAGCAGGCAGAACGCTACAGACTTCAGACAGCGTGTGGTTGATGGCTGCTTCTGTATTGTTCTCCTTCAGTATTATATCTACGGCTGTTACCATAAACTCACATATCTCACACTCAACCGAGCCCTGAAAACAAATGTCAAATTCAATATGGTTGCTGGCGGCCATCTTTTTAACCCTTTACCCAACAGAACGACCCTGTGCCAGTGCATTCTCTTATATATGCGAGTCGACCATAGGTCGCCTCGCATATATAAGAGAATGCATTGGCTTAATATATTAAAAATTATAAAATTGTCAAAGAATGTAGAAAAATATTTTTTTTAGGCCAATGCATTCTCTTATATATGCGAGGCGACCTATGGTCGACTCGCATATATAAGAGAATGCATTGGCACAGGGCATAACTGTAACCATCACAATGTGGTCAATGAACCGGTTCCAATGATATCCATATGTGTATGGTGTTATTGAGACAGACTGAAGATATTTTAGGCTGTTGAAGCTTTATTTGGCCGGTTTTGGCCGGTTTGTTGGGTAAAGGGTTAAATAATTTCAGAAAAACATTTGTATGCCTCTAATCTTGAGGTCAACTCAAAGATCCAAATGAATCTGGTGACGATTGGACGAGGGATGTTGTCCGAAATAAATTGCTGATGGACGCACAAACAGATGCACAGGGGCCAATCCTATTGTATTTATACTAGGGTCCTGTGGGTCTGGGGTTTGTAGTCGACTCGAATCAAATTGTATCAGGGGTGATATTCACAATTTGAATTATTTGAATTAGAGGTGCCACGATTATTGATTTTGATAATCGATAATCGGTCGTCAATAATCGACTATAATTGATTAATCGTACCTAATATTAATAACATCAGTGGAAGTATACTGTAATATGGCTTATTGCCTGGGTGCTCGTTAATTCAATAACTGCACTGTCGCTGGTCGTTTGAGACATTGGCTGATGTAATTTTTACGTTAATAAATTGCACAATAAACCACTGTTAATGACTAATGAGCACAATGTATTTATTACCAGCACTATTCTCGGCGATGTTATGGTTATAATATTTGTGAGTTAATTAGAACGAACGTAGCGATTAATTTCAGTTTTAGGAATAGCCAATACAAAAGTAGGAATGAACGATGGACCGCCGGTGGTTCCTAAAGAAAGGAATAAAATGTTATGGAAACTATAAGTTTCATCAAACTTCCAGAGCGTGGTTAACAATCATATACGTGTGCCCCAACCTGCAAAATGCAGGACTCAGAACAAGCTAAGTACCGGTATTTGATAATAGTCTGTTTCATTCAGCATTCGATCACCACACGATATGCAATAGCCTTTACTAGTAACTTCTAAGTATACATTTGTACTTATACAAACAAAGTACACTCGCAATGCAAATGCGGAGAACATCACTGATTAAAATGCCATATATATTGTTCCCTGGTTTTAGAGAGAATGTCAATCAACTTCCCATTGGTCCAATCAAATTCAAGGGCGAGTGCATTCAGTTCATTGAACACGGTGACAGTCGGCACATTTCAAAGACATATTGCCACTTTCAAGTATATTAAAATATACAACGATGTCGCAATGTGTTCAAATCTGCAGTGCCGCCAATTTGTAGAATATACAACGATCCGATGAGAAACCATGTCACATCATCAAATGATCTGCCGACTGTGTGCAACATATATCAGTAGTACTCATGTTATTAGAATCTCTTTGGTACACGATCAAAGGATGTTAACACCTCGGTTGTAGATTGAACTGTGTAAAATAAACACGGTATTCAATAATACCCGGCATCTTCTGACGTCCGACATAAATAACGGAGATTAATCGACGATGGAAATAGAAATCGATTATCGGCTTTATCAACGGTTCATCGATTATACGATTAATCGTGGCACCCCTAATTTGAATGGAATATATCTATGGGCCTTTGATGCGAATGGGGTCGCAATCTTTATAAACATGACTTAAGTCATCTTACCATAGGAGATATGGCACAGTAGCATGTTATATTTACGTCTCCGAAACATGCCGAGCGTTGCTCTTTAACATGTCTGGGACTATACAACACACAAGGCACCTATTTTTAGAAGCAAATTTTATTTTTGAGACAGTGCAATTTTTTTTGGATTGGGTGGGATACGAACCCCGGCCCGGCGGCGAGCGCGCCTTGCGACTCAAAGTCCGACGTCAATACCACACGGCCACCGAAACAACCCCAATAAAGGAAGCTCGAATGGCCGCTGTATTCCGACGTCGCACTTAGGACACTATATGCACATTTTAGGTCTGTATTGTATGAAACCATAGGAGATATGGCACAGTAGCATGTTATATTTATGTCTCCGAAACATGCCGAGCGTTACTCTTTAACATGTCTGGGACTATACAACACACAAGGCACCTATTTTAACTCCAATATTTATAGTTGTTATGCAACACAATATATAGTTATAAAAATTAAATAAATACACAAAGACTGAATTAACACGAATGCCGATTGAAAACATACATATGGACAGGAATACTATAATACTGGTGAATACTATAATACTATAATACTGGTATTGATGTCGGACTTTGAGTCGCAAGGCGCGCTCGCCGTCGGGCCGGGGTCCGTATCCCACCCAATCCAAAAAAATTTGCACTGTCTCAAAAATCTAAGTCGTCTTAGTTTAATTGCTATATCCATCAAGCGACTAAACTGAATGCATGTCTGTGTTATTGTTCACACATGCATCACGTGGTTTGGTTCCCATTCGTAAATGTTCTCAATATTTTAATGTGCCTGTCATTTGTAGAATGAAGTCCCCAGAGGGTGAATTTAGTGATGCTATCCAGCACAGCAGGCTAGCATCACCTTTTAATTTCAGTCCCAGAGTAAATATCACATGGTAATCACACATGGGATATTAAAATTTTACATGTGTCAACTTTCACACAAAAATACAGATGGCTGTAATAAACTCCCCCAAGAAACATTGTTTTAAATTTAATGTTGTTTAGAGGTCAATGGAACCAAGAAAATACTTTGTGATCTGTCAACATATAAATTATGATTAGAAATAATTCAGAACCATAAAATCGCAGGTGTATCTTATGGGATGGGGGATACTTTGAACACTCAAAGTATCACCAAAGTCATTCAAATGTTATGTTTCAGTATGCTGATTCTGTTATTATAGCTGTCAGTATCACGCAGATTGCAAAATGGCTGGTTGTGGTACATGCATGGGCATAATCAGAATCTCCCTTATGTTTATATAGGAGGATCAGGTTTGATAATATTTGTGATGGGGGCCCGGATTCAACTTGGCCGACCCAAATCCCAATACATCGGTATGGAGGCGTTAAAATAATGTTCGCCGGATGTTGCCCTCATTATTCCCCAAATCTGGCCTCTACTAACATATGGGGTGAACAGTGGATATATTCAATTAATCTACTAGTAGTTTAGTACATCTAATTCTTTCCTGGGAAAATTTTGAAAAATTAATGTTGCACCTAAACTAGTACCAGTAGTTCTGACAGTGAATCCATTCCTAAGTCACTTGCCAAATATTGCATGGCTATTGGAGTATCTTAAGATAGGGAGCAGTATTCAATTGGTACTCTGGGGAAGTGGTTCTGTACCGCAATTGGGGGTATTGATGGTATATAATGATTATTAGTTAAGTAACTAAGCCTAATATCCATCATGATAATATTAAAGTATTTGTTTTTCTCTGTTCGGGTCATAACTTGAACAATATAGTGCTTGGATCTTTATGAAATTTGGTATATTGATGTTCACTAAGTTCTATTAGGACATTCAATATTTAAGGCTCAATTGTTTTGTTCAGGTTTTCATACTAGAGTTATTCATCTCTGTTTATCTGGAAATGTTGGCTTTTTGGCCACATAAATAATAGGTATAAGTATCTTATGCGCCGCAGGCACCCCTCGATCATTAGAGTATAGAGGTTAGTTACCCACCCACCACCCCATCCCCCGTCATATATTATATAGTCCAGATTGTTTGCTAGGTTCAAATGTGATATGGGCGTGACTTTACTTAAACAGCATGATTCATTTCTGTAAGGACCTCTCAGTGTTCAAAGTATCCCCAATGTGGTGAAACTTTGAACACCACATAATTGATGTTGGTATCAAACAATTAGGGCACAAGACCTTGTGCAAGTTTCATTTTACAATAAATCCAACACAGCCCAAAAATTGTATGTCAATAAAATCAACATACAGCCCACATTTTATCGATATGATACTAAACATATTAAAAGTGTTCAAAGTATACCCATTTGACGGTAGCTTTAAAGCACGATAATAAACTATCGTTGGCCAGAAAATTATTAAGGCGTAATGTGATCGTGAAACGCTTGTTTTCCAGAGATATTTAGTGAATGTGGCTCCAGTTGTGGAATGTATACATACACGTATATGCATAAACGGACAAAAACAAACAACTGTGGTCATGTTGATGTATATATAGCCACACATGCTTGCGTATGCGTTAGCGAAAATAATCGGATTCGTTCGTCGTGCCGTTGGGGTCATGTGAACGTTGTCCGATAGTGATCGTTTAAGTCACTGCACCATGGATTTAAGCTAGCCACACAAGCTTGCGTATGCGTTAGCGAAAATAATCTGATCCGTTCGTCGTGCAGGTTTGGGTCACGCAAACGTTGTCCGATAGTGATCGTTTCAGTCACTTCGAACACAAACGGAGCGACGATTTCTATATATATCGGATAGAAAATACGAGTATTTTCGGTTCGATAAAAATTGGAGGCATTCGGAGCGTCAGAATTTTACTGTATATACACGGCACCCTTCCGTTGGATGGTCATATCCAGTGATTACATCATGCTAGTTTGAGCTGCATTCTGTTGAAGTCCCTGGTTGAATTCCGGAATATTACGATATGGGTTGTCATATAATTTGCGGGCATCGGTCTCTATCCAGGCTGTTGCATTGCGCCGTTCGTTCGAATGAAATGTGAATGTTCCGGGCATCAACTGGATCAATAGCAAATATACAGTTCGGCCTTGTATGCACGACACAAGCATAGCATGCCGCTCCGCGGCATGACATGTTTCTCCGAACGGCGAATGGCCATCACCTCCTCCGGGCACTTGCATGAAAAAGGGCCATTCGTTCGAATGGTATGAACCCCCCTGGCTACGGGCTTGCTATATATGATTCAAAACCAGGTCAGTATATGATTCAAATCAGGACAATAATTATATGATTCAAAACCAGGTCTATATTTGTCCTTCAAATAGAATAAAGTGTTTAAGCTTACCTCAGACTCCTTTATATAGTCTTTGATTTCAACCACCTAGGGAAGAGAAATGAAACAAATTTTATTATTTATTTTATAAAGTCATGGAAGGGTTCAAAAATGTATCTAACAAATTTTGGTTACATTATGATTTGTATGAACAACATTATGATAGTAAATGGGGGATGCCCAATGACACTTGAGTCCACGATAATAGTTACCGTGTCTTGCCCACTGGAAGCTGACATACAGTAATGCCCTAATTAATCGACTTCTTAACCACAGCATAATTATGGGTAACTTTTCAGGATTTAGTCGGAAATATGGCTTGTTGCCATTCATCAGAAAGCTCTCGGCGAGAGCTTTCCGATGAATGGCAACAAGCCATATTTCCGACTAAATCCTGAAAAGTTACCCATAATTCTGCTGTGGTTAAGAAGTCGATTAAATACGGCATTACTGTAAGCTAATGACAGGCGGAGCACCCTGCTGTAAAGACAGTTTCAGAATCAGTCAAAACGTTGAAATAAAATAAGAAAGAAAGCCCCACGTCCTCCGGTATATTACCGAGTTTTCCATATATATCGTACCTGAATTAAAGGTACACGCATTTATAGATAAGTTATACATTTCGCAAATAGTATTGGTGTTGTCCCATCCAGAACAGTAAAATATTAAGTTAATTTCGCACAAATAAAATATGCATGATATATAAAGCACTAACAGCTTTTAGATTCCAAGTGAGTTGAATATAAACGCTCTTTACATTGGTTCATTAGTTATTTCTGTTATTTTAATAAGATATTTGTTATGTCCAGGCTTACACACACTATCACAAAAAGGTTTTATTGTTTGTGCGATTTATGGGGGAATCATATTTCATTTGGTATGTGATGAAAAATAAATAATTTTCTATTTACAACACGTGTAAATCGGATTACTTTCAACACTTCCTCAGTCTGTAACATTCTTATTGATAAAAATTACGCTCATCATTGTCTATGGAATAAAAAAAAATTTATTGGTGTAAAAATCGTATATTCAAGAGAATGCACTGGCTTACAAGGTCAAGGTAAATATTGTTAGGTTAATGCATTCTCTTATATATGTAAGGCTCCCTATGGGAGACCAGCATATATAAGAAGAGTATGCATTGGCACAGAAATGTCAGGAAGCTCCAGTCATGGAAGGGTTAATTAAGCTCCAGTCATGGAAGGGTTAATTAAGCTCCAGTCATGGAAGGGTTAATTAAGCTCCAGTCATGGAAGGGTTAAAGGTACTAAATCCGTAAAGAGGGTCCCCAACAACAACAATCCGATCAGAGGGTCCTATATTACTATTTCTTTGTCTTTGGGGGTAAAAGATATTTGATTCGATTCGAGGAACCCATCAAACAATGCTCAGAGTTATTAGATATTGATTTTTGAAATTTGTTAATTGCTCGAGATGAGTACTAATAACTGCCGTCAATTTGGTAACCTGCTCGAGATTTTACGCCAAAACTCTATTCAAGCAGACAAGGATGGATAACTCTATAATCAAGTGGTAATAATAACGAAATTTTGACTGTCTTCTGGGCCAGAAAGAATTCCCGATAATGAAAAATAATAGATTTCTAAAATCGATATCTAACAAATCTGAGCTTTGATGGGTGACTTCCTCGACTCGAATCAAATATTTTTGACCCCCGAAGCCATTGAAATAGTAATTGAGAGGAGTTTTATCGGATTGAGTACCTTTAATTATGCACGACACAAGCATAGCATGCCGCTCCGCGGCATGACATGTTTCTCCGAACGGCGAATGGCCATCACCTCCTCCGGGCACTTGCATAAAAAAGGGCCATTCGTTCGAATGGTATGAACCCCCCTGGCTACGGGCTTGCTATATATGATTCAAAACCAGGTCAGTATATGATTAAAATCAGGACAATAATTATATGATTCAAAACCAGGTCTATATTTGTCCTTCAAATAGAATAAAGTGTTTAAGCTTACCTCAGACTCCTTTATATAGTCTTTGATTTCAACCACCTAGGGAAGAGAAATGAAACAAATTTTATTATTTATTTTATAAAGTCATGGAAGGGTTCAAAAATGTATCTGACAAATTTTGGTTACATTATGATTTGTATGAACAACATTATGATAGTAAATGGGGGATGCCCAATGACACTTGAGTCCACGATAATAGTTACCGTGTCTTGCCCACTGGAAGCTGACATACAGTAATGCCCTAATTAATCGACTTCTTAACCACAGCATAATTATGGGTAACTTTTCAGGATTTAGTCGGAAATATGGCTTGTTGCCATTCATCAGAAAGCTCTCGGCGAGAGCTTTCCGATGAATGGCAACAAGCCATATTTCTGACTAAATCCTGAAAAGTTACCCATAATTCTGCTGTGGTTAAGAAGTCGATTAATTACGGCATTACTGTAAGCTAATGACAGGCGGAGCACCCTGCTGTAAAGACAGTTTCAGAATCAGTCAAAACGTTGAAATAAAATAAGAAAGAAAGCCCCACGTCCTCCGGTATATTACCGAGTTTTCCATATATATCGTACCTGAATTAAAGGTACACGCATTTATAGATAAGTTATACATTTCGCAAATAGTATTGGTGTTGTCCCATCCAGAACAGTAAAATATTAAGTTAATTTCGCACAAATAAAATATGCATGATATATAAAGCACTAACAGCTTTTAGATTCCAAGCGAGTTGAATATAAACGCTCTTTACATTGGTTCATTAGTTATTTCTGTTATTTTAATAAGATATTTGTTATGTCCAGGCTTACACACACTATCACAAAAAGGTTTTATTGTTTGTGCGATTTATGGGGGAATCATATTTCATTTGGTATGTGATGAAAAATAAATAATTTTCTATTTACAACACGTGTAAATCGGATTACTTTCAACACTTCCTCAGTCTGTAACATTCTGATTGATAAAAATTACGCTCATCATTGTCTATGGAATAAAACAAAATTTATTGGTGTAAAAATCATAAAAATTACAGTTGGACAAGTCAGACTCAAAATGACATTTGCTATTTCGTGTAATACAAAATTTTTGTTGTCCACTGGTTAACTCCAGTTATGGTGTTAAAATAAATACCGCTGCATAAATTTAAAGACATAACATGGACTTGTTCAGATGCGTTAAACTGTTAAGTTAATATTCATGCACTATGCCAACAGGAGAAATGTAGCATTCTACTACACCGCCGGAAATCTCAAAAAAAGCAAATCTACTGTACCACTCCATAGAAAACATCATCTGAACTATGTTCAATTGTAAATATTTACTTCTTGATTCGGGACGCAACTATCAGCTATAAAGAAACGAAAACTATTTCGCCATCGAGATTCACTAAATTTAATTAATATTATACAATTATTGCATTCCTCCGAGGTTAACATAAGGAATTATCGACCCGAGGAAGTTGATATTCACCAAGGCCGAAGGCCGCGGTGAATATCAACTTCCGAGGGTTGATAATTCCTTATGTTAACCAAGGAGGAATGCAATAACTGTTTTATTATATGACGGGCGATTATATCAAATGCATGGCTACCTAGTTTCAAGATTCCCCATTCGTAATGTACGCAACGTCATTGGCTGTCACATTTAGCGCGTAGGGAAAACCCAGATCTATTTATAGTAAGAGTCAGCGGAATGTTATATTAACCTGCTGAGCGTTATATTAACCTGTGGCGCTATAAAAGGTATAAAAGGAGCAGTGGACATTGGGAATTATTCATAATTAGGCATGGCAATTTACTATGGGATTTGGAGTAGAAAGTAATGGTCATATAATAAATAATAATGACGGTGTGTGTTGTCAGTTAGGATTTAATATTTGTAAAAATAACTACTTTGAGCAATATTATCATCCATTTTTATTTGATCACCCCACCGGAGTGTTTCACATCAGTAGAAGTACATGTATAAAAAAATTAGCACATTAATATTAACCCTTTCATGATGGGGCTGCGTGAGTGCAGCAATAAAGATCATGTGCCAGTGCATTCTCTTACATATGCGAGTTTCGTATATTCAAGAGAATGCACTGGCTTACAAGGTCAAGGTAAATATTGTTAGGTTAATGCATTCTCTTATATATGTAAGGCTCCCTATGGGAGACCAGCATATATAAGAAGAGTATGCATTGGCACAGAAATGTCAGGAAGCTCCAGTCATGGAAGGGTTAATTAAGCTCCAGTCATGGAAGGGTTAATTAAGCTCCAGTCATGGAAGGGTTAATTAAGCTCCAGTCATGGAAGGGTTAATTAAGCTCTGACCTGGTTTTTGGGTGTCTGCTCTTTGAGTCTTTTCATCTGCTTTTTCATGGAAATATAAGTGTCTTCTGGTATTTCTGTCTCACCTACAAGATGGAATAATTTTGCCAAACGATTCGCTGATATTTCAAAAACAAGTTGTCCTTCCTTTTAACCCTTTTCCCAACAAACCGGCCAAATAAAGCTTCAACAGCCTAAATATCTTCGGTCTGTCTCAATAGAACCATACAAATATGGATATCATTGGAACCGGCTCCTTGACCACATTGTGATAGTTACAGTTATGCCCTGTGCCAATGCATTCTCTTATATATGCGAGTCGACCATATGTCGCCTCGCATATATAAGAGAATGCATTGGCCTAAAAAAATCATTTTTAACACTTTTTACCATTTTTTCTTACATTCTTTAACAATTTTATAATTTTTAATGTGTTAAGCCAATGCATTCTCTTATATATGCGAGGCGACCTATGGTCGACTCGCGTATATAAGAGAATGCATTGGCACAGGGCCGTTCTGTTGGGTAAAGGGTTAAGTTTGGATGTGCACAGTGTGAAATGAAACATGAGGATTGTCGGTAATGCCCTTTGGAATTTGAAGGATCATATTTCGGGCTAACTGATAACTGGACTTTTTTTCTTTCTTTTTTTTCTTTTTCGGAAACATGTTTCAAACATCTATAAGACAATATATTATGGAATATATTCATTCTTTATATATGCCCCTGGCAACACAAATTATATAACAAGACACAACGAGGCTGAATGAGCATATTACTGTCAGTATTTGGCTGGAAAATGAAGCCTTGTTTTCAGGGTTCGCGCTGCCACTTGCCAAATTTGCCAATGGTAAAAATAATTCACATTTGGCAAAAAATATTTTCATTTCGCAAAAGTTTTGGCAAGTCACTTTTTAATTCCTGAAGAAAAAATATTGGTCAATCAATACCATTCATTTCAGGAAACTCTTATACAATATAATTATATTAGTGGTGTTTTATATAGTTTAGGAACAGTTAACACCTCTATTAAGATGAAGTTAATCTGATAGCATTTGTATTGATGGGTGGAGGGATTACCCGTATTTTGTGTGGTGGTGGTGGTGTTTACATAGCTAATCCTCTTGCAATGTGACGCGCCCTTCTGATGAAGCAACCCTTCTATCATATTATTGTTATTCGGTGATTGATTTATTGTTGTATGATAAACCACAATAGAGATGCGAGTATAATTATTAACTAAATGCTTTCCTATCGATATCAAATGTCGTTCAAACCGCGAGTGTCTAAACACAAGATCCTCTCAAGGTTGCAGAAAATGATACTATGATCAGCTGCTATGATACTAAATAATTTGGCAAAAGTTAATTTTGGTCCAGCGCGGACCTTGCTTGTGTTTAATCAAAAACGATTGCGGCATCAACCTCAGGTTGAACCAGGGCCATAAACACAGGGCACAGCCATCTTAAAAAATACTGAATATAATACTGATGTCACAAGGCATCGATCACATTTGTAGCCAGCTTTTTAAATCGATCACATATGTGCCATTTTGATCGTGTTCACTGTCCCAGGGGTATAAGGGTTCTTCCCCTCTGGCCTAGGAACGCACTCAGCACATACAATTTCTGGCTTGACCATGTGAACGATCTATTTATATTGTTCACAGGTTTCACATCAGCATGGGCATCAACTCTATAGTGGTATGTAAATGATTTACCTGGGCATTTACCGATAGCATGCGCATCATCTCTATAGTGGTATGTAAATTATTTACCTGGGCATTTACCGATAGCATGCGCATCATCTCTATAGTGGTATGTAAATGATTTACCTGGGCATACACCGACAGCATCACAAACCTGCTCCGGGTTTTTAAGACCAAACTCCTCAATAGCAACAATAGCCTTTGGTATAAATGCTTTACACTGAAAATAAAATTAAACTAGAGGTTAGTCGTACGAAAGCCAGCTAGTTAACCCTTTACCCAACAAACCGGCCAAAAACGGCCAAATAAAGCTGCAACAGCCTCAATTATCTTGGGTCTGTCTCAATAAAACCATACAAATATGGATATCATTGGAACCGGCTCATTGACCACATTGTGATGGTTACAGTTATGCCCTGTGCCAATGCATTCTCTTATATATGCGAGTCGACCATAGGTCGCCTCGCATATATAAGAGAATGCATTGGCCTAATAAAAATCTTTTTTTAACACTTTTTACCATTTTTTCTTACATTCTTTAACAATTTTATAATTTTTAATGTGTTGAGCCAATGCATTCTCTTATATATGCGAGGCGACCTATGGTCGATTCGCATATATAAGAGAATGCATTGGCACAGGGCCGTTCTGTAGGGTAAAGGGTTAAATTAGTATAGAGAGCAGGGCTCAATTTATCTGGATTCTTATCACAATTTATGATGCGATTTCCAATTTCCGCTAACCAATTTACAATGAAAAAACATGTATTGGTATGGAATGCTATACAAAATCTATTGAGTGCTGCAAAATGCTATACAAATTTAAAACATCATTCCGCCCCCTGATAGTGAGATGCTGTTTTATGTCCGAGTCCCGTCCTATCCAAGTCTTATAACAGGCTTTAAGCAATTTTTACCTGCTCACCTAACACCACCAATAAATGTAATCAAATATCACAATAAACTGGTTTATTCTATAAAATACATGCTATTTGTTCTGAACTCCACAACAGTTGTCAATTGAAAGCGGTAATTTAATATGAAAGTATACCGCATTGTTTATATAATTCCAAAAGATTACGAACTTGTTTGACATCACGAAATGAACTCGGCTTATTCCATTCTGCTGTGTAAAGTTTATTTACAATATTAGAAAGTGAAATAGTAAACAAAACTAACCAGTAATCACACAAACATAATCGTAAGTCGCTTTCACCAAGATGAAAAATTCAATTTTTAGAACATAAATACTACAGAAGGATCAAAACAACACCTTAAAAACCAGTTTTCAGACCGGAGAGATAATTTCCTCACAGCTATAAACATAAGTATATATTGTACATACACATTTGCCAATCGCAAGCAGGCTCCGTTTGAGCAAGGACTATTTTTTATAGACAAAAACAGCCTTTGATCACTTCAGAAAATAATTTTCTCGCAAAAAATTCCCTCTTTTAACACATATAAAGCATGTCGGAAATCCCACTATGTTGCAATAGAAAAGGCCATTATGTGTGCAACATATATTGACATTACCTTGGCTTGGGTGTATTCACAATCTGAAAGTAGAGACTATCTATTTGGACACCCCACTCATCAGTTTCTGCAAGCCTAGTTGTTTAAGTTGCTGATCACTAGTTGTCAAAAATCTGTGCGTTAAGTTGTGATGATGGGATGTGTGCGCAAAGACGAAACCATGAATTAGGTTTCCATATTAGACATGTCCCGCCTCTCGATGGTCATTATTAACTTTCAATCACACGACGAAGGCACTGTTCTGTTCCACATCTGTTTTCCGATTTCTCAGCAAAATTTGTTCTTATTCAAGCCCCAAATTTAACTATGTTGATACCGTGTTGAAATCTTTAAGTATATTTGAGATCTATTTTAAAATGTATTATGACATTACTATTGAATTACATGATGTACGTTCATCGAAAATCATGGTACGCAATTGAAGACTTATGCTCTACATGTATACATATAATGCATATTACTTCTCAAGATTTCTGGTGACTCAAGAGATGAAACTCTATCTTTTCAATATTATAAGTACCAAAATCTCATATAAATTTAAGTAGTGAATATGTGTTAAAATGACATATGAAGAGGGAATTTTTGCGAGAAAATTATTATCTGCAATGATCAAAGGCCGTTTTTTATCTATAAAAAATAGTCCCTGCTCAAATGGAGCCCACTTGCGATTGGCAAATTTGTATGTACAATATATTGTATTTGTATTCTATTTTTTTCCCCATTAACTGGGAGCGTAAATGTCACTATGTCCACAAAATTATATAATTTTTGACAGAAAATCTATCTTTTGAAATAAATTAAAGTGAAATATGTTTCAATTAATTGTCAACATGTTTTCAAAATGACTTTCATAGAATTTGTTGTTGTTGTTGTTGCTTGTGTTGTTGTTGTACCCTTACCTTCTGTCCGATTGCACCCGTTCCCAGATCATCACAGAATTTTATCATAGTCGCATTTATCTCCGCAATCGTAGCATTATCTTCAAGCACATCATCCAACATCGCTATCAGCTCCTTACACAACTCACATTCAATTGGATCAGCCTGAAAGACATAATTATCAGCTACTTATATATTTCACATTCAACTAGATCCTAAAACACATAAATATCAACTCCTGACTCCTTACACATTTAATTCAGAATCAACTCGATCAGCCTCTGGAAAACACATTTGAACAAAGATTACCAATTTACCCAGAGTTAAAAAAAAATAACTAAATATCTCTAATATTACACACGTCATGCTTTTATTATGTAAAATGTTTTTGCAGGATGCACAATATTTCTAGGAGTATTATAAGTGAAATCGATATTAATTCAAGTTGAATAGCTGTCGCTAAATTTGATAAAAAAGTTATTTCTCAGGGTCTCAGCTAGGATTAAAATTTAGGGTCCGTAAGACCTAGGACCATGGTTTTGGACCGGCCTATGCAGATTTAGAAATTTCATGTCCAAAAAAGTTGGAAATTTCAAGGTGGACACCCCCATCCCCCCAACAGAGACCCTCTAGCCATATGTCCCTGTCTACATATAAAGTAACACCCCCCTCCCCCAACAGAGACCCTCTAGCCATATGTCCCTGTCTACATACAAAGTAACATAAACCATTCGTACCTTATTTCCTTGAAGAGCTTCCCCCCCCCCCCCACAACAGAGACCCTCTAGCCATATGTCCCTGTCTACATATAAAGTAACATAAACCATTTGTACCTTATTTCCTTGAAGAGCTTCCTTCCCCCCAACAGAGACCCTCTAGCCATATGTCCCTGTCTACATACAAAGTAACACCCCCACCCCCCCCCAACAGAGACCCTCTAGCCATATGTCCCTGTCTACATACAAAGTAACACCCCCATCCCCCCAACAGAGACCCTCTAGCCATATGTCCCTGTCTACATACAAAGTAACACCCCCACCCCCCCCCCCCCCAACAGAGACCCTCTAGCCATATGTCCCTGTCTACATACAAAGTAACACCCCCATCTCCCCCCCCCCCCCCAAACAGAGACCCTCTAGCCATATGTCCCTGTCTACATATAAAGTAACACCCCCCTCCCCCAACAGAGACCCTCTAGCCATATGTCCCTGTCTACATATAAAGTAACACCCCACCCCCCCCCCCAACAGAGACCCTCTAGCCATATGTCTCTGTCTACATATAAAGTAACATGAACCATTTCTACCTTATTTCCTTGAAGAGCTTCCTTCCCCAGCTTCATCAGTTTCTTGTACTGTTTTCTCACATTAGAATTCAACTGCTCGGGTTTACTTCCTGAAATAAATCATTAATTGTCATTGACTTGTGTTCTCAACTCTCTTGAAGAAAGTTATGCAACTCCTTGTTTACTTTTGGTGGATGATACTAAGAACATATGGTCAATAGATAAAATCGTTGCCCTGTGTCCAGGGTTCGCGCTGTCGGTAGCCAAATTAGCCAATGGCCAATCTTTTTCATATTTGGCTAATAATTTTTTTTTTACCCCATATGAAGACGGAAAGCATGCGAGTCGGAAAGCTAACTAAAAAAGCGCTGAATAGATCGACATTCAAGACGAAAGTATTTCGTATCACGGGAATATCGTACCGAAACGGTAGCGTTGATTGAATTGTGACGGCTGTACAAAGGGAACATTATACATTGAAACTGTACATAAACAAACTTCACGAGACAGCAAAATGTAAGCTCTAACATTTAGCCAGCCTTATCGTCAAAACGCTTAAGCTGTATATACTGGTTATGTAATTTTGTGTTGATTGCGCAGTGTGTAAGATAATTTAGATAAATTACCTAAATGCTTTGTTCCTTACAGACGAGCAGTTCTTAACTCAATGGTTACGTAATGTGTCATTAACTGTGTCCCATCTAATAACCTGGCTTCACACCATAAAAGGTTTGAATACAATAGATATTCAACAGTTATCACCTTACTATAATAAGCAATAGTTAGCAACCGTCGTGGTGTCCTCGACAGAGTTATTACAATTGATTTTGCGGATTTGTGTGATTATAATTAGATCGAATTTTAGTTTCATGTTTGCGATAGCCGTAATCTATATATTTGTGTTTTATGAATTGATCTTCCTGTGTGATACCTATGGTCGTATAATATTGTTTTTAAAGTTGTTTTTGCGATTTAATTATGTTTTTATTCTGAGTAACAAATAAAAAGAAATATTTTAGTAATTAATTGCGAACCGCCAGGAAATGAGGATTTAATTTGGCCAAAGTTTTTTTTAATTTGACCAAAAACCATTTGGCCAAAGTTTTTTTCATTTGGTTAATAAATTTTTCATTTGGCTAAACTTTTGGCCACAAGTTTTTCGGTCCAGCGCGAACACTGCCTGTGTATGTTCACATGGTATGGGTATTTACCTACCCTGAGCCAGTCGTACCCCATTCATGAGATACTGTATATGATTGGGTAATGGTAGGTAAAAACCTGTACCACATGAAGAGACCCTGTAAGTAATAGAACCACCTATATAGTAATGCTCTAATTAATCGACTCCTTAACCACAGCACGGAGACTCACATATATAAGAGAATGCACTGGCTTACACGGTCAAGGTAAATATTGTTAAGCCAATGTATTCACTTATATATGCGAGGCTCCCTATGGGAGACTCGCATATATAAGAGAATGCATTAAATGGCACAGGGTTTTCATAAAAATGCAGGAAGCTCCAGTCATGGAAGGGTTAAGCTACCCTTATGGAGCCTCTCACAGACGTGAGCAGACGTCACTCAGCTATACAAGCTGCCACATGTATGGGGCTCCCTGCAGGAAGCTCCAGTCATGGAAGGGTTAAACTGGCAAGCCTTGAAAGAGGTGGGAACAGGGGGGGGGGTCCAATCCCAGATTCCCAGGAAATAAATCAGCAAATCCCAGTTCCCAGGAAAAAATATGCCATTTCCCAGTTCCCAGGAATTAAAAGCAAATCCCAGTTCCCAGTAAAAAAAAAAGCCAGTTCCCAGGAATTAAAATATTATATAGAGTATCGACAAAACATACAATATTCACAAGTAATGTAGATCAATGTACATATATTGTATTTTTATGCTATCTTATGATTTACTGGCTACTGTCTGGTCAATTACATAATTTTACATGACATAAAATGCGAACCTACATGTATATGCAAATCCATTGAACAGAATCAACAGATCATCCTTTACACTGATCTACACCACCGCAAATCAGGTATTCCCTAAATGTCCAGGTGATGTATGCAAATTCATGTGGTCTCAATATATCTAAGACGGTTTGTGATTTGAGATTGTGCCCCAAATGTTAGTATGAAAAACCAAGTCACAAACCAAGTTAACCAACTGAGAAATAGGAGACAACACGGATGTACACAAGTCACCAGATACAACAGCTTAGATTGACCAAGTGGCAGACTTTCATTTTTAGAAAATGTAGGCGCGCAGAGTCCCGCTCGCTGGGTTTTGGCCAGGCGCGCGGTTTCTATCAAGATGAAATAAACAGCAGAAATACATTCATAAATTCCGCGTAAATTGAATTAGTTTACTCACGATCGATGTCCAGTGAATCTCTTTGATGGTTTAACACTGCTTAATCCACTATCCATAAGCACAAGTGAATGTTACACACTATGTTTTATATTGTACATGCTCCTATATTAATTGTAATTCATAATTATTAATAAGGAATCAATTTAATACTCCGATTCCATGCTGACAGAATAAATATCAACATCTCCCGGCCACGTGGTCTCGCTTTGATTTTCCAGGAATTTATGTGATTTTTATGTATTTTTAGCTTCGAATCATTCAGTCTCAGACAGATAGTGCATTCGACACGTCACACCGTGTGACCTCGTCTGGGTAGACACTCGAAATAGCATTATCAAGTTCGCTCTCTGTATTTGGCCTAGGTGCACAATCGATCGCCCGCTGGTTTTCAATTTTAGTCACGCGATGGTGCGCAAGAGCGATCGCGTGCCTCAAAAATGAAAGTGGTAAAACTGGTGTAAATAAATGACTTTAAAATTTACTGGATACCAGCAGACTTTGTTGGTAGTTGTTACAGATGCACGGTATCCAAATCGTGGAATATCACCAAAACACATATAACGGAACAAAACATGCCTGACTCATCTTTCATCGCTGGAATACCGGTCGGGTGTGTGCATTTTTGGGGAAATCAGTTCATAATTAGGTGAATAAAAATGGAAATCCCGATTAATTGGGTATAATTTCCCGGGTCCCGGAAAATAATTTCAACCTTTCCCGGGTCCCGGTGGAATTCTGTTCCCGATTCCCGGAAAATTAAATCTGACGATCCCAATTCCCGAAAAATAAAAAGGGTCGATCCCGGTGTCTTGAAAATATCCATTCCCTCCCCCCCCCCCCTCTTGAAATAGTGTGCCTGTCATTTGCAGAATGAGGTCCCCAGAGGGTGAATTTAGTGATGCTACCCCACATAGCGGGCTAGCATCACTAAATTCACCCTCTGGGGACCTCATTCTGCAAATGGCAGACACGCAATTTCAAGGCTTGTAAACTGGTCCTTGCTCCTATTGAATCAGCTTACATCCGATTCGTAGTAACCTGACACTTTTTGTATTAGTCAGCTTAGATTCCAACTCGCGGAGTATGATCTAATCAACCATTGATACACATCATAGTCGATACTTCTTCCATCTTATTAGAACAATTCACTCTGTCTTTTGGAACCTACATCGGATATCATTTACCCGCAAACCACCTCAAAAACAATAGTGAGCTTGGACCCCCCCCCCCCCACTCAAAAACAATAGTGAGCTTGGACCCCCCCCCCCCACCCCACTCAAAAACAATAGTGAGCTTGGACCCCCCCCCCACTCAAAAACAATAGTGAGCTTGGACCCCCCCCCTTGGACCCCCCCCACTCAAAAACAATAGTGAGCTTGGACCCCCCCCCCCCATTGGACCCCCCCACTCAAAAACAATAGTGAGCTTGGACCCCCCCCACTCAAAAACAATAGTGAGCTTGGACCCACCCTACTAAAAAACAATAGTGAGCTTGGACCCCCCCACTCAAAAACAATAGTGACCTTGGACCCCCCCCCCCCACTCAAAAACAATAGTGAGCTTGGACCCCCCCCCCACTCAAAAACAATAGTGAGCTTGGACCCCCCCCCCCTTGGACCCCCCCCCCCCACTCAAAAACAATAGTGAGCTTGGACCCCCCCCCATTGGACCCCCCACTCAAAAACAATAGTGAGCTTGGACCCCCCCCCCCCACTCAAAAACAATAGTGAGCTTGGACCCACCCTACTAAAAAACAATAGTGAGCTTGGACCCCCCCACTCAAAAACAATAGTGAGCTTGGAACCCCCCCCCCACTCAAAAACAATAGTGAGCTTGGACCCCCCTACTCAAAAACAATGAGCTTGGACCCCCCCCCCCCACTCAAAAACAATAGTGAGCTTCCCCTCACTCAAAAACAATAGTCAGTTGGACCCCCCCCCCCCCCCCACCTGACCCACCCCCCCCCCCCCCCAGAGATTGCAATCCAATCCCCTAATGCTTCGGTTAAGTATCATAACCAATGCTTTCCAATGGATGATAACATTAGCGTCCTTTAATGTCACAATTCAAGAGAGATAACTCTATGGTCAGATAACAATACAACATGATTTAACAATGTCCTCATCAGCTCTGTAAAGGTTACAGTGAAGTAATTCGATTGGTAGCGCCCTCCAACGGATTTTGGACCAAGATGCAGGAGAGAATTAAAAAAATTCTGGGCTCTGGTTGGTTAATAGTAGTTTCGATATTTAAACATATAAAATACATGCAATCACTCCTCTTGAAATTTCAGACTCCAAACAAAACATTGGCACATTGTAAAGCACGTGGTTCCTAGATTTTATTTTTTTGGTGTGAGGTAAAAAATGTCAATATTTTTTTCATGCAATTCTGACTCTCGATTATAAATCCCAAATTTAAAGGTACATTCCATGCTCGACGATATGATTTTTTTCATGCAGAAACTTCATGCCAATTCCGGTGACCGTGTACTCATTTATCACAATTTTTGGATAGTCAGGGCTGCAGGCCATTATATGTTAACACTGAGGCCTATGGGAAATAATTACTTCACTGTAACCTAAAGCACAAAAATGATCCTTTTTCTCATTTGGGCCCAGTGGTGGGTTTCCTATAAACATTGACCAACAAACAATTAGGGAACTTGTAGCACGTGGCATATTATATTATTTGAGTCGGTGGTAATCAATGAGAAGCCAATATTAACCCATCTGGGAAAATTTTTGCTTCAAATTTTCACCTCGAAAATCACCCTTTTTTGTCCGTTATGAACCCATATGAGTACCTTTAATGAATATCATAGTAACAAATCACGCACTGAACATCGAGGGTCAGTACACAACTGAAGTACAGGCTTTTCGACTAGCCATGAGAGCAATCTACATAGCTATATGTGGCAGGTCTCTAAAATTTGATGTAAAACACGACCAGTGCAGTGTTAAATGGCAGCCAATTAGTCTGCATGAGGTGGCTTGTCGACAAAAAGTATAACACGGTGGTGTGTTTGAGTGATGTGGCTGTTTCCATGCACATACATGTAGGCACATAATCATTCTGCTGCACTCAAAACTTCAGTTTTTGCCAAAATTTCGTTTACCAGGACTCAAAATGTGTCATGTGC
Source organism: Siphonodentalium dalli (assembly GCA_032622095.1). Lineage (NCBI taxonomy): Eukaryota > Metazoa > Mollusca > Scaphopoda > Gadilida > Siphonodentaliidae > Siphonodentalium > Siphonodentalium dalli. The sequence continues at coordinate 255,557,842 of CP136065.1, forward strand.
GCCCAATTCAAGCTCCAGCGTGTCCATGTTTATCAGGCGAACCATCGTCCATATTTTCTCAGAGAGAAATCGGTCAGCTTTCACACCAATGATGGGTATATATGCTACCATCGTTTACTTTATCGACATGGACCTCACATGGTGACTTTTCGTGTTAATTTTAAGATATTTTGTGTTGCAATTGTAAACAGGGATGGGGTCAGGATAGGGTTAATAAGACGAAAACAAAGTCATGGATAGAGATTTTGTATTTTATTTTCAAATGTGAAGAGTCCAGTGACCGATTTGTTTCATTTTCAGATGGCATGTCATTGACGTTGTTGTCACTTTAGGTTACAGTGAAGTAATTCGATTGGTAGCGCCCTCCAACGGATTTTGGACCAAGATGCAGGAGAGAATTAAAAAAATTCTGGGCTCTGGTTGGTTAATAGTAGTTTCGATATTTAAACATATAAAATACATGCAATCACTCCTCTTGAAATTTCAGACTCCAAACAAAACATTGGCACATTGTAAAGCACGTGGTTCCTAGATTTTATTTTTTTGGTGTGAGGTAAAAAATGTCAATATTTTTTTCATGCAATTCTGACTCTCGATTATAAATCCCAAATTTAAAGGTACATTCCATGCTCGACGATATGATTTTTTTCATGCAGAAACTTTGCGCAGATGCCAATTCCGGTGACCGTGTACTCATTTATCACAATTTTTGGATAGTCAGGGCTGCAGGCCATTATATGTTAACACTGAGGCCTATGGGAAATAATTACTTCACTGTAACCTAAAGTCCCAATTCAAGAGAGATAACTCTATGGTCAGATAACAATACAACATGATTTAACAATGTCCTCATCAGCTCTGTAAAGTCCCAATTCAAGAGAGATAACTCTATGGTCAGATAGCAATACAACATGATTTAACAATGTCCTCATCCGCTCTTTAATAACTGTCTTGTGTCATACATCGGTGATTAAAATAATATTGATTACACTTATGGCCACTATCTTTGGTCTGTCTGTTTTAAGAAGATTTAATATGTTACTGGCCATCAAAGAGTTAAAAAATAGAGGAAAACGAAGGCTATTTTGATATTGAGAGTAGACAATAAGCTATTTTGTGAATCAAATGCTTTGAAAATATATTTATTATTCTAGGAGAGCAAACATAATGAAGTATTTTCAACATATTAAATGTATTAAATTAAATTTTCATAAAGACTATACTATGTTAATGTTATCAGTTATAATATATAATTGCCGAAAAATTATCTGGTGAAACTTTACTTATTTGGGCATAATTACTTAATTGGGCATGCTTTTAAAAGTTCAGCCGAATTTCATCTGACTCACGATATCCAGGCTTGCTCAGGGGAACACACTTCATGCCCAGTAAGGAACACAGTCCCAGGGGTACATAAGGGTTCTTCAGAACTTCTTCCCCTCTGGCCCAGGAATGCACTCAGCACACACTATTTCTGGCTTGACCATCTGGACGACATATCTGCTTTGTTCACAGGTTACAAATGTGTCTCACATAAGCATGGTCATCAATTGTTTAGTGGTGCGTTTATTATGAACTATTTACCTGGGCATTCACCGATAGTGGTGTGTTTAGTATGAACTATTTACGTGGGCCTTCACCGATAGCATGGGCATCAACTGTACAGTGGTGTGTAAATGATTTACCTGGGCTTTCACCGATAGTGGCGTGTTTAGTATGAACGATATATAACTGTATAGTGGTGTGTTTAGTATGAACTATTTACCTGGACATTCACCGATAGTGGTGTGTTTAGTATGAACTATTTACCTGGGCATTCACCGATAGTGGTGTGTTTAGTATGAACGATATATAACTGTATAGTGGTGTGTTTAGTATGAACTATTTACCTGAGCATTCACCGATAGTGGTGTGTTTAGTATGAACTATTTACCTGGGCATTCATCAATAGTGGTGTGTTTAGTATGAAACTATGAACGATATATAACTGAATTGTGGTGTGTTTAGTATGAACTATTTACCAACCATGACATACACCGATCACATCACAAATCTGCAATGGGTCATCTCGACCAAACTGCTCAATAACCGCAATCACTTTTGGTATTAATGCTTTACACTGAAAATAAAATTAAACTAGAGGTCAGAATGGGACTAAGGATATCCGTGCAGTGCACATGATATAACTAGAGGTCACAATGGGACTAAGGATATCCGTGCAGTGCACATGATATAACTAGAGGTCACAATGGGACTAAGGATATCCGTGCAGTGCACATGTTATAACTAGAGTTCAGAGGTCACAATGGGACTAAGGATATCCGTGCAGTGCACATGATATAACTAGAGTTCAGAGGTCACAATGGGACTAAGGATATCCGTGCAGTGCACATGGGCTACAAAAAATGTAGCCACTATTAGACGGCAATTGATCTTTCGATCCTCAATTTATGTATACGTAATCGGTAGAAGGAAAAAAAATTGCAAATCAAAAATGGTGATAACTCAAACAAGAATATGTCCAACCAATCTCGTAATCGCAGGTGCAAAGGTTGCCATAGTCGCCAATTAAGTTTCATAAAAATTTGCCAGGAAACAAAGATTGACAAAATGATGTACATGTATGTTGCTAATGATTTCTAAATAAAAAAAGGGGATAAATGCTAGAATTTGTTGTTATCGTTGTTGTTGCTACTAGTGTAGTTGTTATTGTTGTTAGTGTTGTTGTTGCCTGTGTTGATGCTTGTTGTACCCTTACCTTCTGTCCGATAATACCCATTCCCAGGTCATCACAGATTTTTGTCAAAGTCGCCTTTATCTCCGCAATGGTAGCATTATCCTCAATCTTCTCATCCAACTTCATTATCAGCTCCTTACACAACTCACATTCAACTGTTTCGCCCTGAAACACATAAATATCAACTCCTTAATACAACTCACATTCAACTGTTTCGCCCTGAAACACATAAATATCAACTCCTTAATACAACTCACATTCAACTATATCGCCCTGAACCACATAAATATCAACTCCTTAATACAACTCACATTCAACTCGATCCTAAAACACATAATTATCAACTCCTGACTCCTTACACATTTCACAATGAACTGGATCAGCCTCTGAGAAACACATAAATATCAACCCTCATCAATGATGCTTTAGTATAGAAGGGGTTAAACTTATTATCTTAACATTTCCTATTGGATAACTTCTCATCAATGATGCTTTAGTATAGAAGGGGTTAAACTTATTATCTTAACATTTCCTCAGGGATAACTATTCATCAATGATGCTTTAGTATAGAAAGGGTTAAACTTATTATCTTAACATTTCCTATTGGATAACTTCTCATCAATGATGCTTTAGTATAGAAGGGGTTAAACTTATTATCTTAACATTTCCTCAGGGATAACTATTCATCAATGATGCTTTAGTATAGAAGGGGTTAAACTTATTATCTTAACATTTCCTCAGGGATAACTATTCATCAATGATGCTTTAGTATAGTAAGGGTTAAACTTATTATCTTAACATTTCCTCAGGGATAACTATTCATCAATGATGCTTTAGTATAGTAAGGGTTAAACTTATTATCTTAACATTTCCTCAGGGATAACTATTCATCAATGATGCTTTAGTATAGAAAGGGTTAAACTTATTATCTTAACATTTCCTATTGGATAACTTCTCATCAATGATGCTTTAGTATAGAAGGGGTTAAACCAGGGTTTCCGCCAGGCCGGCTGCGGGTCCGCTGCCCGGACCCATTCCCCCTATTGACCTTTGCCGTACGTGAAATCCCACTCATAAACAAATAAATGACATTATTAAAAACTTATTCAGTCTTGTCTGTCTCGGCAGGCTATATATGATATCTAATCCTATTTTCATTAATAATGACCAAATGGAATCGACAGAGTCCATTTTCAGAAAAAAAAATAACAGCATGAACAAACCATAAATAGTGACACCCCACAAATAGTTCCACGGGATTTCCCCACATGATTGGTGGGAATTCCCTATCAAGGGAGATATCATTGGTTCAATTTACTTCCGAGTATGGGAACGTGGATCATAAAAACTGCCTCATTTATTATCTTGACATGAATATTGACGTGGCGTTTGTACTAATTTATTCATCATTATTCCAACTGGTATAAAACATGTGTATAATTTGAGGCATGAGGAAACACAAATATCGTATCATTTATCTCATATATTAGTCTGGTCGTTTAAGCATTGGACCTAGAAAAAATTATTAACAAGCTGTTTTTGGTGTAATTTTGTCGGGCAGAATCTGAGGAATAACATATCCAAAATCCGCTGAAATCCGCTTTGGGGAAAATTCTCTATTCAAGATGTCGCCCAATATGATTGTTAATATCTGAAATTGTTGAATTTCTGCGGTAGATGCAACAATTAATGCCAAATTCGCAATAAAATTAAATATTGACAAACAATGTTTAGCCGCAAACCATATTTGTAGAATGTCTTTTCCAAAACGGACGCCAAAATGGAGAAAAGTGAATGAAATTTACACTTTGTGAAACATGTAATTGCTAGTCCTATAAGATAGAACAAACGTTCGAATTATTTGAGGATATTCATTGCAGAGTATAAGAGAAACGTTTGATCAGAGATGTAAGAATTCTCCCTAATGAATCTCACGAGAGAGCAATCGAAAGCAGGGTCTCATGCAACGGTTAAATCTGGACTTTTGGGCGCCCAGAAACGGAAAAATAACGCAGTTTTATATGTACTTTTTATGTTGAATCGTGTGATTATATGTGTAATTAAACAGTTAAATGCGATTTGATATGGATGTATTGATTCTGTGATGTTTTCTAGAAGCAGAAATATATGTCGTCAGAGTAGTCTCGTGAATGTGACCGATCATCATTTATTTTGATATCTACAAAATTAACCCTTTCAAAATGCACTGCTATGGAACAATATAAGATATATGCATACAGTTTTGGGTAAAATGTGAAGATTCCATTGTCTCTATCTCAAAATAGTAATCATAGTTGCCTCCAATCAGGTGACAAAACACGAATATTTCGCTTTGATCACAAGAATGCATGGTGGTATATTATGAACACAATTTATCAAAAACACAGAGGAGTACAAAGCCTATCTTCAATAAATTTAAACTTGACCAATATAGTTTACATATTCTGTGGCTGAGACTGTGTTTATATCTGGAAATTATATTTCGTTATATTCACCGAAGCCACATATATGCGAAAATTACTACGATTTCTGCAACCGCATCACCGCGTTTGCCCCTTATCCCTAAAGTTACATATAGTTGCTGTACACAAAACCACAAATAGCAACATTTAGCGAATGTTCAACGCTGAAATAACAGCTTTAAACGATGAACCCTTGCTATTTAGCACAATTACGTGGGTGATACTGGTAAGATATTTTAAAACAAAACGATACTGAAAATTAATATTGTGCATTGTGTGGTAGTATATCTCAGTTGTAAAGTGGGGACTGAAATAATTTGAACAAAATGTTCCAATAATAAACCGGTTTGGTAGCCGCGTGAAAATTAGTCTTAAATAATCTGTAAGATGTACCATCTCTTTGATCTCGTGGGATGTGGCGCTAATCTATTGAAGATATTGATGTTTCTTTGCAGTGTGATAAGCATTGGGACATATGTGTATGGCATATTATCACGGAGAGTGCAGCAAATTCTATAAATCTAACTAGTCTTTATACCACAAGGGTGTGCACTTCGGTGTATGTGTTACATTCAATAATTAATCACAATGTCCAATGAAACTACCATACAATGCATGTCGAAACATTACTTTGTGTGTTGCATGATCAAAATTATTATATTTTGTCCGGACAGTTGGATGTTGGATAATCTAAAAAACAGAAATTTAACCATTGGGTTTGACTTGCGTTCAAATGACCAATACATCATGCAGATGGATATTTTAATGATCTGTGTACCTTTAAAGATACTAAACAACACGAATGTACATTAATAATACGTATGTTCACTCCTATATGGTTATCCAATATGTTGCCTTCGTCGTGGTATGTTTTGGAGTTGCGGCCATTTTGACAGCCATTTTATGGCCGCGATTGTATTATTTTCTGTCCGTGTCACTCTATTCGCTCCGTTGCTCCAATTTCACACATAGTTGTACAACTACGAAATCCCTATGCCATAACATATCGTATACTTACCTTAATAATTTACGTTAGAACCCACCCTTATTCAGGGCGCTGTAGAATATTTTCCCCAAAACGGATTTTAGCGGATTTTGGATATGTTATACATGAAGATCTCCTCTTTCCAACGATACCAAATTTAGCTTGTTAAGAATTTTTTCCTGGTAGACCTTATATTTTCAGCCCGACAGCCAGACTATATATTTTGAAGACCTCTGTCTGTATGTATGTTTGTTTGTCATTTGTACAAATCTACGATTCTCGACCGATCGGGACGAAACTTGGTACGTGTGTGTAGTTTGACCAGGCGGTGGACGTTGTCGTATTGGCGAGCCCGTGCGGCGCCCGTTTCGCGCAGACGAGATCTCGGAAACGGGTGGAGCTATCGACTTGAAATTTGCTATGTGAATGTATCTTGCCCCGGATACGAATTTTATCGGGTCGCCGAGCCCGTGCGACGCAAGGTTCGCGCATGCGCAGACCAGATCTCGGAAACGGGTGGAGCTATCGACTTGAAATTTGGTGTGTGAATGTATCTTGCCCCGGATACGAATTTTATCGGGTCGCCGAGCCCGTGCGACGCCAGCTTCGCGCGCGCATGCGCAGACCAGATCTCGGAAACGGGTGGAGCTGTCGACTTGAAATTTGGTTTTTGAATAGCCCGGACAACGTCGGGCTCATCGGCTAGTAGTAATATAAAATTGCGACTTGTCTTACTGTTATTTTAGGGCAATGGATCATTAATTTAGTGGTTGCCTCATTGTCGCGACCTGAAGCATGAAAACGCTTGGGCTAATGGCGATCATCATCAATGCCCCATTCAGAGTAAGAGTTTGTCTAATGCTCGTTCCCGGGCTGGCTTAGATAATCATTGCGATGTGACGTCATCTAGTAGAAGTTTGCAGACACGTGCAGTTAACTGTGTCACAATAATAGAGATGATCAAAGCTATTATACCGCAGTCATTGAATATCATGTACATGTCCATGATTATTAGTCAGGCCAAGGACGCCCAATGTTTACTGCTCTTTTGCAATTGAATTATCAGATACTAATACATATAATTTGATATAAATGTGTGAAAAAGGGAATAAAATAAAGACACACAGTGAGAATGGGTTTGCTTGTTTCTTTTTTTTAAATATTGGATTTAGATTTAGTTTGCGCCGGCATTTTGTCTTGTTGCTTACCTGTGATCGCCGTTTGTTTCTCAAAATCCCGATGAAAAATGCCCCTCATGACATACCGATCCATAAGTCGCAGGAAGTTTTTAACAAGGGAAATTGGGTTAGAAAGTTGCGACTTATACATCGGCCGGTACGGTAAATGGCAAAATTACAGATAAATCGGTCTTCATATATTAAATTATTTACTGGGTTTTTCCCCATAGCAGCTACCGGACCCATTCCCCTACCCCTAGCGGAAACCCTGGTTAAACTTATTATCTTAACATTTCCTCAGGGATAACTATTCATCAATGATGCTTTATTATAGAAAGGGTTAAACTTATTATCTTAACATTTCCTCAGGGATAACTATTCATCAATGATGCTTTAGTATAGAAGGGGTTATACTTATTATCTTAACATTTCCTCAGGGATAACTATTCATCAATGATGCTTTAGTATAGTAAGGGTTAAACTTATTATCTGAACATTTCCTATTGGATAACTTCTCATCAATGATGCTTTAGTATAGTAAGGGTTAAACTTATTATCTTAACATTTCCTCAGGGATAACTATTCATCAATGATGCTTTAGTATAGAAAGGGTTAAACTTATTATCTGAACATTTCCTATTGGATAACTTCTCATCAATGATGCTTTAGTATAGTAAGGGTTAAACTTATTATCTTAACATTTCCTCAGGGATAACTATTCATCAATGATGCTTTATTATAGAAAGGGTTAAACTTATTATCTTAACATTTCCTCAGGGATAACTATTCATCAATGATGCTTTAGTATAGAAGGGGTTATACTTATTATCTTAACATTTCCTCAGGGATAACTATTCATCAATGATGCTTTAGTATAGAAAGGGTTAAACTTATTATCTGAACATTTCCTATGGGATAACTATTCATCAATGATGCTTTAGTATAGAAAGGGTTAAACTTATTATCTGAACATTTCCTCAGGGATAACTATTCATCAATGATGCTTTAGTATAGAAAGGGTTAAACTTATTATCTGAACATTTCCTATGGGATAACTACTCATCAATGATGCTTTAGTATAGAAAGGGTTAAACTTATTATCTGAACATTTCCTTTGGGATAGCTACTCATCAATGATGCTTTAGTATAGAAAGGGTTAAACTTATTATCTGAACATTTCCTATGGGATAACTACTCATCAATGATGCTTTAGTATAGAAAGGGTTAAACTTATTATCTGAACATTTCCTATTGGATAACTTCTCATCAATGATTATTTAGTATAGAAAGGGTTAAACTTATTATCTGAACATTTCCTTTGGGATAACTTCTCATCAATGATGCTTTAGTATAGAAGGGGTTAAACTTATTATCTTAACATTTCCTCAGGGATAACTATTCATCAATGATGCTTTAGTATAGAAAGGGTTAAACTTATTATCTGAACATTTCCTATGGGATAACTACTCATCAATGATGCTTTAGTATAGAAAGGGTTAATCTTAGAAGTTAAACTTATTATCTGAACATTTCCTATGGGATAACTACTCATCAATGATGCTTTAGTATAGAAAGGGTTAAACTTATTATCTTAACATTTCCTATGGGATAACTACTCATCAATGATGCTTTAGTATAGAAAGGGTTAAACTTATTATCTTAACATTTCCTCAGGGATAACTATTCATCAATGATGCTTTATTATAGAAAGGGTTAAACTTATTATCTTAACATTTCCTCAGGGATAACTATTCATCAATGATGCTTTAGTATAGAAGGGGTTATACTTATTATCTTAACATTTCCTCAGGGATAACTATTCATCAATGATGCTTTAGTATAGTAAGGGTTAAACTTATTATCTGAACATTTCCTATTGGATAACTTCTCATCAATGATGCTTTAGTATAGTAAGGGTTAAACTTATTATCTTAACATTTCCTCAGGGATAACTATTCATCAATGATGCTTTAGTATAGAAAGGGTTAAACTTATTATCTGAACATTTCCTATTGGATAACTTCTCATCAATGATGCTTTAGTATAGTAAGGGTTAAACTTATTATCTTAACATTTCCTCAGGGATAACTATTCATCAATGATGCTTTATTATAGAAAGGGTTAAACTTATTATCTTAACATTTCCTCAGGGATAACTATTCATCAATGATGCTTTACTATAGAAGGGGTTATACTTATTATCTTAACATTTCCTCAGGGATAACTATTCATCAATGATGCTTTAGTATAGAAAGGGTTAAACTTATTATCTGAACATTTCCTATGGGATAACTACTCATCAATGATGCTTTAGTATAGAAAGGGTTAAACTTATTATCTGAACATTTCCTCAGGGATAACTATTCATCAATGATGCTTTAGTATAGAAAGGGTTAAACTTATTATCTTAACATTTCCTATGGGATAACTACTCATCAATGATGCTTTAGTATAGAAAGGGTTAAACTTATTATCTGAACATTTCCTTTGGGATAGCTACTCATCAATGATGCTTTAGTATAGAAAGGGTTAAACTTATTATCTTAAAATTTCCTCAGGGATAACTATTCATCAATGATGCTTTAGTATAGAAAGGGTTAAACTTATTATCTGAACATTTCCTATTGGATAACTTCTCATCAATGATGCTTTAGTATAGTAAGGGTTAAACTTATTATCTTAACATTTCCTCAGGGATAACTATTCATCAATGATGCTTTATTATAGAAAGGGTTAAACTTATTATCTTAACATTTCCTCAGGGATAACTATTCATCAATGATGCTTTAGTATAGAAGGGGTTATACTTATTATCTTAACATTTCCTCAGGGATAACTATTCATCAATGATGCTTTAGTATAGAAAGGGTTAAACTTATTATCTGAACATTTCCTATGGGATAACTACTCATCAATGATGCTTTAGTATAGAAAGGGTTAAACTTATTATCTGAACATTTCCTCAGGGATAACTATTCATCAATGATGCTTTAGTATAGAAAGGGTTAAACTTATTATCTGAACATTTCCTATTGGATAACTTCTCATCAATGATTATTTAGTATAGAAAGGGTTAAACTTATTATCTGAACATTTCCTTTGGGATAACTTCTCATCAATGATGCTTTAGTATAGAAGGGGTTAAACTTATTATCTTAACATTTCCTCAGGGATAACTATTCATCAATGATGCTTTAGTATAGAAAGGGTTAAACTTATTATCTGAACATTTCCTATGGGATAACTACTCATCAATGATGCTTTAGTATAGAAAGGGTTAAACTTAGAAGTTAAACTTATTATCTGAACATTTCCTATGGGATAACTACTCATCAATGATGCTTTAGTATAGAAAGGGTTAAACTTATTATCTGAACATTTCCTATGGGATAACTATTCATCAATGATGCTTTAGTGTAGAAAGGGTTAAACTTATTATCTGAACATATCCTATGGGATAACTACTCATCAATGATGCTTTAGTATAGAAAGGGTTAAACTTGTTATCTGAACATTTCTTGTGTAATAACTACTCATTAATGATGCTTTAGTATAGAAAGAGTTAAACTTATTATCTGAACATTTCCTATGGGATAACTACTCATCAATGATGGTTTAGTGTAGAAAGGGTTAAACTTATTATCTGAACATTTTCTATGGGATAACTACTCATCAATTAGGAGATAAACATACACTGTTGAGTTGTACATTCTGGGATTCGAGCATGAAAACAGTTTGTGAACGAGCCGGCTTGCCGGCGAGTTCACAAACTATTTTCATGCTCGAATCCCAGAATGTACAACGAAACAGGGTACGTTTATCTCCATTGTAATTCAATCTACAAGGAATTTGCAAAAAAAACTGTATAAAAAGTATCATTTAGTCATTTTCATGACACGAATCGAGACTTTCATTTCGCCGTTGTCACCGTGCACAAATCGTTGGGTTTGTTCATTTCGTTACTCGGAACACTGCTCCGTAACCATTTCTTGTGGGGGCGGTTTGGCTCGTTTCGCTACTCCGTTCTGCGCCGATGAAATTGTACCGTGCCACATTCAGATTTGATGCACGCTGAAGCGGCCGATGGACGGTATCTATAGACAACAACGCGCGGGTGTGCTCGTTTCGCTACTCGTTCTGCGCCGATGAAATTTGACCGTGCTACATTCAGATTTGATGCACGCTGAAGCGGCCGATGTCGGTGAATCGAAAACGAAAGTTAGCCGCTCTCGGCCAATCAGAATGCTTGTTTTTAGTGACAAATACTCAATTGAATTACAATATGCTTTAGTATAGAAATGGTTAAACTTATTATCTTAACATTTCCTCAGGGATAACTATTCATCAATGATGCTTTAGTATAGTAAAGGGTTAAACTTATTATCTTAACATTTCCTATTGGATAACTTCTCATCAATGATGCTTTAGTATAGAAAGGGTTAAACTTATTATCTGAACATTTCCTCAGGGATAACTATTCATCAATGATGCTTTAGTATAGAAAGGGTTAAACTTATTATCTGAACATTTCCTATTGGATAACTTCTCATCAATGATGCCTTAGTTTAGTAAGGGTTAAACTTAAAATCTTAACATTTCCTCAGGGATAACTATTCATCAATGATGCTTTAGTATAGAAAGGGTTAAACTTATTATCTTAACATTTCCTATTGGATAACTTCTCATCAATGATGCTTTAGTATAGTAAGGGTTAAACTTATTATCTTAACATTTCCTCAGGGATAACTATTCATCAATGATGCTTTATTATAGAAAGGGTTAAACTTATTATCTTAACATTTCCTCAGGGATAACTATTCATCAATGATGCTTTAGTAGAGAAGGGGTTATACTTATTATCTTAACATTTCCTCAGGGATAACTATTCATCAATGATGCTTTATTATAGAAAGGGTTAAACTTATTATCTTAACATTTCCTCAAGGATAACTATTCATCAATGATGCTTTAGTATAGTAAGGGTTAAACTTATTATCTTAACATTTCCTCAGGGATAACTATTCATCAATGATGCTTTAGTATAGAAAGGGTTAAACTTATTATCTGAACATTTCCTATTGGATAACTTCTCATCAATGATGCTTTAGTATAGTAAGGGTTAAACTTATTATCTTAACATTTCCTCAGGGATAACTATTCATCAATGATGCTTTATTATAGAAAGGGTTAAACTTATTATCTTAACATTTCCTCAGGGATAACTATTCATCAATGATGCTTTAGTATAGAAGGGGTTATACTTATTATCTTAACATTTCCTCAGGGATAACTATTCATCAATGATGCTTTAGTATAGTAAGGGTTAAACTTATTATCTGAACATTTCCTATTGGATAACTTCTCATCAATGATGCTTTAGTATAGTAAGGGTTAAACTTATTATCTTAACATTTCCTCAGGGATAACTATTCATCAATGATGCTTTAGTATAGAAAGGGTTAAACTTATTATCTGAACATTTCCTATTGGATAACTTCTCATCAATGATGCTTTAGTATAGTAAGGGTTAAACTTATTATCTTAACATTTCCTCAGGGATAACTATTCATCAATGATGCTTTATTATAGAAAGGGTTAAACTTATTATCTTAACATTTCCTCAGGGATAACTATTCATCAATGATGCTTTAGTATAGAAGGGGTTATACTTATTATCTTAACATTTCCTCAGGGATAACTATTCATCAATGATGCTTTAGTATAGAAAGGGTTAAACTTATTATCTGAACATTTCCTATGGGATAACTACTCATCAATGATGCTTTAGTATAGAAAGGGTTAAACTTAGAAGTTAAACTTATTATCTGAACATTTCCTATGGGATAACTACTCATCAATGATGCTTTAGTATAGAAAGGGTTAAACTTATTATCTTAACATTTCCTATGGGATAACTACTCATCAATGATGCTTTAGTATAGAAAGGGTTAAACTTATTATCTTAACATTTCCTCAGGGATAACTATTCATCAATGATGCTTTATTATAGAAAGGGTTAAACTTATTATCTTAACATTTCCTCAGGGATAACTATTCATCAATGATGCTTTAGTATAGAAGGGGTTATACTTATTATCTTAACATTTCCTCAGGGATAACTATTCATCAATGATGCTTTAGTATAGTAAGGGTTAAACTTATTATCTGAACATTTCCTATTGGATAACTTCTCATCAATGATGCTTTAGTATAGTAAGGGTTAAACTTATTATCTTAACATTTCCTCAGGGATAACTATTCATCAATGATGCTTTAGTATAGAAAGGGTTAAACTTATTATCTGAACATTTCCTATTGGATAACTTCTCATCAATGATGCTTTAGTATAGTAAGGGTTAAACTTATTATCTTAACATTTCCTCAGGGATAACTATTCATCAATGATGCTTTATTATAGAAAGGGTTAAACTTATTATCTTAACATTTCCTCAGGGATAACTATTCATCAATGATGCTTTAGTATAGAAGGGGTTATACTTATTATCTTAACATTTCCTCAGGGATAACTATTCATCAATGATGCTTTAGTATAGAAAGGGTTAAACTTATTATCTGAACATTTCCTATGGGATAACTACTCATCAATGATGCTTTAGTATAGAAAGGGTTAAACTTATTATCTGAACATTTCCTCAGGGATAACTATTCATCAATGATGCTTTAGTATAGAAAGGGTTAAACTTATTATCTTAACATTTCCTATGGGATAACTACTCATCAATGATGCTTTAGTATAGAAAGGGTTAAACTTATTATCTGAACATTTCCTTTGGGATAGCTACTCATCAATGATGCTTTAGTATAGAAAGGGTTAAACTTATTATCTTAACATTTCCTCAGGGATAACTATTCATCAATGATGCTTTAGTATAGAAAGGGTTAAACTTATTATCTGAACATTTCCTATTGGATAACTTCTCATCAATGATGCTTTAGTATAGTAAGGGTTAAACTTATTATCTTAACATTTCCTCAGGGATAACTATTCATCAATGATGCTTTATTATAGAAAGGGTTAAACTTATTATCTTAACATTTCCTCAGGGATAACTATTCATCAATGATGCTTTAGTATAGAAGGGGTTATACTTATTATCTTAACATTTCCTCAGGGATAACTATTCATCAATGATGCTTTAGTATAGAAAGGGTTAAACTTATTATCTGAACATTTCCTATGGGATAACTACTCATCAATGATGCTTTAGTATAGAAAGGGTTAAACTTATTATCTGAACATTTCCTCAGGGATAACTATTCATCAATGATGCTTTAGTATAGAAAGGGTTAAACTTATTATCTGAACATTTCCTATGGGATAACTACTCATCAATGATGCTTTAGTATAGAAAGGGTTAAACTTATTATCTGAACATTTCCTTTGGGATAGCTACTCATCAATGATGCTTTAGTATAGAAAGGGTTAAACTTATTATCTGAACATTTCCTATGGGATAACTACTCATCAATGATGCTTTAGTATAGAAAGGGTTAAACTTATTATCTGAACATTTCCTATTGGATAACTTCTCATCAATGATTATTTAGTATAGAAAGGGTTAAACTTATTATCTGAACATTTCCTTTGGGATAACTTCTCATCAATGATGCTTTAGTATAGAAGGGGTTAAACTTATTATCTTAACATTTCCTCAGGGATAACTATTCATCAATGATGCTTTAGTATAGAAAGGGTTAAACTTATTATCTGAACATTTCCTATGGGATAACTACTCATCAATGATACTTTAGTATAGAAAGGGTTAAACTTAGAAGTTAAACTTATTATCTGAACATTTCCTATGGGATAACTACTCATCAATGATGCTTTAGTATAGAAAGGGTTAAACTTATTATCTGAACATTTCCTATGGGATAACTATTCATCAATGATGCTTTAGTGTAGAAAGGGTTAAACTTATTATCTGAACATATCCTATGGGATAACTACTCATCAATGATGCTTTAGTATAGAAAGGGTTAAACTTGTTATCTGAACATTTCTTGTGTAATAACTACTCATTAATGATGCTTTAGTATAGAAAGAGTTAAACTTATTATCTGAACATTTCCTATGGGATAACTACTCATCAATGATGGTTTAGTGTAGAAAGGGTT
Organism: Siphonodentalium dalli; assembly: GCA_032622095.1. Taxonomy (NCBI): domain Eukaryota; kingdom Metazoa; phylum Mollusca; class Scaphopoda; order Gadilida; family Siphonodentaliidae; genus Siphonodentalium; species Siphonodentalium dalli. The sequence goes on from CP136065.1 coordinate 255,573,343, forward strand.
AAACTTATTATCTGAACATTTTCTATGGGATAACTACTCATCAATTAGGAGATAAACATACACTGTTGAGTTGTACATTCTGGGATTCGAGCATGAAAACAGTTTGTGAACGAGCCGGCTTGCCGGCGAGTTCACAAACTATTTTCATGCTCGAATCCCAGAATGTACAACGAAACAGGGTACGTTTATCTCCATTGTAATTCAATCTACAAGGAATTTGCAAAAAAAACTGTATAAAAAGTATCATTTAGTCATTTTCATGACACGAATCGAGACTTTCATTTCGCCGTTGTCACCGTGCACAAATCGTTGGGTTTGTTCATTTCGTTACTCGGAACACTGTTCCGTAACCATTTCTTGTGGGGGCGGTTTGGCTCGTTTCGCTACTCCGTTCTGCGCCGATGAAATTGTACCGTGCCACATTCAGATTTGATGCACGCTGAAGCGGCCGATGGACGGTATCTATAGACAACAACGCGCGGGTGTGCTCGTTTCGCTACTCGTTCTGCGCCGATGAAATTTGACCGTGCTACATTCAGATTTGATGCACGCTGAAGCGGCCGATGTCGGTGAATCGAAAACGAAAGTTAGCCGCTCTCGGCCAATCAGAATGCTTGTTTTTAGTGACAAATACTCAATTGAATTACATCATGCTTTAGTATAGAAATGGTTAAACTTATTATCTTAACATTTCCTCAGGGATAACTATTCATCAATGATGCTTTAGTATAGTAAAGGGTTAAACTTATTATCTTAACATTTCCTATTGGATAACTTCTCATCAATGATGCTTTAGTATAGAAAGGGTTAAACTTATTATCTGAACATTTCCTCAGGGATAACTATTCATCAATGATGCTTTAGTATAGAAAGGGTTAAACTTATTATCTGAACATTTCCTATTGGATAACTTCTCATCAATGATGCCTTAGTTTAGTAAGGGTTAAACTTAAAATCTTAACATTTCCTCAGGGATAACTATTCATCAATGATGCTTTAGTATAGAAAGGGTTAAACTTATTATCTTAACATTTCCTATTGGATAACTTCTCATCAATGATGCTTTAGTATAGTAAGGGTTAAACTTATTATCTTAACATTTCCTCAGGGATAACTATTCATCAATGATGCTTTATTATAGAAAGGGTTAAACTTATTATCTTAACATTTCCTCAGGGATAACTATTCATCAATGATGCTTTAGTAGAGAAGGGGTTATACTTATTATCTTAACATTTCCTCAGGGATAACTATTCATCAATGATGCTTTATTATAGAAAGGGTTAAACTTATTATCTTAACATTTCCTCAAGGATAACTATTCATCAATGATGCTTTAGTATAGTAAGGGTTAAACTTATTATCTTAACATTTCCTCAGGGATAACTATTCATCAATGATGCTTTAGTATAGAAAGGGTTAAACTTATTATCTGAACATTTCCTATTGGATAACTTCTCATCAATGATGCTTTAGTATAGTAAGGGTTAAACTTATTATCTTAACATTTCCTCAGGGATAACTATTCATCAATGATGCTTTATTATAGAAAGGGTTAAACTTATTATCTTAACATTTCCTCAGGGATAACTATTCATCAATGATGCTTTAGTATAGAAGGGGTTATACTTATTATCTTAACATTTCCTCAGGGATAACTATTCATCAATGATGCTTTAGTATAGTAAGGGTTAAACTTATTATCTGAACATTTCCTATTGGATAACTTCTCATCAATGATGCTTTAGTATAGTAAGGGTTAAACTTATTATCTTAACATTTCCTCAGGGATAACTATTCATCAATGATGCTTTAGTATAGAAAGGGTTAAACTTATTATCTGAACATTTCCTATTGGATAACTTCTCATCAATGATGCTTTAGTATAGTAAGGGTTAAACTTATTATCTTAACATTTCCTCAGGGATAACTATTCATCAATGATGCTTTATTATAGAAAGGGTTAAACTTATTATCTTAACATTTCCTCAGGGATAACTATTCATCAATGATGCTTTAGTATAGAAGGGGTTATACTTATTATCTTAACATTTCCTCAGGGATAACTATTCATCAATGATGCTTTAGTATAGAAAGGGTTAAACTTATTATCTGAACATTTCCTATGGGATAACTACTCATCAATGATGCTTTAGTATAGAAAGGGTTAAACTTAGAAGTTAAACTTATTATCTGAACATTTCCTATGGGATAACTACTCATCAATGATGCTTTAGTATAGAAAGGGTTAAACTTATTATCTTAACATTTCCTATGGGATAACTACTCATCAATGATGCTTTAGTATAGAAAGGGTTAAACTTATTATCTTAACATTTCCTCAGGGATAACTATTCATCAATGATGCTTTATTATAGAAAGGGTTAAACTTATTATCTTAACATTTCCTCAGGGATAACTATTCATCAATGATGCTTTAGTATAGAAGGGGTTATACTTATTATCTTAACATTTCCTCAGGGATAACTATTCATCAATGATGCTTTAGTATAGTAAGGGTTAAACTTATTATCTGAACATTTCCTATTGGATAACTTCTCATCAATGATGCTTTAGTATAGTAAGGGTTAAACTTATTATCTTAACATTTCCTCAGGGATAACTATTCATCAATGATGCTTTAGTATAGAAAGGGTTAAACTTATTATCTGAACATTTCCTATTGGATAACTTCTCATCAATGATGCTTTAGTATAGTAAGGGTTAAACTTATTATCTTAACATTTCCTCAGGGATAACTATTCATCAATGATGCTTTATTATAGAAAGGGTTAAACTTATTATCTTAACATTTCCTCAGGGATAACTATTCATCAATGATGCTTTAGTATAGAAGGGGTTATACTTATTATCTTAACATTTCCTCAGGGATAACTATTCATCAATGATGCTTTAGTATAGAAAGGGTTAAACTTATTATCTGAACATTTCCTATGGGATAACTACTCATCAATGATGCTTTAGTATAGAAAGGGTTAAACTTATTATCTGAACATTTCCTCAGGGATAACTATTCATCAATGATGCTTTAGTATAGAAAGGGTTAAACTTATTATCTGAACATTTCCTATGGGATAACTACTCATCAATGATGCTTTAGTATAGAAAGGGTTAAACTTATTATCTGAACATTTCCTTTGGGATAGCTACTCATCAATGATGCTTTAGTATAGAAAGGGTTAAACTTATTATCTGAACATTTCCTATGGGATAACTACTCATCAATGATGCTTTAGTATAGAAAGGGTTAAACTTATTATCTGAACATTTCCTATTGGATAACTTCTCATCAATGATTATTTAGTATAGAAAGGGTTAAACTTATTATCTGAACATTTCCTTTGGGATAACTTCTCATCAATGATGCTTTAGTATAGAAGGGGTTAAACTTATTATCTTAACATTTCCTCAGGGATAACTATTCATCAATGATGCTTTAGTATAGAAAGGGTTAAACTTATTATCTGAACATTTCCTATGGGATAACTACTCATCAATGATGCTTTAGTATAGAAAGGGTTAAACTTAGAAGTTAAACTTATTATCTGAACATTTCCTATGGGATAACTACTCATCAATGATGCTTTAGTATAGAAAGGGTTAAACTTATTATCTGAACATTTCCTATGGGATAACTATTCATCAATGATGCTTTAGTGTAGAAAGGGTTAAACTTATTATCTGAACATATCCTATGGGATAACTACTCATCAATGATGCTTTAGTATAGAAAGGGTTAAACTTGTTATCTGAACATTTCTTGTGTAATAACTACTCATTAATGATGCTTTAGTATAGAAAGAGTTAAACTTATTATCTGAACATTTCCTATGGGATAACTACTCATCAATGATGGTTTAGTGTAGAAAGGGTTAAACTTATTATCTGAACATTTTCTATGGGATAACTACTCATCAATTAGGAGATAAACATACACTGTTGAGTTGTACATTCTGGGATTCGAGCATGAAAACAGTTTGTGAACGAGCCGGCTTGCCGGCGAGTTCACAAACTATTTTCATGCTCGAATCCCAGAATGTACAACGAAACAGGGTACGTTTATCTCCATTGTAATTCAATCTACAAGGAATTTGCAAAAAAAACTGTATAAAAAGTATCATTTAGTCATTTTCATGACACGAATCGAGACTTTCATTTCGCCGTTGTCACCGTGCACAAATCGTTGGGTTTGTTCATTTCGTTACTCGGAACACTGTTCCGTAACCATTTCTTGTGGGGGCGGTTTGGCTCGTTTCGCTACTCCGTTCTGCGCCGATGAAATTGTACCGTGCCACATTCAGATTTGATGCACGCTGAAGCGGCCGATGGACGGTATCTATAGACAACAACGCGCGGGTGTGCTCGTTTCGCTACTCGTTCTGCGCCGATGAAATTTGACCGTGCTACATTCAGATTTGATGCACGCTGAAGCGGCCGATGTCGGTGAATCGAAAACGAAAGTTAGCCGCTCTCGGCCAATCAGAATGCTTGTTTTTAGTGACAAATACTCAATTGAATTACAATATGCTTTAGTATAGAAATGGTTAAACTTATTATCTTAACATTTCCTCAGGGATAACTATTCATCAATGATGCTTTAGTATAGTAAAGGGTTAAACTTATTATCTTAACATTTCCTATTGGATAACTTCTCATCAATGATGCTTTAGTATAGAAAGGGTTAAACTTATTATCTGAACATTTCCTCAGGGATAACTATTCATCAATGATGCTTTAGTATAGAAAGGGTTAAACTTATTATCTGAACATTTCCTATTGGATAACTTCTCATCAATGATGCCTTAGTTTAGTAAGGGTTAAACTTAAAATCTTAACATTTCCTCAGGGATAACTATTCATCAATGATGCTTTAGTATAGAAAGGGTTAAACTTATTATCTTAACATTTCCTATTGGATAACTTCTCATCAATGATGCTTTAGTATAGTAAGGGTTAAACTTATTATCTTAACATTTCCTCAGGGATAACTATTCATCAATGATGCTTTATTATAGAAAGGGTTAAACTTATTATCTTAACATTTCCTCAGGGATAACTATTCATCAATGATGCTTTAGTAGAGAAGGGGTTATACTTATTATCTTAACATTTCCTCAGGGATAACTATTCATCAATGATGCTTTATTATAGAAAGGGTTAAACTTATTATCTTAACATTTCCTCAAGGATAACTATTCATCAATGATGCTTTAGTATAGTAAGGGTTAAACTTATTATCTTAACATTTCCTCAGGGATAACTATTCATCAATGATGCTTTAGTATAGAAAGGGTTAAACTTATTATCTGAACATTTCCTATTGGATAACTTCTCATCAATGATGCTTTAGTATAGTAAGGGTTAAACTTATTATCTTAACATTTCCTCAGGGATAACTATTCATCAATGATGCTTTATTATAGAAAGGGTTAAACTTATTATCTTAACATTTCCTCAGGGATAACTATTCATCAATGATGCTTTAGTATAGAAGGGGTTATACTTATTATCTTAACATTTCCTCAGGGATAACTATTCATCAATGATGCTTTAGTATAGTAAGGGTTAAACTTATTATCTGAACATTTCCTATTGGATAACTTCTCATCAATGATGCTTTAGTATAGTAAGGGTTAAACTTATTATCTTAACATTTCCTCAGGGATAACTATTCATCAATGATGCTTTAGTATAGAAAGGGTTAAACTTATTATCTGAACATTTCCTATTGGATAACTTCTCATCAATGATGCTTTAGTATAGTAAGGGTTAAACTTATTATCTTAACATTTCCTCAGGGATAACTATTCATCAATGATGCTTTATTATAGAAAGGGTTAAACTTATTATCTTAACATTTCCTCAGGGATAACTATTCATCAATGATGCTTTAGTATAGAAGGGGTTATACTTATTATCTTAACATTTCCTCAGGGATAACTATTCATCAATGATGCTTTAGTATAGAAAGGGTTAAACTTATTATCTGAACATTTCCTATGGGATAACTACTCATCAATGATGCTTTAGTATAGAAAGGGTTAAACTTAGAAGTTAAACTTATTATCTGAACATTTCCTATGGGATAACTACTCATCAATGATGCTTTAGTATAGAAAGGGTTAAACTTATTATCTTAACATTTCCTATGGGATAACTACTCATCAATGATGCTTTAGTATAGAAAGGGTTAAACTTATTATCTTAACATTTCCTCAGGGATAACTATTCATCAATGATGCTTTATTATAGAAAGGGTTAAACTTATTATCTTAACATTTCCTCAGGGATAACTATTCATCAATGATGCTTTAGTATAGAAGGGGTTATACTTATTATCTTAACATTTCCTCAGGGATAACTATTCATCAATGATGCTTTAGTATAGTAAGGGTTAAACTTATTATCTGAACATTTCCTATTGGATAACTTCTCATCAATGATGCTTTAGTATAGTAAGGGTTAAACTTATTATCTTAACATTTCCTCAGGGATAACTATTCATCAATGATGCTTTAGTATAGAAAGGGTTAAACTTATTATCTGAACATTTCCTATTGGATAACTTCTCATCAATGATGCTTTAGTATAGTAAGGGTTAAACTTATTATCTTAACATTTCCTCAGGGATAACTATTCATCAATGATGCTTTATTATAGAAAGGGTTAAACTTATTATCTTAACATTTCCTCAGGGATAACTATTCATCAATGATGCTTTAGTATAGAAGGGGTTATACTTATTATCTTAACATTTCCTCAGGGATAACTATTCATCAATGATGCTTTAGTATAGAAAGGGTTAAACTTATTATCTGAACATTTCCTATGGGATAACTACTCATCAATGATGCTTTAGTATAGAAAGGGTTAAACTTATTATCTGAACATTTCCTCAGGGATAACTATTCATCAATGATGCTTTAGTATAGAAAGGGTTAAACTTATTATCTGAACATTTCCTATGGGATAACTACTCATCAATGATGCTTTAGTATAGAAAGGGTTAAACTTATTATCTGAACATTTCCTTTGGGATAGCTACTCATCAATGATGCTTTAGTATAGAAAGGGTTAAACTTATTATCTGAACATTTCCTATGGGATAACTACTCATCAATGATGCTTTAGTATAGAAAGGGTTAAACTTATTATCTGAACATTTCCTATTGGATAACTTCTCATCAATGATTATTTAGTATAGAAAGGGTTAAACTTATTATCTGAACATTTCCTTTGGGATAACTTCTCATCAATGATGCTTTAGTATAGAAGGGGTTAAACTTATTATCTTAACATTTCCTCAGGGATAACTATTCATCAATGATGCTTTAGTATAGAAAGGGTTAAACTTATTATCTGAACATTTCCTATGGGATAACTACTCATCAATGATGCTTTAGTATAGAAAGGGTTAAACTTAGAAGTTAAACTTATTATCTGAACATTTCCTATGGGATAACTACTCATCAATGATGCTTTAGTATAGAAAGGGTTAAACTTATTATCTGAACATTTCCTATGGGATAACTATTCATCAATGATGCTTTAGTGTAGAAAGGGTTAAACTTATTATCTGAACATATCCTATGGGATAACTACTCATCAATGATGCTTTAGTATAGAAAGGGTTAAACTTGTTATCTGAACATTTCTTGTGTAATAACTACTCATTAATGATGCTTTAGTATAGAAAGAGTTAAACTTATTATCTGAACATTTCCTATGGGATAACTACTCATCAATGATGGTTTAGTGTAGAAAGGGTTAAACTTATTATCTGAACATTTTCTATGGGATAACTACTCATCAATTAGGAGATAAACATACACTGTTGAGTTGTACATTCTGGGATTCGAGCATGAAAACAGTTTGTGAACGAGCCGGCTTGCCGGCGAGTTCACAAACTATTTTCATGCTCGAATCCCAGAATGTACAACGAAACAGGGTACGTTTATCTCCATTGTAATTCAATCTACAAGGAATTTGCAAAAAAAACTGTATAAAAAGTATCATTTAGTCATTTTCATGACACGAATCGAGACTTTCATTTCGCCGTTGTCACCGTGCACAAATCGTTGGGTTTGTTCATTTCGTTACTCGGAACACTGCTCCGTAACCATTTCTTGTGGGGGCGGTTTGGCTCGTTTCGCTACTCCGTTCTGCGCCGATGAAATTGTACCGTGCCACATTCAGATTTGATGCACGCTGAAGCGGCCGATGGACGGTATCTATAGACAACAACGCGCGGGTGTGCTCGTTTCGCTACTCGTTCTGCGCCGATGAAATTTGACCGTGCTACATTCAGATTTGATGCACGCTGAAGCGGCTGATGTCGGTGAATCGAAAACGAAAGTTAGCCGCTCTCGGCCAATCAGAATGCTTGTTTTTAGTGACAAATACTCAATTGAATTACAATATGCTTTAGTATAGAAATGGTTAAACTTATTATCTTAACATTTCCTCAGGGATAACTATTCATCAATGATGCTTTAGTATAGTAAAGGGTTAAACTTATTATCTTAACATTTCCTATTGGATAACTTCTCATCAATGATGCTTTAGTATAGAAAGGGTTAAACTTATTATCTGAACATTTCCTCAGGGATAACTATTCATCAATGATGCTTTAGTATAGAAAGGGTTAAACTTATTATCTGAACATTTCCTATTGGATAACTTCTCATCAATGATGCCTTAGTTTAGTAAGGGTTAAACTTAAAATCTTAACATTTCCTCAGGGATAACTATTCATCAATGATGCTTTAGTATAGAAAGGGTTAAACTTATTATCTTAACATTTCCTATTGGATAACTTCTCATCAATGATGCTTTAGTATAGTAAGGGTTAAACTTATTATCTTAACATTTCCTCAGGGATAACTATTCATCAATGATGCTTTATTATAGAAAGGGTTAAACTTATTATCTTAACATTTCCTCAGGGATAACTATTCATCAATGATGCTTTAGTATAGAAGGGGTTATACTTATTATCTTAACATTTCCTCAGGGATAACTATTCATCAATGATGCTTTATTATAGAAAGGGTTAAACTTATTATCTTAACATTTCCTCAGGGATAACTATTCATCAATGATGCTTTAGTATAGTAAGGGTTAAACTTATTATCATAACATTTCCTCAGGGATAACTATTCATCAATGATGCTTTAGTATAGAAAGGGTTAAACTTATTATCTGAACATTTCCTATTGGATAACTTCTCATCAATGATGCTTTAGTATAGTAAGGGTTAAACTTATTATCTTAACATTTCCTCAGGGATAACTATTCATCAATGATGCTTTATTATAGAAAGGGTTAAACTTATTATCTTAACATTTCCTCAGGGATAACTATTCATCAATGATGCTTTAGTATAGAAGGGGTTATACTTATTATCTTAACATTTCCTCAGGGATAACTATTCATCAATGATGCTTTAGTATAGTAAGGGTTAAACTTATTATCTGAACATTTCCTATTGGATAACTTCTCATCAATGATGCTTTAGTATAGTAAGGGTTAAACTTATTATCTTAACATTTCCTCAGGGATAACTATTCATCAATGATGCTTTAGTATAGAAAGGGTTAAACTTATTATCTGAACATTTCCTATTGGATAACTTCTCATCAATGATGCTTTAGTATAGTAAGGGTTAAACTTATTATCTTAACATTTCCTCAGGGATAACTATTCATCAATGATGCTTTATTATAGAAAGGGTTAAACTTATTATCTTAACATTTCCTCAGGGATAACTATTCATCAATGATGCTTTAGTATAGAAGGGGTTATACTTATTATCTTAACATTTCCTCAGGGATAACTATTCATCAATGATGCTTTAGTATAGAAAGGGTTAAACTTATTATCTGAACATTTCCTATGGGATAACTACTCATCAATGATGCTTTAGTATAGAAAGGGTTAAACTTAGAAGTTAAACTTATTATCTGAACATTTCCTATGGGATAACTATTCATCAATGATGCTTTAGTATAGAAAGGGTTAAACTTATTATCTTAACATTTCCTATGGGATAACTACTCATCAATGATGCTTTAGTATAGAAAGGGTTAAACTTATTATCTTAACATTTCCTCAGGGATAACTATTCATCAATGATGCTTTATTATAGAAAGGGTTAAACTTATTATCTTAACATTTCCTCAGGGATAACTATTCATCAATGATGCTTTAGTATAGAAGGGGTTATACTTATTATCTTAACATTTCCTCAGGGATAACTATTCATCAATGATGCTTTAGTATAGTAAGGGTTAAACTTATTATCTGAACATTTCCTATTGGATAACTTCTCATCAATGATGCTTTAGTATAGTAAGGGTTAAACTTATTATCTTAACATTTCCTCAGGGATAACTATTCATCAATGATGCTTTAGTATAGAAAGGGTTAAACTTATTATCTGAACATTTCCTATTGGATAACTTCTCATCAATGATGCTTTAGTATAGTAAGGGTTAAACTTATTATCTTAACATTTCCTCAGGGATAACTATTCATCAATGATGCTTTATTATAGAAAGGGTTAAACTTATTATCTTAACATTTCCTCAGGGATAACTATTCATCAATGATGCTTTAGTATAGAAGGGGTTATACTTATTATCTTAACATTTCCTCAGGGATAACTATTCATCAATGATGCTTTAGTATAGAAAGGGTTAAACTTATTATCTGAACATTTCCTATGGGATAACTACTCATCAATGATGCTTTAGTATAGAAAGGGTTAAACTTATTATCTGAACATTTCCTCAGGGATAACTATTCATCAATGATGCTTTAGTATAGAAAGGGTTAAACTTATTATCTGAACATTTCCTATGGGATAACTACTCATCAATGATGCTTTAGTATAGAAAGGGTTAAACTTATTATCTGAACATTTCCTTTGGGATAGCTACTCATCAATGATGCTTTAGTATAGAAAGGGTTAAACTTATTATCTGAACATTTCCTATGGGATAACTACTCATCAATGATGCTTTAGTATAGAAAGGGTTAAACTTATTATCTGAACATTTCCTATTGGATAACTTCTCATCAATGATTATTTAGTATAGAAAGGGTTAAACTTATTATCTGAACATTTCCTTTGGGATAACTTCTCATCAATGATGCTTTAGTATAGAAGGGGTTAAACTTATTATCTTAACATTTCCTCAGGGATAACTATTCATCAATGATGCTTTAGTATAGAAAGGGTTAAACTTATTATCTGAACATTTCCTATGGGATAACTACTCATCAATGATGCTTTAGTATAGAAAGGGTTAAACTTAGAAGTTAAACTTATTATCTGAACATTTCCTATGGGATAACTACTCATCAATGATGCTTTAGAATAGAAAGGGTTAAACTTATTATCTGAACATTTCCTATGGGATAACTATTCATCAATGATGCTTTAGTGTAGAAAGGGTTAAACTTATTATCTGAACATATCCTATGGGATAACTACTCATCAATGATGCTTTAGTATAGAAAGGGTTAAACTTGTTATCTGAACATTTCTTGTGTAATAACTACTCATTAATGATGCTTTAGTATAGAAAGAGTTAAACTTATTATCTGAACATTTCCTATGGGATAACTACTCATCAATGATGGTTTAGTGTAGAAAGGGTTAAACTTATTATCTGAACATTTTCTATGGGATAACTACTCATCAATTAGGAGATAAACATACACTGTTGAGTTGTACATTCTGGGATTCGAGCATGAAAACAGTTTGTGAACGAGCCGGCTTGCCGGCGAGTTCACAAACTATTTTCATGCTCGAATCCCAGAATGTACAACGAAACAGGGTACGTTTATCTCCATTGTAATTCAATCTACAAGGAATTTGCAAAAAAAACTGTATAAAAAGTATCATTTAGTCATTTTCATGACACGAATCGAGACTTTCATTTCGCCGTTGTCACCGTGCACAAATCGTTGGGTTTGTTCATTTCGTTACTCGGAACACTGCTCCGTAACCATTTCTTGTGGGGGCGGTTTGGCTCGTTTCGCTACTCCGTTCTGCGCCGATGAAATTGTACCGTGCCACATTCAGATTTGATGCACGCTGAAGCGGCCGATGGACGGTATCTATAGACAACAACGCGCGGGTGTGCTCGTTTCGCTACTCGTTCTGCGCCGATGAAATTTGACCGTGCTACATTCAGATTTGATGCACGCTGAAGCGGCCGATGTCGGTGAATCGAAAACGAAAGTTAGCCGCTCTCGGCCAATCAGAATGCTTGTTTTTAGTGACAAATACTCAATTGAATTACAATATGCTTTAGTATAGAAATGGTTAAACTTATTATCTTAACATTTCCTCAGGGATAACTATTCATCAATGATGCTTTAGTATAGTAAAGGGTTAAACTTATTATCTTAACATTTCCTATTGGATAACTTCTCATCAATGATGCTTTAGTATAGAAAGGGTTAAACTTATTATCTGAACATTTCCTCAGGGATAACTATTCATCAATGATGCTTTAGTATAGAAAGGGTTAAACTTATTATCTGAACATTTCCTATTGGATAACTTCTCATCAATGATGCCTTAGTTTAGTAAGGGTTAAACTTAAAATCTTAACATTTCCTCAGGGATAACTATTCATCAATGATGCTTTAGTATAGAAAGGGTTAAACTTATTATCTTAACATTTCCTATTGGATAACTTCTCATCAATGATGCTTTAGTATAGTAAGGGTTAAACTTATTATCTTAACATTTCCTCAGGGATAACTATTCATCAATGATGCTTTATTATAGAAAGGGTTAAACTTATTATCTTAACATTTCCTCAGGGATAACTATTCATCAATGATGCTTTAGTATAGAAGGGGTTATACTTATTATCTTAACATTTCCTCAGGGATAACTATTCATCAATGATGCTTTATTATAGAAAGGGTTAAACTTATTATCTTAACATTTCCTCAGGGATAACTATTCATCAATGATGCTTTAGTATAGTAAGGGTTAAACTTATTATCTGAACATTTCCTATTGGATAACTTCTCATCAATGATGCTTTAGTATAGTAAGGGTTAAACTTATTATCTTAACATTTCCTCAGGGATAACTATTCATCAATGATGCTTTAGTATAGAAAGGGTTAAACTTATTATCTGAACATTTCCTATTGGATAACTTCTCATCAATGATGCTTTAGTATAGTAAGGGTTAAACTTATTATCTTAACATTTCCTCAGGGATAACTATTCATCAATGATGCTTTATTATAGAAAGGGTTAAACTTATTATCTTAACATTTCCTCAGGGATAACTATTCATCAATGATGCTTTAGTATAGAAGGGGTTATACTTATTATCTTAACATTTCCTCAGGGATAACTATTCATCAATGATGCTTTAGTATAGAAAGGGTTAAACTTATTATCTGAACATTTCCTATGGGATAACTACTCATCAATGATGCTTTAGTATAGAAAGGGTTAAACTTATTATCTGAACATTTCCTCAGGGATAACTATTCATCAATGATGCTTTAGTATAGAAAGGGTTAAACTTATTATCTGAACATTTCCTATGGGATAACTACTCATCAATGATGCTTTAGTATAGAAAGGGTTAAACTTATTATCTGAACATTTCCTTTGGGATAGCTACTCATCAATGATGCTTTAGTATAGAAAGGGTTAAACTTATTATCTGAACATTTCCTATGGGATAACTACTCATCAATGATGCTTTAGTATAGAAAGGGTTAAACTTATTATCTGAACATTTCCTATTGGATAACTTCTCATCAATGATTATTTAGTATAGAAAGGGTTAAACTTATTATCTGAACATTTCCTTTGGGATAACTTCTCATCAATGATGCTTTAGTATAGAAGGGGTTAAACTTATTATCTTAACATTTCCTCAGGGATAACTATTCATCAATGATGCTTTAGTATAGAAAGGGTTAAACTTATTATCTGAACATTTCCTATGGGATAACTACTCATCAATGATGCTTTAGTATAGAAAGGGTTAAACTTAGAAGTTAAACTTATTATCTGAACATTTCCTATGGGATAACTACTCATCAATGATGCTTTAGTATAGAAAGGGTTAAACTTATTATCTGAACATATCCTATGGGATAACTACTCATCAATGATGCTTTAGTATAGAAAGGGTTAAACTTGTTATCTGAACATTTCTTGTGTAATAACTACTCATTAATGATGCTTTAGTATAGAAAGAGTTAAACTTATTATCTGAACATTTCCTATGGGATAACTACTCATCAATGATGGTTTAGTGTAGAAAGGGTTAAACTTATTATCTGAACATTTTCTATGGGATAACTACTCATCAATTAGGAGATAAACATACACTGTTGAGTTGTACATTCTGGGATTCGAGCATGAAAACAGTTTGTGAACGATCCGGCTTGCCGGCGAGTTCACAAACTATTTTCATGCTCGAATCCCAGAATGTACAACGAAACAGGGTACGTTTATCTCCATTGTAATTCAATCTACAAGGAATTTGCAAAAAAAACAGTATAAAAAGTATCATTTAGTCATTTTCATGACACGAATCGAGACTTTCATTTCGCCGTTGTCACCGTGCACAAATCGTTGGGTTTGTTCATTTCGTTACTCGGAACACTGCTCTGTAACCATTTCTTGTGGGGGCGGTTTGGCTCGTTTCGCTACTCCGTTCTGCGCCGATGAAATTGTACCGTGCCACATTCAGATTTGATGCACGCTGAAGCGGCCGATGGACGGTATCTATAGACAACAACGCGCAGGTGTGCTCGTTTCGCTACTCGTTCTGCGCCGATGAAATTTGACCGTGCTACATTCAGATTTGATGCACGCTGAAGCGGCCGATGTCGGTGAATCGAAAACGAAAGTTAGCCGCTCTCGGCCAATCAGAATGCTTGTTTTTAGTGACAAATACTCAATTGAATTACAATATGCTTTAGTATAGAAATGGTTAAACTTATTATCTGAACATTTCCTATGGGATAACTACTCATCAATGATGCTTTAGTATAGAAAGGGTTAAACTTATTATCTGAACATTTCCTATGAGATAACTATTCATCAATGATGGTTTAGTGTAGAAACGGTTAAACTTATTATCTGAACATTTCCTATGAGATAACTATTCATTAATGATGGTTTAGTGTAGAAAGGGTTAAACTTATTATCTGAACATTTCATATGGGATAACTACTCATTAATGATGCTTTAGTATAGAAAAGGTTAAACTTATTATCTTAACAGTTCCTATGGGATAACTACTCATCAATGATGTGTTAGTAGATGATTTGAGATCGCAATCGGATGATTCAGATTATTGTAATAGTTATACCAAAATATGTTATATGTGTTATATACTACTTCAATTTGGAAGCAACAACATCAGTCATATACCAGTATACATAAGTATACGTTTGGGTAAGTATAAAGGTAGGTATGGGTGGACTAGTGAACGAATTCCTGCGTCCTGACAACCAATACACATGTTATATTATGCTCAATTTACTGTAGATTTAAGTCTATAATTTCCAACAGTTGGAAAACAATTTGCAGTTGGAAATTTCAAGGTGGACACCCCCTCCCCCAACAGAGACCATCTAGCCATATGTCCCTGTCTACATATAAAGTAACATGAACCATTTGTACCTTATTTCCTTGAACAGCTTCCTTTTCCAGCTTCATCAGTTTCTTGTACTGTTTTCTGACATTAGAATTTGACTGCTCGGGTTTACTTCCTGCAATAAATCATATTAAGCCTTTAATAATAGCTTTAAAGGCCGAGGGGGCTGGGAGCGCACCCAAATGTTTTGAAAGTTCAAAATTTGAGCAATTTTTGGGCTGGAGATATTTTCGGTCAATTTCAGGCAAATTGAATGGTATTTCAGGCGGAAATTGTGGCAAATTATAGTAATATTCACATTTCTGCTCGAATTATACATATTCAAGGTTAATTTGAATCTATTTTGTTATATTTCTGTGTCTATACAAGGTATATTCTACAAAAACTGTGTTACAACTATGAATATATCATGTAAACAAATTTGGGCACCTGTACGGCTATGTCTTTCATAATGGGAGCTGTTCTGGTGCAGTATTAATGATCATGTGCCAGTGCATTCTCTAATATATGCAAGTCTCCCATAGAGATACTCACAAGTCTCCCATAGGGAGACTCACATATATAAGAGAATGCACTGGCTTACAGTCAAGGTAAATCACCAAATTTTCAAACATACCCCCATTAAATGCCAGGTTAATTATTTCACCCACTCTGGATCAATATTCATCTAGGTATAATATTTCCATGGTGGCTTTGAATTTTTCTTGTTTTTGCATTAATTTTATCCCAATCATAATCAACCATTCAGCTGTCAGATGTGACTTTATGCTGACTTGAGTGTGGGTGACAGCACACCAAGGGGGATAATTTTTTTAATTTGGTGTGCTATAACCTACATCTAGGCCCCACACCAGTATAAAAAGTTAATATGCCCATTATCCTGATGTATTGATCCCGAACATAATAAAAGGTATAGTAACTTGATGATATTTCCAGCAAGGATTTATTATCAAATATTTACATAGCCAAGGCTCAAAATAATTACTTTTTTACTGACTGTCAAAATGACAGTCACCAAATGGATGGTGTTGGTCATTTCAAAATGTTGCCTGTCAAATTTTCAGATGTACTGTATAAGACAGTATTTAAGTTTCCAATCGACTTATTATTTGTCAATGATGCACACATTTTAGTGAGCGTCCAATTGCCACCTAGGAAAAACCCATGTTATTTTGGTTTTCAAAAGTTCAAATACTTTACGTCGATTAATAAATAAACATGCAATTGATGAATTGATCTGAAATTAAAAAAGAACTATTTTTGGCCAGAATTGCCTCCTTGGATAGATACAGATTGTTTAAAGAATTGCATTGGACAAAATATCCAACAGATACAGAAGTGCACTGGACATAAGCTATTTTTCGTTGGACAATGACCATGACAGGCCACTTATCTTGAGCCTTGTACATAGCCCCCTGTACACAGACCGGAACATACCCCAATAACACAGACCGGAACATACCCCAATAACACAGAGCGGAACATACCCCAATAACACAGACCGGAACATACCCCAATAACACAGACCGGAACATACCCCAATAACACAGACCGGAACATACCCCAATAACACAGACCGGAACATACCCCAATAACACAGACCGGAACATACCCCAATAACACAGACCGGAACATACCCCAATAACACAGACCGGAACATACCCCAATAACACAGACCGAAACATACCCCAATAACACAGACCGGAACATACCCCAATAACACAGACCGGAACATACCCCAATAACACAGACCGGAACATACCCCAATAACACAGACCGGAACATACCCCAATAACACAGACCGGAACATACCCCAATAACACAGACCGGAACATACCCCAATAACACAGACCGGAACATACCCCAATAACACAGACCGGAACATACCCCAATAACACAGACCGGAACATACCCCAATAACACAGACCGGAACATACCCCAATAACACAGACCGGAACATACCCCAATAACACAGACCGGAACATACCCCAATAACACAGACCGGAACATACCCCAATAACACAGACCGGAACACGACGTCCCACATTGTTGACCTAGTCTTACATAATCACTAAAAGCGGCTAGCAGAATAATTGGGCATGCTTTTACAAATGTGTCTCACATAAGCATGGACATCAATTGTTTAGTGGTGTGTTTAGTATGAACTATTTACCTGGACATTCACCGATAGCATGGGCATCAAATGTATAGTGGTGTGTTTACCGGTAGTATAAACTATTTACCTGGGCATTTACTGATAGCATGGACATCAATTGTTTAGTGGTGTGTTTAGTATAAACTATTTACCTGGGCATTCACCGATAGCATGGGCATCAAATGTATAGTGGTGTTTAGTATGAACTATTTACCTGGGCATTCACCGATAGCATGGGCATCATCTATATAGTGGTGGGTTTAGTATGAACTATTTACCTGGGCATTCACCGATAGCATGGGCATCAACTGTACAGTGGTGTGTAAATGATTTACCTGGGCTTTCACCGAAAGTGGCGTGTTTAGTATGAACGATATATAACTGTATAGTGGTGTGTTTAGTATGAACTATTTACCTGGGCATTCACCGATAGTGGTGTGTTTAGTATGAACTATTTACCTGGGCATTCACCGATAGCATGGGCATCAAATGTATAGTGGTGTGTTTAGTATGAACTATTTACCTGGGCATTCACCGATAGCATGGGCATCAAATGTATAGTGGTGTGTTTAGTATGAACTATTTACCTGGGCATTCACCGATAGCATGGGCATCAAATGTATAGTGGTGTTTAGTATGAACTATTTACCTGGGCATTCACCGATAGCATGGGCATCATCTATATAGTGGTGTTTAGTATGAACTATTTACCTGGGCATTCACTGATATCATGGGCATCATCTGTATAGTGGTGTCTTTAGTATGAACTATTTACCTGGGCATTCACCGATGGCATGGGCATCATCTGTATAGTGGTGTGTTTAGTATGAACTATTTACCTGGGCATTCACCGACAGCATGGGCATCATCTGTATAGTGGTGTTTAAATGATTTACCTAGCCATTCACTGATAGTGGTGTGTTTAGTATGAACTATTTTCCTGGGCATTCACTGATATCATGGGCATCATCTGTATAGTGGTGTGTTTAGTATGAACTATTTACCTGGGCATTCACTGATATCATGGGCATCATCTGTATTGTGGTGTGTTTAGTATGAACTATTTACCTGGGCACTCACCGATAGCATGGGCATCAAATGTATAGTGGTGTGTTAGTTATGAACAATTTACCTGGGCATTCACTGATGGCATGGGCATCATCTGTATAGTGGTGATTAAATTATTTACCTGGGCATTTACCGATAGCATGTGCACCAAGTGTACAGTGGTGTGTAGATAATTTACCTGGGCATTCACCGATGGTGGTGTGTTTAGTATGAACGATATATAACTGTACAGTGGTGTGTAGATGATTTACCTGGGCATTCACCGATGGAGGTGTGTTTAGTATGAACGATATATAACTGTACAGTGGTGTGTAGATGATTTACCTGGGCATTCACTGATGGTGGTGTGTTTAGTATGAACGATATATAACTGTACAGTGGTGTGTAGATGATTTACCTGGGCATTCACCGATGGTGGTGTGTTTAGTATGAACGATATATAACTGTACAGTGGTGTGTAAATGATTTACCTGGGCATTCACCGATGGTGGTGTGTTTAGTATGAACGATATATAACTGTACAGTGGTGTGTAAATGATTTACCCAGGTATTCACCGATAGCATGGGCGTCAACAGTATAGTGGTGTGTTTAGTATGAATAGTATAATAACCGCATAGTGGTATGCTTAGTGTGATATGGGCATTCACCTATAGTGGTATGTTTAGTATGATATAACTGTATAGAGGTGTGTAAATGATTTACCTGGGCATTCACCGGTATCATGGGCATCAACAGTATAGTGGTGTGTTTAGTATGAATAATATAATAACCGCATAGTGGTATGCTTAGTATGATATGGGCATTCACCGATAGTGGTATGTTTAGTATGATATATATGCCATCAACGTCGTTTTCCGGTTGATCTATGAGCGTATAGACCGATCAGTAGACGAATAACATACTGCGAAGCGGATTATACTAAGTATGTTATTCGTCTACTGATCGGTCTTTACGCTCATAGATCAACAGAAAAAAAGACGTTGATGGCTTATAATTACAACTATAACACTTTATTTTCAACTATCTACTATTAATCCATCTCAGAAAATTAATTGCCAAAACATGATTTTCCGTTGGACGATCTCGGAATTTGGTTGATGGGCCGAAAATAAATTGGCCGAAATTGTCAACGAGCAACTTCGCCAAGCAAACTTTCAGAAAATAGATATTTACACTTCAACTTCAATTTTCAGCAATGTACTATCCATGATAAAAAGAATAATTATCAACACACACAGAGTCGAATCCGTGATTTCCGGTAAAATTATTAACTCCAGACCAGTCCAGACTCCAGCCCGATGGCCGATGTAATTTGTAAACAAATGACCTGATCATATCTAATGTACTCGTGACAAAGGTCATGTCATTAGCATTGTTATGAAGCTGAAAAGTGTTAAAAGGGTTGTAATCGGGTAAACATTTTATTTATCTCCAATAAAATTTGCCATGTTGATCAGCCTGATTCATGATAAGTTGTGTTCACAGCAGTAACTATACACGTTGTCATAGACGCTTTTTCGAAAATGGGACAAATAAAAAACGCGGCACAAACTTTTAGTGTTCAGTCGAGCGTTACAAAAACATGAATACGGCTGAAATGAACAGATATAAGTATAGTACAGTGTCCGTAATAAGCAGAAATATGCAATATAGACATCAACTACTTGTTCAAATGTTTCTAGCATTGAGTTTTCGAGTTGTTTTTTCACTGAAATTATAATGGAATTCTCGTTCCGCGCTTTCGTGTCATCCAGGGACGTCGTGTGGGGGCGACACTTATAGACTCGCCCATTTTTCTTAAAGTGTCACTACGCGATGTGACTCGTCTACTGCAAAGTCTATGCACTGATAGATCAGGTCACGTGCTAGCCTCTCGACCAATCAAGTGCCCGCATTTCGACCAAAACGAAAAGTTGTAATTATAACTGTATAGAGGTGTGTAAATGATTTACCTGGGCATTCACCGATCGCCTCGCAAACCTTCTCTGGGCTGTCAGTACCAAACTGCTCAATAGCAGCAATCGCTTTTGGTATTAAATCTTTACACTGAAAATATATTAAACTAGAGGTCACAATGGGAATAAGGATATCCCAGCAGTGCACATGATATAATTAGAGATCACTAGATGTCACAATGGGACTAAGGATATCCCAGCAGTGCACATGATATAATTAGAGATCACTAGATGTCACAATGGGACTAAGGATTAGGGCCCTGCGAACCGTTCGAGGTTCGGTTCGGTTCGAAACCGCTGTGATGATTCGGTCCGGTTCGAAACCTTAGACGGGATTCGTTTATATCGAACCTTTTCTTTAGTCCCGCAAAATGGGCAAATTTTGCGTACTGGGAATTGTTTATTGATTATATACCGTATATTAATTGGTTTACATACAACTGTGTGATACCAATGGACATAATTACTTTGATCATTACTCGGGCGGGGTAACTGGGTGATATTTCATTGAACGGGTCTTTTGGCATAACTTTATTCCGCTCCCGCTAAACGGTCCAGTCGGACATGTCAAATTCGTGATAATTAATTAGTAAAACTATAACATTTCTATCTCAGTAAAAGTTCTACCTCGTCAAAGTTTGTTTTATTCTCCATATAACTTTACTAATGGACATAATTATACCTAACAAACGAAACAATAAGTTATGATTATCGATGAATACAGATCGAACAAGCTTTTTTGAATTCCGTAAACTGGCTGAAAGTGAATAGGTATTTCCGGCAGCCTTCTGTGTCAACAATTGGAGTCAACCAATCACAGTGAGGAGAAGGTGTGGCCATTGTTTATCAGCATAAATGATTGACATGATTATGTAACCCGATGTGCTTTGTCTTATGACACTTAATTGCTACAACGCGACGTCGGCACGCTTTGATCTTTGTCATGTGTTGTCGCAGTTACAGATTGACGAGTCTGTTAATAGTTACCGAGTTATGCCACGTGGCGCGTTCATGCTGTCAGTGTGTTAGGAGTTCAATGCGTCGTTTATCGCGTTGTTTACATTGTACATATTTACTATTGGAAGCTTGACCGATGATTCAATCAGACATCTGTCACTTACTGTTAGAATAAGTCATAAGTTATGATTTTACATGAGTGATGCCCAGTGAGCGGACGCGGGTATATACGGAGAATGATAATCGGATATTTGTTTTAATCGGGGTTATGTAATATAATGTATGGACATAAACTGAACATAAAATCAACGTTTTATCGGATTGTCATTCATCTCCAATATAAAATAATTCTTCAACATGTAATTATCTTATATCGTATACGATAAATTTGTATATAACACGTTGATTGTACTATTATAATGATCCACATACGTTCTAACTGGCTACTAGTATTATGAGTACGTCGCTTGGACTCTCTTCAATGACACGGTCGGTAATTGGGTTCGAGGTTCGAGATTCGGTTCGATTCGAAACCAAGATGATGATTCGGTTTCAAGGTTCGGTTCGACCTAAATTATAAGGTTCGCAGGGCCCTACTAAGGATATCCCAGCAGTGCACATGGGCTTCAAAAAATGTAGCCACTATTAAACGGCGATGGATCTTTCAGTCCTCAAATTATGTATACGTAATTCGGTAGCAGGAAAAAAAATTGCCAATCAAAAATGGTGATAACTCAAACAAGAATATGTCCAACCAATCTCGTAATCGCAGGTGCAAAGGTTGCCATAGTCGCCAATTAAGTTTCATAAAAATTTACCAGGAAACAAAGTTTGTCAAAATGACATACATGTATGTCGCTAATGATTTCTAAATAAAAAAGGGGGATAAACACTAGAATTTGTTGTTATTGCTACTAGTGTAGTTGTTACTGCTGGTGTTGTTGTTGTTGTTAGTGTTGTTGTTGCCTGTGTTTTGATGCTTGTTGTACCCTTACCTTCTGTCCGATTATACCTGTTCCCAGGTCATCACAGAATTTTGTCATAGTCGCATTTATCTCCGCAATGGTAGCATTATCTTCAATCATCTCATCCATCTTCAATATCAGCTCCTTACACAACTCACATTCAACTGGAGTCTGAAATATTTGTGGACAGCTCAGCTCTTAGGAAATGTTCAGATAATAAGTTAACCCTTTCTATACTAAAGCATCATTGATGTGTAGTTATCCCATAGGAAATGTTAAGATAATAAGTTTAACCCTTTCTATACTAAAGCATCATTGATGAGTAGTTATCCCATAGGAAATGTTCAGATAATAAGTTTAACCCGTTCTATACTAAAGCATCATTGTTGAGCAGTTATCCCATAGGAAATGTTCCGATAATAAGTTAAAACCCTTTTATACTAAAGTATCATTGATGAATAGTTATCCCATAGGAAATGTTCAGATAATAAGTTATTACAAAATATTTCCATCGATAAATAGGGCTTCTTCTGCGCTTTTATTCATCTGTCTTGTGCTTTTATTGCCCTAACATCCCTCCAAGTCAATAATAGACCATTCCGATGTATTCTTTTTAACTGATGGGGGAGTATCCATTTGGTACATAAATGGATATATTACTTCATTGCTTACTGTAGAACTTGACAGATTTATGAATATTGCGGCAGTTATTTCCTAAATGAAGATATTAGAGTGTAAGGTAGTTTATACATATTCAAATAGAACAGTGTATAATTAAGGGGCTCAGCAGTGAGACATTGGACATGTGTGATTAGTGATTTTGAGCTTATATGGTGCTACCCTGTAGAATTGGTTGGTTTGGTTTGTTAGGGTTTATCGTCGTTCTAGCCGCTAGGCTACATACGACGTTGTCAATTTTACGGGTAGAGGAAAGACCATGCAGAAGCTTATTTTCACCGATAAATCGTCCCACTGCGTGTAGAAACCACTGACCCACGGAAAGCAACTGACAAACTTGCCCAGATACACGATGAAACTCTACCGACTGGACCACCGGGGGCCCCTCTACCCTGTAGAATATAAGCATAAACTATTATATTGGTGTTGCGGTCATTCTTTATAATGTTCATGTGTAAACAACATGTATATTATTTTCTGTTGTGACTATTAAAATGAATTCAAATCGCACGATGCCGAGGTTACAACCCATGAATTCAAATTGCACAATTCCGAGGTTACAACCCATGAATTCAAATCGCACGATGCTGAGGTTACAACCCTTGAATTCAAATCACACGATGCCAACTCATTGGCAAGGTTACAACCCATGAATTCAAATGCACGATGCTGAGGTTACAACCCATGAATTCAAAAGTGCAAAATTAAAGATGAATAAGTTACCTTAATATTTTCAAGTTCAGGATAGACAACACCATACTCTGAAACAGAAAGCACAATTCAGAACCAAAAAAACCCATTAAAATGTCGAGCTCAAAACTATATTTATATATATAAAAGAGTAATTTAGGACAAGCTTAGGAAAAGGTATGTTAGTCTGTCTGATTGCGTTTTTCTCCCAGACTCCTGGACCGATTTAAACTAAATTTGGTCTGGTGACTCATGGGACACTGGTGAAGGTTATAACGA
Source organism: Siphonodentalium dalli (assembly GCA_032622095.1). Classification (NCBI taxonomy): domain Eukaryota; kingdom Metazoa; phylum Mollusca; class Scaphopoda; order Gadilida; family Siphonodentaliidae; genus Siphonodentalium; species Siphonodentalium dalli. The sequence goes on from CP136065.1 coordinate 255,597,773, forward strand.
TCTAAAAAAAATTAATTAAAAAAAATTATTGAGCAAGGAACCCAATCTAAATATAACTATTTATTATAATAATTAAAAAAAAATTTAAATCAAATTGTTTACAGGATCAAAATGTGCACACAAAGGGACCATTGCTGAATGAAGGCTCTGTCTAAAATGTGTGCTCGCAGGCCACTTATAATGAACAAAGGGGCCGCAAGCTCCTCTCAAGCTGAATAAAGGCTCTCAAAGGGAGCCTGTTTCATCAAGTTGTATATATTATGTCAGATTTATGGAGGCACATATTCAATATGAGTGTTCATATATTCTATATAGACCTATGAACACATTGAACCCGTAAATCACCAGATATTGGCAAGTCCTTATATCTCATGAACTATGAGGGCGACAGGGCTGGAATTTGTCATGCTAATACCCAAGCCTGAATTTAGTGTGTCTGACATTTGCAGAGTGAGGTCCCCAGAGGGTGAATTTAGTGATGCTGCCCCATACAGCATGCTAGCATCACCAAATACACCCTCCATGGACCTCATTCTGCTTAGCCTCATCTTCTGGGAAGTATCTAGAGTATCAAATTGACATTTTTAGTTACTTTTTCCCTTCTGTTCAGTTTCTATATCCCCTAATGTGCAGAAGATAACATGGATAATCGAGGTGCTCAATGGGGGTACATCACCAACTTCAACTGGAGGACTTCAATCTGTTCCTATGTTTCCCATGGTAGTTGAGATCTAATCAGAATGCGGTCCCCAGAGGGTGAATTCAGTGATGCTAGCCCTCATTGTGGCATAGCATCATTAAATTCACCTTTTGGGGACCTCATTCTGCAAATGTCAGACACACAAAATTCAAACTTGCTAATACCCATGTGGGTTACGATCAGTGCTGGAGGGGTTAGAAGTTTGTTCGCCCTTGACTTGCAGAGTTATCGCCCATGTTGTATGATACGGATGAAATATTGTCGCCCTATCTCCTCCTGAACGACTCAAAATAGCGGCAAATAGCATATACCATATAGTCCTTAACAATTGGAAAAAGTTTTGGTCATTGTCGGATTTAGGGATGTGGGTCAGAGGAGGGGCTAAAAATTTGTCAAAGATATTTCATCGCAGATTGTCACCAAACATGCAGGTTAGCACCTCCTGAATTTTCTAAACATCCTTCCCTTTGAATTGAATCGAATTGGCTGACAGATTCACGAATCGAATCATATCTTGAATCTTCACAAAGTATGTTTGTCAACTAAATGGAAATGGGAAGCAGAACAATGTATTGAAGTTATCTAGTTAAAAACGTATTTTTTATTAATATCCGATTCACAGGATTATAATATCAAAATGCAAAGACTGTGATGGGTGAAATGTTGTGATGTTCCAGCTATCGGATATACGGTGCATGAAATAATATTTATATATATTGTGCATCTTCCAGCATCTTCACTCAACCTCTGAAATCAAACCATGGTATTTGTTCATATGTAAATAAATAAAAACATTAGCTGTAGTCAGAACGTCGACTCTGAATTTTGCCGTCGACTAGTCGGAACATAGTGTATTAGTTACATGTATAACGTTTTTAAGATCGATTCCAGCATAAATGGTGTTAACTGCCTGTAAGTTACGGTAAGTATAACGTTGGGTGGCACCCGGAATTGACAGTGTTACTAGTATAGACACACACGGTGACCCGACTATTAATTGAAAGAATGTAATTGACAACACAATGTCTCAATCATCGTTTGAGGTCAAAGACATCACTGCGACATGATATCGGGTATCAACTAGTCGACGTAACGCGACTTTTTTGCCTCGACTAGTCGACTTTGAAATTCACTAGTCGTTTCAACACTAAAAAACATTAGATGAAACTTACTTCTACAGAGACCAATTTTTTCGGTGATTTTCTCAGCATCCAGGCCAAACTTCTGCGTGGCGTCAAGTATGTCATCTTTATACTTCAGGCACTAGAATGAAAGTATATTGAAGCCTTGAAATGGTGTGTTTTTGCAGCATGAGGTCCCCAGAGGGTGAATTTAGTGGCACTATCCTGCATAGCGGACTAGCATCACTAAATTCACTCTCTGTTGACCTCATTCTGCTAAGGCTTCATCTTCAGGAAATTAACTATGTTTTTAGTTACTATTTCTCTTCTGTTCAGTTTCTAGTTCCCCTAATTTTTAGAAGTTAAAATGCATAATCGAGGTAACTGATCTGTTAACATCACCAACGTCAACTGGGGAACTTCAATATGATCCTACGTCTCCCATAACAGTTGAGGGCTTATCAGAATGAGGTGCGAATTTGCCTGGACTAAAATATAGATGACAAAATATCTTTTTGCCTCGGCTCAGCCGATGCTAATTAACGGGGCTGACCCTATATATATATATTTATCCACTGCTCACTACGTCTATTGACTACATAAAGCCTGCCTAATAAATGTTACATTTGTTATGTCAATGTAGCTTTATTATGTCAACGTGTAGCTTTATAAGGTTAGTACTACTTTTATGATGTAATTTGATGTGCAAATTGAGCAGGTAACTAGGGACGTCAACCGGCCTTAATAATGTCATTGTGATTTCAGAACGTTTTTATCGTGTATAATTCACTAAAATAATTTGTAAAATGATATGTTTTAGCTCTAAAACATCTATAAATCCTCAGAACAAGGTCTGCTTGTAATAAATATAAAAATGCCAACGAACTATTTCGCTCAAAGCTGCACTCCGGTTTTCCCACGTCATGAATGCTAATTGGTTTGCTTGACCTAATAAATGTAATGGCATCATCGAAGTAACGAATGAAAAACTGAGGAAAATGACAGATTTACCTGGCAAAAGGCAAGTTTTGTGCGATGGATAAATAAAATAAGTAGCTAATGTCGTCGCTTAAACTGTTTATGTCCGCTCGGGGGATTTGGCATCTATTGGGCGAGGCTGCAATAGATGCTCAAATCCCCCTCACGGACATAAACAATTTAAGCGAAGACACTAGCTACATATTCTATATAAATATGCTTTATTCTGTTATCCAAGATATTATTATATGGACATCTTCATTGCGATTTTCATCATCATCACCATATTCATCATCATCATCCTTTTTCCTCATCTTCCTCATCACATGATCTTCATCACCATAGTCATTGCCATCATCGTCGTCGCATGGCCATTATCGACATCAATATCATAATCATCACCATCATCGTCATCACCACAATCATCATCATCTTTGTCCTCTTCCTAGTGATCATCATCATTGTCATCATCGTCGATCATAAACGTCATAACTCCCATCATCGGCGTCCTCATCATCACGTCATTCTATACCTCAAGTTATAGGTCTGGCTAGATCTGGCGCTTTAAGATACTACATTGTAAATTGTATATATACCATTCTGCCGATTTCTTTTGGGAGATCACGGCAAAGCTTGGATAGCTCCTTGCTGATCCCATCTGATGTTGTGTCCTCGACGATGATTCCGTTCAATGTTTCTACGATAAATCTTCCCATCTCACACTCTACTCCACCCTAAAAATAAAAAGCAGTCACAAAATTAGGATATTATGATTGACAGAACCATTCAATGTGTTGGACATGTTGATAAATGAGATCCTGCCTGTTATTGTTGTATCATTAGTAGGTTAAACAAACACTTTTGCGGAAGTCTCTCTTTGTCTCTGTTGGTTTGCTATGCGCACTGCGAATTGTTTTGAGTTAAGTAGGGAGATTGTTTTTTAAATAATTGTCAGGAAAAGTTAATTTTCGCCGTTTCATGAATATTTAAAGCAGAATAAATTATGAAATCATGGGATGATTAGACTGAATTTACTTAAATCCTGAAATATTGACAAAATAGAAATGGATAAAGTGTTTGTCGATATTAATACCACAGTTATTGATGGTGTCTTGATGACGCTAAGACCAAGGCAATCCAGCTTGCTGATTTTAAGCTGTTCATAGTTAACAGGTTTGTCAAGAAATTATTTACATGCATTGCACTCTTCAATTCAAAAGCAATGGCACAGCCGAATATGTCCAAAATAAACAAATATTCAGCTCAATTTTTGCCAGACAAGAAAATTTAACATCCTATGTAATATAACTGCAAATGACTTTAGACATGGACAAAGCTAATGTAATAAAAGTTTGCTTTAACCCTTTGAGTGCCAGGTCGATTTTTGTATCAACCCATATACCCTGTGCCAATGCATTCTCTTATATATGCGAGTCGACCATAGGTCGCCTCGCATATATAAGAGAATGCATTGGCCTAACTTTTTTTTTTTTTACAATTTTTTACAATTTTAATATATTTTATTATATTCTTTAACAGACTTATTGTGTAGGTTTAGGGCCAATGAGATCGGCCCCTGGCACTCAACCAATGAACCAATGAAGATCTGACATTCCTGTAGTCATCCGAACATTGGGGACCAAATGTAACGCACCTCATATGTCACTTCCTCGTCATGACTTTCTTCTGGTTCAGGTTCCTCTTCCTGTTCATCTGGTTCAGCCTTCTCCTCCGGCTCAGCCACAGGCTCAGGTTCCTCCTCTGGGTGGTCCTCCTCATCCTCCTCACGAGGTACTTCTCTATCCTCCTCTTGGGGGTGAACTTCCTCCTCCTCTGGGTATTCTATGACCTTCACCTTCTCTTCCTCACACAAATGAGCTGCGTTACATATCTGATTTGGGTTCTGAGGAAACAATACAATGAAAAAAATAAATCACGCATTCTGCCTTGGGAAATTGCCTTGGTTAAAGGTACTCAATCTGATTCCTTGGTCCCCATATAATCATATTCCAACAACATTTTTTAGAAATGCCGCTTCAGTTATCAGAATCGATTAATTGCCCAAAGATAATGGTAACCACTATCAACTATGGTATAAAATTGCCCGAAACATGTTATTTATCAACATGTTGTTCGACGAAATTTGGCCTTATTATCCAACAGAAAGCCTCTTGATTTTAGAGTCATCCATCTTCATCCGCAATTTGGTCTGAGACCGTCGGCTCATTTACTTTTTACTGGGCCACTAATAAGTCTCGATGGTGAATGATAATAGATTTCAAAAATTGATATCTAATAACTCTCAGCTTAATTGACAGGTGGGTTCCTCAACTCGAATCAAAAAAATTTCCCCCCGAATCCAAATAAATAGTAATTGAGGGGCGCTTAATCAGATTATGTAATTTTAAAGCCAATATTGATGTTGAAATACATGGAGAATGCCTACAGTTTTTGTTTGAATGGCGAATATCTCAAGAGTGTCTGGAAAGAAATATCGAATTTTCACGACCGGCTGCAAGCATTGTTGTTAGTTACTTTTCCCCTTCTATTCATTTTCTATATCCCTTAATGTACAGAAGATAAAATGCATAATCGAGGTGATTAATTGTTGAACATCACCAACCAAGGCTCAAAATAAGTGGCCGGTCACGGTCATTGTCTGACTTAAAATAGCTTATGTCCAGTGCACTTCTGTATCTGTCGGACATTTTGTCCAATGCAATTCTTTAAACAATCTGTATCTGTCCAAGGAGCCACTTCTGGCCAAATAGGACATTGAAAGTAAAAAAAAATTCTTTTTTAATTTCAGATCAATTCATAGTGAATATAATTATGTCGAATTGCATGTGTTTTTATTAATCGACGTAAAGTTTTTGAACTTTTGAAAAAAAAAAGAAAAAAAAAATTTTCCTTGGTGGCAATTGGACGCTCACTAAAATGTGTGCATCATTGACGAATAATAAGTTGATTGGAAATTTAAATACTGTCTCATACAGTACATCTGAAATTTTGACAGGCACCATTTTTAATTGACCAACACCATCCATTTGGTGCCTGTCATTTTGACAGTCAGTAAAAAAAAATTATTTTGAGCCTTGTCACCAACGTTACCTGGGGAACTTCAATCTGATCCTAGGTCTCCCATAGCAGTTGAAGAATCAGCAGAATTATGTTCCCAGAGGATGAATTTGGTGATGCAAGCCTGCCGTGTGGGATAGTCAATAAATTCACCCTCTGGGGACCTCATTCTGAAAATGTGACAAACCAGTGAAACCACTCCAAGACATGGTTATCACAACTAATTCTCTTTCTGCAGGTGTGTCTTTAAGTTGAAGTAGACCTTTTCATGGAATGTCACTGTAAAAATCAGTGTTCCATAAACCTCTTGAATTTCGACCATGGCTGAGTTTAGTGTGCCTGTCATTTGCAGAATGAGATCCCCAGAGGGTGAATTTAGTGATGCTATCCCACATAGCGGGCTAGCATCACCAAATTCACCTTCTGGAGACCTCATTCTGCATGGCCTCATCTGCTGTGGGAGACATAGACTCAGATTGAAGTTTCCAAATGGTGAATATTATGATGCACACCCATTGGGATCCTTGATTATGCAGTGTGTCGTCTGCAAATTTGTGGATACAGAGAAATTGACTGAAAAAGAAATAGAATCTATGTGAAGAACTTTCCAGAGAAGATGAGGCCTAAGCAGAATGAGGTTCCCAGAGGGGGATTTTAGTGATGCTAGCCGCTATATGGGATAGCGTCCCTAAATTCACTCTCTGGGGACCGCATTCTGCAAATTTCAGACATACTAAATCCAGGCTTAATTTCGACATGATATCATTTGGTAACTTCTGAGAGAACTTGGCAAAAATTATTTCATTAGACAAAAGTAAAGTTTGGGCCAGCACTGACCCTGGTCGATACTCACCATGTGATGTGACAATAAATCGAAAAGCTCTGCCCCAAATCCATTAACGATACTGTGGCACAACTCTTTGTCTTCATGATCATCACAACGAGTAAGTAGTTTGTCTTCTAAATATGCCTGTGGAATGGAAAACAATTTTAAATAATAATATGTGTCACCCTAAATCCCTGTTCGGTGATTGGTCAACTGGCAATTGGGTCATCCATTTTATATCCCAATAAAACACACCATAACATGAACCGTCACACCTTCATGATAACTGGCAGTTTATTTTTAAGTGAGTGGCCATAGACTTATATTGATTGATAATTCACAGGTAGAATTATGGGCTAACTTACAGTGATGCAAGTTTTAATATTCGAACTGCAGACAATTTTCAGGAAAGTTTATATAGAAATTAATAAGAAAAAGACATATAAATATAAGAAATTAATGTAGTTTCAGTTTTATTGTGGGGTATGTCGCGGCGGCGTTTGGAGCACATTTATTGAGGGATATTTATTGATGGCCATTGCAGCACATTTATTGAGGGGTATGTCGTGGCGGCTTTTGGAGCACATTTATTGAGGGGTATGTCGTGGCGGCTCTTAATTGGAGCACATTTATTGAGGGGTATGTCGTGGCGGCTTTTGGAGCACATTTATTGAGGGGTATGTCGTGGCGGCTTTTGGAGCACATTTATTGAGGGGTATGTCGTGGCGGCTTTTGGAGCACATTTATTGAGGGGTATGTTGTGGTGGCAGTTGGAGCACATTTATTGAGGGTTATTTTGCGGTGGCCATTGCAGCACATTTAGTGTGAACTGCTCGTAGTTTTCCTTGTTTTTTGCAGGTCTTTTATCAATGTTGGAGATGGTTGCTTCAAGTTCTGCAAATTTTTTACCTGGGTCTACTTGGTCTACAACAAAAATTTCACACAGAAAAGTAGTTGGAGAATCAAAACAAATAATTTATGTTGGGGGGGGGGGGGGGGTCACAGACTTACAACCCCCCCCCCCCCCACTTTGGTTAAAATTTTCAATAATTCTAAATTCCATACCTGACTCAACATTAGTTTTTAATTTCACACCAACAATAGGTATAAATTGATCTCATAGTTTGATTTTCCAACAATGTATTAGTGGGGAATTTATTGTTTTAAGACAAACATTTGCATATTTTCCTACATTTGGTCAAAATTTTGACTGATATGGCCATCAGTTTGAAATTTTCCAACCTTAGGGGGGGGGTGTAAATGGAATTAGGCAAAACTGTAATTTGGTCTAGTTCAAGAGTGGAGGTGTGTTTGGAAATTCCAAGGTCTGTCCACCACCACCATGCATGCACCACCACCACTCCAATGGACACTATGTAACGTCTGTAGCCACGACCTTGCATGCAACCCATTACCCACTCACCTCCTTGCCACACCCTTGAGATTATCCGCGGCATCCCTGAGATTACCATCAGTAAATAACATTTGGATAATAACAATAAAATGGGAATCAAATGGAATTTCCTGTAATTGGTAACAGTTCAATGGGTGCAGTTTGAAGCTTCGAAGTCCTCCCCAAACAGAGACATTCTAGCCATGTCTATGTATGCATGATTCACCACTATAATAATGTTATGCTGGAGTCAGGTGCTAGAAGGTAATAATCTCACAGTTAGATGAGAACACGCCCCCCCCCACCCGTCCGCCCGCCGCCACACGACGTCCCTTGGCCTCGCTGATAATACGATAAAATATTACCAAGAAGTGTGTTCTCAATTATTTATCAATACTCTGGTACAATATAGATGCGTGGTGTAAATCTTTGTGAGGTTGAAGTAACGTTTGCAGAACATTCTGCAGATTAAACTCGCCGTCGACATCGAGAGTATATCCAGGGCCTGGAACCTACGTCATAAAACAAAGTTTTTCACCGAAAAATGGCGGCTGCTCGGTGCGACTCGAATTGGGTATTTATCGTTTTTGCAAACTATGTACATAAACCACTAAAAAATCATTGCTTATGAGCTGTAAAACATTGTTTGCTAGCTCACAGTCATCTATACCGAGATATATATGTAACGGTTGTAAAGATTATCGCGTTCAGGTGGTTTCCGTCACCAATTTTCGAGGCATGTTTCAGAGTTTTGAAATGGTAACGCTTACATTGGCTTTTAAAACTGGAATTGTGACATAAATGGTAACGCCTACATATAATCAACATTTGATTCCAAAATCGGCAATTTGGCTGAATTCTTTCAATTGCCGAATATCACAATTAGTTTTAGGACCAGTGAGTAGTGTATGCCTCACAGTTAATGGAACTTATGGAAGCGCAAGAGTGTAATTCTTCCCTTGCTAAGATCCCCCGAATATTGCCGAGGCGAATCTGTATACATCGGCTCAAAAGTAGACTGCTTCACTTGTATTATGGCAGGCTAATTAATACGTTTTTCGCGGAATTACTATCACAAGACATAAATGAATAAAATAATAAGTAATTATATGACCTTTATATATCAATATTATTATAGGGAATAAGAAAAAATGTCATTCTGGTTGATGCATCATATATAATTATAGGCTAAAATAAACCAACGTTTGATAAATGAATAAATCGCAATATCGCCACTGCTTGAGTTGAACCAGGAAGGAGCTTTTAAGTTGTATTATTCAATTTTTGTTTCAAATTCAAATGTTTCTGAAATTAATAAAAGAAAAAACTGTTAATTAATAGAAATTAATTAAAATCACAAGCTCGCAAAGTCGCACTCTCGTAGTAGTTACACAACATCGTCAAACTGAAACACTTCGCACAGTTTTTATGAACCCTACTCTAAAATAGTTTTTGAATGTCGTGGTGTTAGTCAGTTAGTTCTGACTGATTTCCCCCAGAGACAAACGCAACGTTATTCTAACGCCGTGTTATTTTCTGTGCTATTCATGATATCCCTCCCTTTTCCGGAGGATGTTAGCGGGAATCTTCGGGGGATCTTAGCGAGGGAAGTAGCATTAAATTCACATGTATTTAATTATTATTGAAATTTGTTTTGCGGGCAACCATTCATACTCGCTCGTAGATCATGCCATGAATCTCTACTATGGCTACCGCCCGTTCGCCATATAGTAGAGATTCGTGTCATGATCTAACTCGCTCGTTGATATTTGATAAGTAAATAGAACAACTTAAAACTAATTAAGGGGTACTATAGGCCTACGCCATTTTCAATAAACTCCCGATAATAACAACAATCTAATATATATAATCTAATATTATATAAACATATAAGTAATTTGAGTAGAAGATGTATTCTGAAAACGATCAGGTTAATAAGTTATCCTAAAATCAAAGTTAAAGCTAATCAATCCGATTCGATGGTCCCTCATATCATCAGATTCCAACAACAAATATTTTTTTAAATGCCCGCTTCAGTTATCAGAATCGGTTAAACAACCAAAACTAATGCTAACTACAGTCAAATATAGTATAAAATTGGCCTAAACCTGTTATTTTTCAACATTTTGTCGGTTTGTCAAATATCTGACAAAAAAGCTACTTGATTTTCGAGTTAACCATCTTCATCCGCAAATTTGGTCCGAGGCAGTCTACTCGTCGACTTTTACTGGGCCACTAAATATTCCAGGTGGTGAAAAATAATAGATTTAAAAAATCGATATCTGACCATTCTGAGCTTTGATTGGTGGGTTCCTCGACTCGAATAAAATATTATTTACCCCCGAAGCCAAATAAATAGTAACAAGCTTGAAAAATTCCAGCGGCACATCTTGAAGATCACACCGACTTAGTTCTTTCAACACGATTGGGATAAGACTAATCATTTCGTTCTCCGGATCACTCTCAACAGGGAACAACCGGACGCGAGTCTTCTTTTTAGTCGATGTTGGAGACCGTTTAACCCTCTTCCTGTCTGATCTTGGGGTTCGCGGAGTTATGAGTTTTTCTGGAGTGTTATATATAAATCTCGAACACACTGGACTCACATTCGGTCGTATACATATTCTCCGACGCTTGGTCGCTGGCGAGAATATAAGTTGTCCTCTTCTCTTAGACGACACAACGTGCCTCTTTTTGTTGTATTTTTTCTTCTATTCAACTTTAAGTTGGTTTTTTCCTTGTATATATCATTTTTGTCTGCAAAAGTATTCAATAAACGGACTATCCAGTTTATATAAGAAAATTTAATATATAATGTTAAACATAACCAAACTAAATGAATATCCAGCCACAGGAACTATATTATGTTCACAATTCACTATATAACCTGCTATAGTTAATATATATGTGACCAATTAGTTTTTGGGACTTGAGTACCTAACCATACTTTATGATTATTGACTGATGGTGGGACAGGGTGTTTGAAAATGTATTTATCCGTTACATATATCCCGATGTTTTGGTTTTGGATTGCGAATATAATTGATGCGTGACCAGATTGTTTGACATGTAACGAAGGTTCCTGGACCGAATAACACATTCAATTCATTATCAATAAACATGGGTAAACAATGAATGTTAGTAATAGAATATAATTAAAGAAATCTTTATTGCATGATAATGTTTTAACGACAACTATCAGACGAAACTGGAAATATGAACATATTAACATGGATTTAACCGACGGAAATAGAATGGAATAACAAAGTAGTACTACAATGAATATGGAATAAGAGAACGAATGACAGTAGATACACTTAATTAAACTAACGAATATACAACGAGAACGTAAAAACAATGATTATGCCATGAATTTATGCTCGTGTTTATATATAGTATTATCAAATAGTATATTGGCATCTCTATAACAGCCATTTGTGTATATTAACGCATTTAACTGAGTGTGTATATGTGAACACGATCGTTAATAGTTCATCTACCGGATTATACGGATGGTGACTCAATTCTGAGTGCAAACAGGCCAATATTATGTGAGCGTTAACGCGATGTGGGCGTTACCATTAATAGACAAATTCATACAAATTCTTTGTGTCTTAAGAAATTTACAAACAAACCACGGGAAAGTTATTTTTTTGTTATTGATTCAAATTTTAACATTTATAATATCCCGAAACTCAATGTATACGGTTTTAAAATGAGTTTAGGGCGCGGAGAACATGAAATGTTGGCGTTAACACCTGCACGAAAATAGGAAATCGGACGCGATTTTGAATTGCGAATGCGAAATTCTCATTATAAGCAATTCTTTCCGATTTTCGGTTTCTGTATTTGTCGAGATTTGCAGGTGGCATAGCTCCTTTGCTTATAATATTACATCGAAATCGATTGTATTTATTTAAAAAACGATGTCGAAGTAGCGAGTCGAACTTTATTTACAGTTATTTTGATGTAGGGTTACCCTTCCGGTGACGTAGGTTCCAGGCCCTGATATCATAGTGTTTCGCGCCAAAATGTGTGCGAATCATGATCGATAACTCTTCTCCCACTAAAATATTCCATCTGCAATGTGACATAACTCTACTTTTAGAAAGTACATTGCAAGTATGGTTGGTAAAATTTCGAATTTGTCACCCGTCTCGTGTCGTCATTGACTTATTAGGAAGATTCATTATTATTAAAGAGCAAATAAATAATTAATAATCAATTATAAATAAATCTTCACGACCACCAAGTGACCAACCAGTGATTTTGTGTGCAAATAAGCCAATTTAAATTATATATATGCATTGACCTGGCAGGGGTGGGGTGGGGGGTGGGGGGTCTCACCTCCCATATTTGGTTAAAATGTTCAAGAGTTGGAAATTCCATACCTGACTCAACCGTAGTTGGGAATTTCGCACCAACACTGGAGTTAGACTTCTATAGATGCAAAGCTTTTGCAGTTTTCGGGTTCAGATTTCAAATGCCAAAGACTATAATATTCATTAAAATAAACTAAATCAAGATTTTTATGTGCAAGTTAGGTAATTTCAAACAAATAGAGGGGTGCAGTCGGTATTACACGAACTCGGGGGTTTAGCCTGGTTCAAAGGGGCCGGGGCAGTTGCAAAATTCGGGGTGCCCCCCCCCCCCACACACACACACGAAGACACGAAGACCATCTAGACAGGTCCAATGCATGTATTATATGTGCTGAATTTTAGTCATTATCGAAGTGAATTATAGCTCGTTGTTTTACCAGCTATATAATTTTAACCAACCTGATGCTATTGATTGATATTTGGCAAAATAACAAACCCGTTTAAAAAAAAGGGTTTTCCTTTCTCGGACGAGAAATAGAGGCCTATATATGTGTGGCATAATAGTTAGTTACACGTATACGTCCCGATTCGGTGCTCAATGCATCACAGTTAGTGCCACACACCGAACTTCCGATCAAAACCCTCACCTTATCAATCATGTATAGTATCTCAGCATATCCATAGACGTGGCGATAGGGTGTCTTACCACCACCCGGTGGGGTGTATCATCCCCTCCCCCAACTCTCACCCCCAAATGTTGTCAAAATGTTCAACAGTTGGACCCCCCCCCCATAACAGATCCTCTATAGCCACGTCTCTGTGTATATTATTACGCCATATGGATGTGTATTGCCAGGCTGATCTGGCCGTGTCAATGGAGCTATATAGGAATAACTCGCATAACAACACATTTCGGGTTTCACACGATGCGAGTTATTTTAGGAAATATTATTTAAAATATACCAGCTGTATTGCGTACCGATTAAACTTTGCAGGATGAATGTATTCGCGGATGTCTCATTGTTGCATTTGTAACATTTCTGACTGAGTTAATTGCTTTCGATATTTATGTGTGAACAATAGCTGGGCCACCCAGGAAGATTTTATTGAGAGAACACAATGCATAATATGACAGCTAACAATGCGGAAGAAGTATGTCTCAGTAGGAATATAGACTACAGGTGGTTCGCATTTAGAGGTTTTCTGGTGAAGCAGAAACCTGCAGTGATAATATTTTACCGTAGTTGTTGTAATAATCTGAAGGATTACTTGTTTTTATGGAATTCTGAAGTGGTGCATTCATGAAACCAATACATTTTATATTATAATTTATATATATGCCTAATAATATGATCATGAGGGCGTGGCCATTTCTGACTATGGGTTTCGTGTACCTTATTGTCCTTGTTTGATACTGATTCGTGGGCGTCGCCGATGATCCACTGGCAAGCTTTGCACATTGCATCTTTAATGTTCAATCGGACGGGGTTAGGTGCTCCTGAAAATGTTAAAATGAGATAACTGGCTTAAAGGTACTCAATCCGATCAGACGGTCCTCATACCATCAAGATACAACAACAACAACAACAACAACATTTCTTCAAAATACGCTTTAGTTATTAGAATCGGTATATTGCAACAAAATAATGCTACCACTGTCAACTATGGTATTAAATTTCCCAAAACTTGTTATTTATCAACATTTTGTTCAACAAAATATGGCCGTATTATCACTCAATTATCACGAAATTTGACCGTATTCCACTTTGATATTAGAGTTATCCATATTCATCCGCAATTTTGTCAGAGACCCTCCGTTTGACCACATGCTTCTTGGCCACATATTATTACGCATCTCGAGAAATAACAAACTTCAAAAATCGATATCTGATCACTCTGAGCTTTGATGGATGGGTTCCTCGACTCGAATGAAATATGTTTTACCCCCGAAGCCAAAGAACTAGTAATTTAGGAGCGTCTGATCGGATTGAGTACCTTTAATGTACAATTTTCTAAAACTTGTTTCTATGTCATGATTGTTCTACGATGTCACGTACACACGGTTCGAAATTATATACAAATAGGACCATTACATTTTGGTGGGTCGCATTTCGGATTTCAACGACATGGGAAGAAGTCGAAACAGATTGCGGGAAACCAGCTTTAACTGCAGAGACCCCCTGTAATACATGCAGGTAAACTTTATATATTCTCGACCCATTAAATCATGCAATTGTGAGGTAATGTGTCATCTTACTTAATACTTTCTATACTATAAAGCATCATTGATGAATAGTTATCCCATAGAAAATGTTCAGATAATAAGTTTAACCCTTTCTATACTAAAGCATCATTGATGAGTAGCTATCCCATATGAAATGCTCAGATAATAAGTTTAACCCTGTCTATACTAAAGCATCATTGAGGAGTAGTTATTACATATGAAATGTTCAGATAATAAGTTTAACCATTTCTAATCTAAAGCATCATTGACGAGTAGTTACCTTATTAACCATTTACATACTAAAGCATCATTGATGAGTAGTTATCACATAGGAAATGTTCAGATAATAAGTTTATCCCTTTCTATACTAAAGCATCATTGACAAGTAGTTATCCCATAGGAAATGTTCAGATAATAAGTTTAACCCTGTCTATACTAAAGCATCATTGAGGAGTAGTTATTACATATGAAATGTTCAGATAATAAGTATAAACCTTTCTATATTAAAGCATCATTGATGAGTAGTTATCCCACAGGAAATGTTCAGATAATAAGTTTAACACTTTCTGTGCTAAATAATCATTGATGAGTAGTTATCTTAGCAATTGTTCAGATAATAAGTTCATCAAAGGGCAGTTTGTTGGGCTTTTTTGTGGCAATATGATGAAATCCAAATTGTAGCCTTCTGTAGATAATATAGCATTATATGGCCACAATTTGGATTTTCGTCATATTCCCACACACACAAAATATGTCTGAATGAAGCATATTATTAATATGTGATATTGTTTATATAATATTATAGAGCTAAAGATATCTTACCAGTTGATAATGCAAAAGCAACCAGGAGAACACAGAAGGACAACTTATACTCCATTTTGAATGGGACTCTCTCTAAAGATGTTATCGTTGAGTCGTTCGTTGTGGTTGTTATCTGTATTGGGCCCCCATATGAATCAGTTAAATATGTATATACATGTAGATAAGGTGATAAGCCGTAACAGGATCCGCTACCCTACCTCATATCTTCCGATAATATGCACTTTGAACAAACAAGTTCCCACGTGGTGAGGGATCGGATCATAGGATGTTTATAATCTCCAGTCATGACTTAACTGTTTCAATAATTATCAAAGCCATCATTTGATATTTTCTCAAGTGAAATGCGTTATTGATTTCTGCGAACTACATAATTTTCTGCATGTTTGCATGGTATATACATGCATGCATTTTCAATCAAATATTTTAGGACTATGGTATACCAAGGTGACTGTCATATCGTGTTCTTGTCATTTAAAAATGACATACATGTATAAGCTATAAGCCTTCCTAACCCAACTTTTGATGGCCCGACCCTCATTCCTGATTCTGACGGCGCCACTGTGGCATCTTCAAAATCACAGCAATAGATTTCCCGTATCCAGAGGGTCCCCGTTGGCGCGGGGGGGGGGGGGGGGGGGCATTATGCATAAAATGTCCAACTGCTTAAGTATCACCCGACCAAACGCCAGTTCGCATAGAATTCCACCCCTCCCTTTCCAACTGGTAAACCTCAAGCTTTCCAACTATTGGGCAAACATTTTGTCCAAAAGTAGAAAAATATGTAAGCTGCTGTTGATCTAAAAACAACAAATTCCCCACTAATTCAACTGGTTGGAAATTGAAACAATGAGAACAATTTCAACCTATATGTGTAAAATTTCCAACTAATGTTGTGCCGGGCATGAAATTTCCAACTTTTGTACATTTTGACCAAAAGTGGGGGGGGGGGGGTTAGACACCAACACAACTGTCGGCACGTCCCTGTTCGTATCGTGTCTACACGCAGATGCATATATGGATATAACAGTCAGGGGCGCCGGAAGAGGGGGGCAGAGGGGGCAGCTGACCCCCCTGCCCTTGACCAAGGGGGGCGAGCGGGGGCAGGACTTGCCCTTTTTCTGGAGACAGAAAATGTTTTTTGTGTGTTTAATCTCGTGTTTTTATAGCAAAATGTGACTTTTTTGGACCAATTTCACAAGGAATATTAATTTTTTGTCACTTTTATCACAAAACGGCCATAAAAACTGACAAATATACCATTAAAATAGGGATTTTTGCCACAATGAATTTGTGGTTATTTTCCAGAGTTTGCTGAGAAAATGCCCTTTTTGCGGAAAAGTGCCCTTTTTGTAGGCTCTGCCCCCCTGCCCTTGGATGCTTCCGGCGCCCCTGATAACAGTTTATAGGAAATCGGCAACAACATAAGTATTAAATCAATTGTGGTGCCCTTCCCAAATCCCTTCCCCGAATTTGACGTCGCTGCTTTTCCGTCATTAGAACCGCACCATGTACTGCATTCAAAGTATTATATGGAGATGCCTATATCAGTTTGGTAAAAATCGGCGTCATGAAATGTTTGATTAACTCTGCTTTGCTCACCGCGCGCGGCCTCATCACTGAATCCGTCGGAGCAATGCCAGCTTCGGAAGATTAAACAATATACCATTAGAATCCATGTCTCGGTTCATGCTTCAATAGACCCCTATCTCAGTTTTGATGATACATTTTATCAATGTACGTAGATACCCTATCACGCTGACTGAGTCTCACACATGCACCCCTGACCGTGGCCGCTACTTTGCCAATGTTAAACCACACCATCGGATCCCTTTTATGACGAATATGCCTATATATATATATAGGGCCTATATACATCAGTTTATATATTATTGGCGACATTTTCTTTTACATTCAGCTGTTATACATTGTTTATTTTGGTGCCGAATATAGGACCACCTCATTACTGACTCCGACGGAAACATTAAACAGGCCATTATCAGGGACGTGGTTAGAAGGTCTCCGTTGGTGGTGACCACCTTGGGAAATTCCAACTGCACCCCCCCCCCCCCATTGAATCAGAATCAGACCAAACACAAGTTTTGCATAATTCCACCATTTGCACCCCCCCCCCCTTTGCACCTCAGTGCTCAGGCCTATAATATCCTATATATTCATAAACCATGGTTCTATTTTCCCAGTTTGAGAACATTCAGATATTTTAACCTGAAAAAATTGCATAAATCCTACAATCTAGTGGTCTATAACTCCAGACAAATGCACGGCTACGGGCAAGATACCAGGACACACAGGACTTACCATGGTTATTCGGCCCGGTGTCACGGTGTGAGACAACTTTGAAAACTATACAAGAAAATCGCAAATCCTAGCATCGAGACTGGCCTCAACTGAAGCTTTCCTATAGTGTTGGAAATTACAAACCTCATACTCCCCCTCAGGTTTGGAAATTCTCCAACTGATAACCGTTTCAGTCCACAAGTTTGACCAAATGTAGTAAAATATTGTTTTGGTAAACTAATTAGCAGTTTTGTATTGGCCACGGGGGAGGGACAATGACACACCGGGCGGACCATAGTTCGGCACCGTGTGCGAATTTTTTTAAATATGAACAAGAAAATCGCAAAATCCTAGCATCTAGACTAGCCTCAAGCCTTTCTTAAGTTGGAAATTTCAAACCTGACACCCCCACTTAGGTTGGGAAATTTTCAACTGATGAAAATTCCAATGACAATGTTGACCAAATGTATGACAATATTGTTTTCTTAAATTAACTAGCAGTTTTGACTGGCCACGGGGGAGGGACCAGGACACAAGCTTTCCAAGTGTTGAAATTTACAACCTGTCACCCCCAGCCTAAGGTTGGAAAATTTCCAACGGATGACCATTTCAGTCCAAAATTTTGACAAAAAATAGGAAAATATGCGAATATTGGTCCAAAAACAATTAATTCCCCCAAATAAATTGTTTGAAAATCAAACTACAAGAACATTTTCAACCTATTGTTGGTGTGAAATTTCCAACTAATGTTTTGGCAGGTATGAAATTTCCAACTGTTGAAAATTTTGAATCTTCATTGTAACAAATTACCCTTGTTAGACCCTTTTGAAGACCTCTAGATTATCATTCGTTAATTTTATATCGGACAGACAGACCGATGGGCATTCTTAAACATTGATAAAATACAAATAGTGATTTGATTTCGTCAAATCCAAATAAGACGGGGGGCATCTTTAATAAACTTTGAAGTCGCAAAATCGATACTTTTGGGCGGGCTTTGAAGTATTGGGCGACAGTTCCATCGATCTGTCCATTCAGCGTTGACGAGGAATTTCGCGCATTCTTCAAAACAGCGACCATGGCGTCGGGAAACTATGCGGATCAAAATATGTTGTCTGCTTCCACTCGGAAACCACCCAAAATGAAGAGGAAACCTATGTGTGAATGTACTGGCTACAGTTGCAATAAGTTATTTGTGTTCTTATATGCGCTTCTTTACTTGGTAAGTGATATTTAGGCGGATTACTTTTTCGTGTGACGCGGTTGTTTGCGTTTGTTGTTTTCTTTCAACACGCGTATCGTCAGAATATAAACAAAGCCAGTTAGGTATGAAAATAACGTCGAATTCAACAAACTTATTAACAACAAATGGCATATATCGTCTGTACTAAGAAAAGTGTTGTATGCGCTGTCAAGAGATTAGCTCGATTTGTCCATGATTAGATAATGCAAACATCAAAGAAAATAGACAGGTACTCTCAGGTGCCAAATAAAAGTGCTGGCCAAATACAAGTGCTGGGTGACATTTTTACCAAAAAAAGAATAATAGTGCTGGTGCACAATAAATGTGCTGGGTTACGGATTTTACTTTTCATGGTAGTACGCTTAAAACTCGAGCCATGAATGATGAAGTCTTATGCATACATTTATATAGTACAGGGAATCATACCTGTGCGGAGGATGTGACATTTAGGTATTATGCATCATGTATCTTCACTATCTTGTTTACCCCATTCATACATTATGTAAGACCATGCGTGAAATTACATATTACTCATATGATATAAAATTGGAATAGATTGTCTTACATGTTGATTGTTGTATTATACAGTACCGGTACACACTGCACGTGATTTTTTTTCTCTTGTAGGTTGGGGGTCTTTGGGTATAGATGGTTCATTATTCCGAAGGTTCATTATTCTGAGGGTTCATTATTCAGCTTTTCCATGAGGGTTCATAATTCCGACTATTTCAATATTCCGATACCTTCTATATGGCTTAGAATACTAGATAATTTGGGATCGGAATAATGAATCAAACAAAACAGAAAAAACCTAAATTACACACCATTTCACCACTTTGTATACTATATAGGGATTAGCCATACGGAATACAAGAAGGGGTGGGAAAACTTAAGGCTGTTTATTAAATATGATTTTCAGTTGTGTTGCACAAAACAACACCTTTTCAACATCACAAATAAAAGGATATCTAATGCTGAACAAACTTTGATCAATGCTATGTGTTTGCTCCTAAGTTATGTATATCAACAATCTATTGTATTTATATATGTGTTATTATCATTGCCAATACAATCAATCAATCAATCAAAGAGTGATAGTTAACTCAAGTAACTCACTCACTGTATAATTCAATTGATTAATATATTTAGGTTGAAACTTGTGTACTAGTAGATTGAAGTTCTTGTCCAAAATCATACTCAGTTTACAATTTTACATTAAGCCTAATTTGAATTTTTTTCGACGAATTTACGATAAATTTTACATTTCTCTCACCAAATAATGCATTAAAACAGAAAAAAGTATGAAACTGTGTTGTTTAAATATCTTAATATTAAAGGAATATACTTTAATGCTTCTCATGAAATTATTTGTATGCAGAAAACACTCAGTCAAACTGGTAACTTTTAGCGCTTTTTCTGGGTTTCGCGTTGCCTATTTTCGAGGCACATCGTTTTTCATTATAAATTGTGATTATGGAACTGATTTTGGAGTTAACAAAAACATTTTAATTGTAGAATAAGTCCTGTGATACATGGGCCATCTTTTCTATCGTTTCGGGTCCCGTGAACTCGGCCCAGTTCACGTTTTGCACTTTATTACAAACCGAAAGTAAACGAAGTAAAAGATTGGGCGAACCGTGACTCTCAAAATAGGCTTTATATCGAAGCGATGCATGTCGCATCTCAGTCTACTAAAACAACTTTATTTAGTGGTTTGTGACTTCTAGTATTAACATTAGCACACTCGTGATTCGTTCCATTCTTATATTCGTTTGTTTATCACCCAAAAAAAATTATAAATGTCACAGTATGTGATGGATTTACCCCCAAAAAATAATAAACGTGATGGGTCACAATAAGCGTGATTGTGTGTATTTTTGCTCCAAATTAATAAACGTGCCGGCACGTTTATTTGGCACCTGAGAGTAAGCACGGACGTCATTGAAAACACTGTCAATTTCTGCTTTGTTGAACCCATTGCAGGCCAGTCTTTAATAACACAGTTAAAGATAAAGATGATTCATCTCATATGGCGTAACCTTTTTACAACAACAACATTTTTAGGAAACTCATTTTGAAGGTACCTTAGCATTCAATGCTGTTCACAAACAAACACATGAAGAAAAACTTGTGAACATTACAAATATTTCACATATTAACGTTTTAAAAGGTGAATTTGCAATAAAAATGTAGTAGGCCTAATGTTCTGAAAAAAAATATAGTCAAATACATGTAATGATGTATGGGTAAACTGTCCTGATTCATATAACAAAATAATTCCTAGACAAATTCATTTCCTAGTGACAGAAGCTTATAATATTACTTTTTACACCTGAAAAATCTGTACAAAATAATAAAGGAAGAGATCTAGACAAATCTTTAAGTGTGTTCAGTGTGAGCAGATTGTCGTTCCATCATTAAACCTTTGAGTGCCAGGGGCCGATCTCATCGGCCCTAAACCTACAAAATAAGTCTGTTTAAAGAATATAAGAATAAATTATTAAAATTGTAAAAAAAATTGTTAGGCCAATGCATTCCCTTATATATGCGAGGCGACCTGTGGTCGACTCGCATATATAAGAGAATGCATTGACACAGGGTATATGGGTTGATACAAAAATCGACCTGGCACTCAAATGGTTAAAGAATTAAACTGTTTGAATGCAATGTTGTCCTCCTCAAAACTACATATATGTCTGTTCTCCCTCTAGTTCCATTCAAAATTTAAAGGGCATCAGATGAACACTTTTTAATAAGGATGTACATGCATCCATGTATAAATTAAATGCACTCAAATGCAATTACAGGTAATTAAATTTGAGCGTAATTTTGTTCATGTCATTTAACATATTGACAGCAATTTGCGCTTGAAATCACAATTAAAAATTATGTGATTTCGATTGTGCTTGAGCATTTAATACAAACAAAACCCCTGTAATTCTAATAGAAAAGTCTTCATTATGATTATCAGGTGACTATTTTATGATCGTTCATTGGTTAATTTTGAGCAGCTGAGCCTTTGATTCTTGATTTAAGATGGCTTCCAATCCATTTCATGTCCCAACATACTATAAACTTAATTTCAAACAGAGTAAATTCAAGAAAATGTGAATGATTCATGTACATTTAGCAAAGAAAATAAATTTTGAGATACAAATGTCCCAGCAAAACTAAAGAAAATTTCTCATTATTCTGTACTTGGCTGACAATCGAGAAAAACTAAGATTAAGCAACACTGACATGCTGTGTGGAGAAAAAGCTATAAATGCTTAGTGAGTTTGGGATCAGATTCAGAGCATGTTACCTGTATTTTGTCATAGGATTTCCAGCAACATGTTTGCACTTTCTTTCCATGACCTGAGTGATGGCTGGAGCAATTCTGCATGGTTAAGGCTGTACAGCCGGCCTGAAGATTCCAATTTTTAAATAAACATACCGGTACATGTACCGGTACAAATAAGCACCATACATGAGTACTTTTGATGCACTCGATTTCCAATGATCGTGCTAATATCTTTAAAAAACAATTCAATAGCGGAAAATGGCCACTTCAAAAATATTTTAATCACACAACAGTAATAGCACACTCTCACTATCTCTATCCTTCTCTGACCTCAGCAAAGGCATCAGTGTTTTTTTGGTTACAATTCATTATTAGCATATCATACAAAACCTATCTTCATCTTTGTCTCTTGCCTTTCACTCTCCTTACATGTACATGTATATATTCCACATGTCTTTCTTCTTTTCTGATGAGATAACTCAATATTAGTGTTGACTCGCTTATTGTTACATTTAGATCCTCTTTGCCCCTATCTATTCTAAAATCATGTCATCATATCATATTTGTCATCTTTATGTTCTGAATGTTCTTAGAGGGTACAAATAATTTTTTTTTTAAACCAAGAGTACATGTACCGCTATACTTAAAGTAATTGACCACCAATAACGTGGTGTCACCCCGTTAATATGGCGGTACTATACCGCGGTATCCTCCAATACCGCGATACTGATACCGCTTGTTAATGCGAACAAGTATGTGTGAGTAAATACCTCCCCTCAAAGAGTTCCATGAAAATCACCGCGGTATTCAACAAAATTAATGCGGTGCCCGCTAAAAGACCGCGGTATCATTATCGCCCAATACCGTAACTCCACCGCCATGACCGTCTCGATACCGCTACCGTTTATTACCGGTATCACCCCGTTTTTCTGGTCAATTACTTTGAGAATAGCGGTACTATGAATGGATGAGGGTTTAATATTGAGACGTAATATTTCCAGATTTTTCCTTAATAAATAATTTTCCGGAAATGTTTTGGATTTTTTTCTTGTTCCTAGTGGGATTTCTTTTTTCCTACATACATTATGACAGGTTAATGAGTTGGAACACATTTTTTGTAAATGCATTGATTCCCAGGAAGCTCATGGTCATGGAAGGGTTAATGCACCTTATATCCCTGGGGTTAGCTATTGTGGTGTGTTCATTCATTTAGTGAGTTGTTGTCAAATTTGAAGTTTAGCTTTGAAAAGTATCCTGGGACTTCAGTTAGTGAGTTGTTGTCAAATTTGAAGTTTAGCATTGAAAAGTGTCCTGGGACTTTGTGGCTGTTGGAGTTATTGATTCCAGGAGACCAAAATCCTGACAGCGAACTAATTGGACTGGTTGCATCATAAGACTTGTGTGAAGGAAGATGAATGCTTTCATTTAAAGAGTCTGGGCTTTCCTCTTCATGCATGTAAAGTAGCTTATCACAAAGGCGACGGTTGCTGCCACATAAAATTTTAACCCTTTCTTTACTAAATACGAGTACATGTACATGTACAGGGGTAGTTCTCTTAGGAAATGTTCTGATAATTAGTTCAACAAATGACTATATAACAATTTTATTATTTCACCCATACAGAGCCCCAGCCAAACATGAGCAGACGACATTCTTCTATATGCTTCTATATATGTGTGGGGCTCCCTGCAGGGTAATGGATGTTTTTTATTTTACTAGTATGTCCTAAAAAATGTAAGAAACATTTATTTAAAAAAAAAAGATAAAAATTGTTAGGCCAATGCATTCTCTTATATATGCGAGGCGACCTATGGTCGACTCGCATATATAAGAGAATGCATTGGCACAGGGTAAAAAATGCATATAGGTCGTTTGTTTATTAGGCCAAAAAATAAAGAAGACCTCTGTTTCTGGTAACCCGCCCGCCCCTATTCCGGTGCCCCTGACCGTTTTTTGCAAAATTAGTGAAAAAAAGGACACATCATGTGTACTGTTAAACCGGAAATTATACCACACTTCAGTTACCGGTAGGTCACAGCTGAATCAAATTAATTTTTTCATGTTTTATTCAATAAAACAATAAATTACACTACATGTATACTGGGGTATTCTAATATTATGTACTTAGTTTTATTACTTTATAGTACATTACAAACAAGGAGAAGAAGTCTGGGAGGGAGGGTATTCATATTTATTTTGAGCAAAGTTTGAAATAAACTTAAAAGCCACCTGCCCGCCCCTATTTTTTTCTTGCATGTCACCAGAAACACATGTATATATTTTTTTGGCCTTATCTTAACATTTCCCACCAATGAATGGGAATACTCCTGCACTTGTATTATTTGTATGTCTGTCCGTCGTCTGCTTGTATTTCCTCAACACCCTCCATATGGATACTAGACTATTCCAATGTAGTATACTTATATAAGGGAATGGGAGAATCCATTCAGTAAATAAAGGGTTAAAGTGGCAATAATAAGTTTAATATATTCCAGCATGAGGTCCACAGAGGGTGAATTTAGTGAGGCCATCCGCATAGCAGGCTAGCATCACTAAATTTACCCTCTGGGTCATCATTCTGCCTAGGCCTCATCTTCTCTGGAAAGTTTCTTTATTATCAAATTTTTATAGAAACTTAGATTCTATTTCTTTTTTAGTTTAGTTTCTCTATATCCCTAAATTGGTAATCGAGGTTCCCAATGGGTGTACATCATAATATTCACCATCTGGGAACTTCAATCTGAGTCTACATTTTAGGTACATGTACCCCATAGCAGATCAGGTCATGCAGAATGAGGTCCCCAGACGGTGAATTTTGTGATGCTAGACCGCTATGCGGGATATCATCACTAAATTCACCCTCTGGGGACCTCATTCTCCAAATGACATTGGGGATATTAAATCGGGGATTTTTCTACTTATTTTGGGAAAGGGTTCCGCCTTTCCATTGGGAAAATTTGTACAGTAGCGGCCTGTAATTAGGAAGATACATGTACATGTATGTAGGGATTATAGAATCATTTTGAAGCCTTTTCACTGTGAAAACACAGTGTAATTAAACAGTTTAATGGATTTCTTGGGTGGTTGATTCCTAATTAATGTGAATGGAGAAAGACATCTTGAAAATATTCATAAAAAAGGGGAAGTCCTGTCATTTATTCACACAATAAGCAACTTTCTGTCAATTGGTAAGTTGGGGGAGGTCATAAATTGGGAAAAACCTGAGTGGTATTTTAGTATTTTTTCTACTGCTGTATATATAGAGGATCTCATATGAGCTTCTATTTTATACGGAATTTATCAACCGAGTTCACTAAATTCGATTTAAGCCAAGGTTTACCGAGGCTCAAATAGAATTTAGTGGACGAGGTTGATAAATTACGTATAAAATAGGACGAGTGTGAGATACCTTTTATCACATGATCAAATAAACCCGAAGCAACGCGAAATATTCATCGAAAACAACAATCATAAACTACAGCGATCGCAAGTTATTTGAAGAACGCCGCGACGTCATCGCACGCGCTGATATTAAACGTGTCTATTACCGATTATTATGAAACTGCTTTTATGGCCAAATTATGTGATAAAAAACATTCTGTTCTACTGACATCAATGTACCGGTATTTATCTGCCATTCTCCCATAGAAGCATTTTGTTTTCACCTTGATGCCCCTTTTAGGTAGGAGTTGATGGTATGTTTAGAGTCTATAGACATCTCTAAACACCGTCCAATGAATATTAGATTTTGTGTTCTCCCTGCCGAGTAGATATAGAGACTACTAGTATAGACATATCTAAACACCATCCATTTAACATTAGGTTTCGTGATCTCCCTTAATGCATTCTATGGAGGCCATAGAATTTTCTCCTTTCCTTGATGCCCCTGTTAGTTAAGAGTTGATGGTATGTTTAGAGTCTATAGACATCTCTAAACACCGTCTAATGAATATTAGATTTTGTGTTCTCCCTGCCGAGTAGATATAGAGACTACTAGTATAGACATATCTAAACACCATCCATTTAATATTAGGTATCGTGATCTCCCTTAATGCATTCTATGGAGGCCATAGAATTTTCTCCTTTCCTTGATGCCCCTGTTAGTTAAGAGTTGATGGTAGATTTAGAGACTATAGACATCTCTAAACACCGTCCAATGAATATTAGATTTTGTGTTCTCCCTGCCGAGTAGATATAGAGACTACTAGTATAGACATCTCTAAACACCATCCAATGAATATTAGGTATCGTGATCTCCCTTAATGCATTCTATGGAGGCCATAGAATTTTCTCCTTTCCTTGATGCCCCTGTTAGTTAAGAGTTGATGGTAGATTTAGAGACTATAGACATCTCTAAACACCATCCAATGAATATTAGGTATCGTGATCTCCCTTAATGCATTCTATGGAGGCCATAGAATTTTCTCCTTTCCTTGATGCCCCTGTTAGTTAAGAGTTGATGGTAGATTTAGAGACTATAGACATCTCTAAACACCGTCCAATGAATATTAGGCATCGTGATGACCAGGCGGGTGAGATAATGCCACAATTCTGGAAGATAAATGGCCTACGCGGCTAGACGGAATGATTATGATTAAGTCACGAGACGAATATTGTCACCACTAGCTTCTATAATCACAGATCTCGTATTTGTGGTAATGTATATCTCTATTTACTTGGGGCATTGATCCGGGACTATGGTGGTCCATTTCGGTGATTATTCTCTGATTTATGATAGTACTTTTTCTTAGTGATGTACTGGTAATCTCCTTGAGATTGAAGCAAATTCATAAACTAGGTTTATTTTGTAAGATATTAGCTCTGAAGGAGCTGACCAATTACAAGAGTAATGTCAATGTTGTAGCCAGGCTGGATAAAAAGGTGCCGGACATTTGCAAAATTAGGTCCCCAGAGGGTGAATTTAGTGACGCTACCCCGCACAGCGTGCCAGTCCTCATAATTTGCTACGGCAATCAGCAATGCC
Source organism: Siphonodentalium dalli (assembly GCA_032622095.1). Classification (NCBI taxonomy): domain Eukaryota; kingdom Metazoa; phylum Mollusca; class Scaphopoda; order Gadilida; family Siphonodentaliidae; genus Siphonodentalium; species Siphonodentalium dalli. The sequence goes on from CP136065.1 coordinate 255,625,043, forward strand.
CCATTTGATGAAACAAACTGGGCCACGATAAAGGGATGCCGTAGTAGATTGCCGAAGCCAAACAATCTGAATTAAGAAGGCTGGTATGCTAGTATCACCGAATTCACCCTCTGGGGACCTAATTCTGCTTATGCCTCATCTTCTCTGGAAAGAATCTTTATTATTAAATTAAGATTCTTTTTACAGGGTAGCATCACTAAATTCACCCTCTGGGGACCTCATTCTGCAAATGCCCGGCATGATATTTTCAGGCCTGGTTGTGGCATGGGCCTCAGTTGGCTACATTGTAGACGGTAAGGCCAAAAGAACTAGTCTGTTTCCGATTTCTTGAGCAAAAAATCCAGGTAGGCAGGTAGGAATATTTTTTTTTTTTGCGATTTTTTTTCTTCAAATCCATCTATAATGCACTGTATTCTAAAAACAAGATAAAAGTTGATATTCTCAATACCTTTATATCCAGTAATTCCAGTTACTGAAGTTTCAGACAGAAAACTAGTTTATATCTGACAATATACCCAGAATATGCACCATGCCATCATGTTGACATCGCATTTTCACCTGGCCGTGCGACTCTCAGGACAGAAGTTTTATTGCTGAGATTGGGATTCATCTTCAACTACAAATACATGCAGACATGTATTTTAATAGAAGTAAATGATTTTTTCTTTGGCCTAAGGTACATAATGCATAAGATGATAACAAGCCTTCCAATGATGGTGAAGTTCGATTCTCGATATAAGCATTAAGCACAGGGGACGTACAGCCACAATGTGACTAGCATACTCTGTTGAACGACTTATAGAGCTATTGATTAAAATGAGCATGTCTGCACTACTAATACTCTTGATTTTCTTTACCGCAGTGCTATAATATCATAGGTAGTCTAGACATGTAGTGGCCACTGACACTGCTATAATATCATAGGTAGTCTAGACATGTAGTGGCCACTGACACTGCTATAGTATCATAGGTAGTCTAGACATGTAGTGGCCACTGACACTGCTATAGTATCATAGGTAGTCTAGACATGTAGTGGCCACTGACACTGCTATAGTATCATAGGTAGTCTAGACATGTAGTGGCCACTGACACTGCTATAATATCATAGGTAGTCTAGACATGTAGTGGCCACTGATGTTTATTGTGCAAAGGATCAATCCATGGACACTAATCTAGCAATTATTTTATCATTGAGGAATGTGTAACAGTGGGCATTCTTTAGAAATGTCTGCAATGACATTGTACTCATTTTACTTGTACTTACCCATAGATCAGATTACCGGGTAAATTGTTTCTTATTGGGGATTCAAGGTCATAAAACACATAGAATATTTCATTCATCACTGATTATTGATCCGTACCATGGATATCACTTACAGTAACTGGTAACGGTATGTCAAATCATATTCACACATCAGATTTATTTAAGTGATATTCCCCATTTTAGACTAAAAGAACAAAATATTGATGTGTTCAAAAGAATCAAATTGATTGCGATGAAGCATACCAGTATTATAAACATGTTATTGTAAATTTTGTAATACTATCTATTAAAGGGATGTGAAACACCCCGGTATGGTGATCAAATATAGACTGGAGAATAATCTTAAAGTGATGTGTAACACCCCGGTATGGTGATCAAATATAGACTGGAGAATAATCTTAAAGTGATGTGAAACACCATGGTATGGTGATCAAATATAGAATGGAGAATAATCTTAAAGTGATGTGAAACACTCCGGTATGGTGATCAAATATAGACTGGAGAATAATCTTAAAGTGATGTGAAACACTCCGGTAGGGTGATCAAATATAGACTGGAGAATAATCTTAAAGTGATGTGAAACACCATGGTATGGTGATCAAATATAGACTGGAGAATAATCTTAAAGTGATGTGAAACACTCCGGTATGGTGATCAAATATAGACTGGAGAATAATCTTAAAGTGATGTGAAACTCTCCGGTAGGGAGATCAAATATAGACTGGAGAATAATCTTAAAGTGATGTGAAACACTCCGGTAGGGTGATCAAATATAGACTGGAGAATAATCTTAGAGTGATGTGAAACTCTCCGCTGGGGTGATCAAATATAGACTGGAGAATAATCTTAAAGTGATGTGAAACTCTCCGCTGGGGTGATCAAATATAGACTGGAGAATAATCTTAAAGTGATGTGAAACACCCCGGTATGGTGATCAAATATAGACTGGAGAATAATCTTAAAGTGATGTGAAACACTCCGGTAGGGTGATCAAATATAGACTGGAGAATAATCTTAAAGTGATGTGAAACTCTCCGCTGGGGTGATCAAATATAGACTGGAGAATAATCTTAAAGTGATGTGAAACTCTCCGCTGGGGTGATCAAAATAGACTGGAGAATAATCTTGCTCAAAGTAGTTATTTTTTTTACAAATATTGACAGCACACACCATCGTTCTCATAAATTAATGAAATGCAGTGCCTCTCGATAGAGAAATTAATGAAATGCAGTGACTCTCGATTGAGAAATTAATGAAATGCAGTGCCTCTCGATAGATAAATTAATGAAATGCAGTGACTCTCGATAGATAAATTAATGAAATGCAGTGCCTCTCGATAGATAAATTAATGAAATGCAGTGACTCTCGATAGATAAATTAATGAAATGCAGTGCCTCTCGATAGATAAATTAATGAAATGCAGTGACTCTCGATTGAGAAATTAATGAAATGCAGTGCCTCTCGATAGATAAATTAATGAAATGCAGTGACTCTCGATAGATAAATTAATGAAATGCAGTGCCTCTCGATAGATAAATTAATGAAATGCAGTGACTCTCGATTGAGAAATTAATGAAATGCAGTGACTCTCGATAGATAAATTAATGAAATGCAGTGCCTCTCGATAGATAAATTAATGAAATGCAGTGACTCTCGATTGAGAAATTAATGAAATGCAGTGCCTCTCGATAGATAAATTAATGAAATGCAGTGACTCTCGATAGATAAATTAATGAAATGCAGTGCCTCTTGATAGATAAATTAATGAAATGCAGTGACTCTCGATTGAGAAATTAATGAAATGCAGTGACTCTCGATAGATAAATTAATGAAATGCAGTGCCTCTCGATAGATAAATTAATGAAATGCAGTGACTCTCGATAGAGAAATTAATGAAATGCAGTGACTCTCGATAGATAAATTAATGAAATGCAGTGTCTCTCGATAGATAAATTAATGAAATGCAGTGACTCTCGATAGAGAAATAATTTTCATTAGTTTATCCCCGATAGTGTAACACACATTGGTTATGTAAATATTTTATTTTAGACATCAAAATGTGAAGGAAATTTTTTAGCATTAACGTACAAAAAAATAAAGCTTGGAGTTTAATTTTCACTTGATACAAATTTTCCCCAGCAGTGTTTTATACTTTACTCTTAACATCTTTGCTGCTATGATGTCCGCAAGACCAAAACAAAAAACTTCTCTGTTTCCGATAACATTGGGGAAATTTTCCAGACAGGCATGCATGGATTATTTTTTTTTTGCAAATTTTTTTCCAATGAATGGCAACAAGCCATATTTCCAACTAAATCCTGAAAAATTTCCCATAATTCTGCTGTGGATTAGGGGTAGATTGTTTTGGACATTACTGTATCTCCAAGTTTCAAACAGTGTATGATGTTCCACGATTGTGAACAATAATAGCCTAACAACTGAGTCAGTTTTATGGTTCTTGTGATATTCCCGTTATATTTTCCCACTGGAAAATGGCAATAACGTCAACAGCCTAACACACGACGTCATAACGTCATTTAACACCAAAGAGGTTAAAGATGCATATAAATCCGAGTTAACGCTCGCAAATTACCTTGGCTTCAGGGGTAAAAGATATATTATTCGAGTCGAGGAATCCACCCTTCAAAGCTCAGAGTGATCGGATATTTATATTTGAAATCTATTATTTTTCACCACCAATAATTGTTGGTGGCCCAGTAAAAGTAAAAGTAGACGATCTTGGACTAAATTGCGAATGAAGATGGATAACTCTAAAATCGAGTGGCTTTTTTGTGTCAGATATTTGACAAACCGGCAAAATGTTGATAAATAACAGGTTTTGGGCAATTTTATACTTGACTGTGGTTAGCATTATTTTTGTGCAATTAATTGATTCTGATAACTGAAGCGCCATTTAATAAAAAAAAATTTTTGGAAACTGACGATATGGGGACCATCGAATCGGATTGAGTTCCTTTAAAGATGAACAGTTCTCTGGCGTTCATCCTTTCTGTTTTGTTTTATTATATTCTGACCTCATTGACCTCTTGCTACTCACTCTATTGACATCGCTGGACAGTCTGTTATCAAACACTGACAGGAATTAATTCTATGTTGATTGTATTTTCTGTTAAAACAAAAGGGAATCGTGACATGAATATTCATGCACTTACATGTGCCATCAGGTCAAATCAGACTTGTCAATAAACCGTCAAGAAACCAGATGAAACCCTTGACCCGCTGTCGAACATCAAACTCGCACATCATTTACAGGGACATACAGGGCACGCACTTCAGCAGGAAATTAGAATGGAATGATTGCCCCAGGATCCATACAACAGTATCAAATTATTGTATAATTTGTCTCAAATTCAAGAGCTCAATTGTATAACTGTCAGCTTTATTGTAATTTTGTCTACTTTTGCGGAGGCATAATTGTAAGAGTTGTGATAAATCGAAATTAATTTAATCCCTAATGTCCGTGGATTATCTATGGCTTATATTACTTCTTTTAATAGCTGTTATTTGACTCCGGAGATGTTCTGTTAATTTACATATAACGGTTATAACCATGTCCTGATAATGTAACCAAGTCTAGATATAGATATCAATGTGAGAAGTATACCACACAATGCCAATCGAAACAACAAGAATTTTCGAAAAACAGGTTCCTTTTAGAAAAGGCTATACATATACGCACGGGTCAACACCAATAAACTTGAGTGTCCTGGAAATTATCTCTTCACCAGTTCGAAAACTCACTTAATTACTACGGTATACCAAAGAAATACTATTGCCGCCCCCCAATACCACAATGCCGTCTATAGTTAGATGCGCTGTACACATGAACAAAGTTCAAAAGATTTAAAATCTGAATTACTATATAAAAATGAACACATATTCGATTTATCCCTATTCACATGTACATGTAAGTAACTGGGAGTGCATATGATGTACGAAAGACGTGTAAATGAAGTGAGCGAGATGTGAGAGAATTGGAAGAATAAAAAAAAAAGTCTAGATATACATTTTCAGAATGAGGTCCCCATAAGGTTAATTTTGTGATGCTATCCTGCATAGCAGGCTACATGTTGCATCACCAGATTCACCCTCTGGGGACCTCATTCTGCTTAGGATTCATCTTCTGGGAAGAGTCAATGGTATCAAATTAACATCTGACTATAGTTTACATACGTGTACATGTTATCTACGGTATGATAACTCCATTTTCTGTACTGATCAGTACTGATTGCTTCCTACATGTACTAGCAGTGAGCCTTGAAATAGTGTGCCTGTCATTTGCAGAATGAGGTTCCCAGAGGGTGAATTTAGTGATGTTACCCCGCATAGCGGGCTAGCATCACCAAATTCACCCTCTGGGGACCTCATTCTGCTTACACCTCAGCAGAATGAGGTTCCCAGACCTCATTCTGCAAATGACAGGCACACTATTTCAAGGCTTGCAAGCAAGCCTGAATTTAGTGTGTCTGACTTTTTCAGAATGAGGTGCCCAGAGGGTAAATTTATTGATGCTCCCCCGCACAGCATTTAGCATCACCAAATTCACCCTCTGGGGTCCTCATTCTGCTTAGGCCTCATCTTCTGGGAAGTATCTATAGGATCATATTAAAATTTAATTTAGTTACTTTTTTTCCCTTCTGTTCACAGTATCCCCTAATTTGCAGAAGATAAAATGTATAATCGATGTGACTGATGGGTGAACATGACCAACTTCAACTGCGAAACTTCAATCTGATTCTTGGTCTCCCATAGCAGTTGAGACCTAAGCACAATGAGGTCCCCAGAGCGTTAATGTGGTGAAGCTAGCCTGCTATGCGGGATAGCATCACTAAATTCACCATCTGGGGACCTCTCTGCAAATGTCAGACACATTAATTTCAGGCTTGTGCCAAGGCAGAGTTAGATAGAAGTACACTAACTCATAGATCATGCCATGAATCTCTACTCTGGCTAGCACCCGTAGAGATGATATTCCACCAGTACAAAACCTGGGAACGTTTTGAAAGTATGACAGGGAAGCTTATAAAGTCGAAAATATAATGTGCAGAATATATTTCTTAGTTATTATCTGTTCCTTAATAATGTACTTCAATGTAGGTGAGGGTCCCAACTCGAAATATGCTTTTCCGTGACTTTTGTGAGCCGATATCGCAATAAACATTGAATTAATTACCCAAGAGAAATTCCATAATTGTAAGCGACGCGAAGAAAAATCACTCATAATTTCACTTAAATCGTGAAGTTTCGAGTTGGGACCTTCACCTACAGTGCACTACATTATTAAGGAACAGATAATAACCGCGTTATTGGTTCGACTTTATAAGGATCCTTGTCAAATCTTCAAAAAGTTCCCAGGTTTGTACTGCGGAATATGATCTCTACGGGCGTTAGCCAGAGTAGAGGTTCATGGCCCAGGTAGTGGGCGGTGAATTTATATGGTCATGAATGTACATGTAGGTCATGCCATGAATCTCTACTCTGGCTAACGCCCGCAGAGAACATATTCCACCAGCACAAAACCTGGGAACGTTTTAAAAGTATGACAGGGAAGATTATAAAGTCTAAAATATAATGTGGAGAATATATTTCTTAGTTATTATCTGTTCCATAATAATGTACTTCACTGTCCTAACTCTAAATTGCATTCTTTTCTAATACATTTGTGAGCCGATATCGCAATAAACATCGAATTAATTTAACCATGACAAATGCCATAATTGTAAGCGACTCAAAGCAAAATCGCTCACAAAAACATTTCTTTGTCTCTATCACAAGTACCGCAGTATGAGACTATGAGTATCCAATAGCCATCCATATGGATATTTTAGTAAAAGTAATCAAAAAGTAATCAAATGTAATCATGATTAAGGTACATTTGAAAGTAATCGATTATGATTACTTGGAATCAAGAAATGTCATGATTACTGATAACAGGCGATTACATGTACTCCAAATTTTGTAATTGATTACTTTGATTACAATTACTGATTACGATTACCCCAACCCTGTCACAAATGCACTTAAATTGTGAAATTTCGAATTGGGACCTTCACCTACAGTGAAGTACACTATTAAGGAACTGATCATAACTAAGAAATATTTTCCCCAGTTATTGTTTCGACTTTATAAGGTTACCTGTCAAAACTTCAAATAGTTCAACTGTTTTATACTGGTGAAATATGATCTCTACGAACATTAGCAAGAGTAGAGATTCATGGCATGATCTACACTGACTCACTGGGATGGAGAGGCTACAATGGACAGATGTCCAGTCTTACTCTATTTTAATCCTTTATGTCACATGGCTGTTGTATGGCTAATATTGCTTCTTTTCATACCCCGCAGCTGTTATTTGACTCCTGGGATGTTCTGTTCATTTGGTGTGATTATGCAACACTTCCCCCCCCAGTCAGCCCTGAGAATAATGTGCCTGTCATTTGCAGAATGAGGTTCACAGAGAATGAATTTAGTGACACTATCCCGTATATTTGGCTAGCCTCACTAAATTCACCCTCTGTGTAGCTCATTCTGCTTAGGCCTCATCATCTCTGGAAAGTTTCATTATTATAAAATAAACATAGATTCTATTTCTTAGTTAGTTCAGTTTCTCTATATCCCCAAATTGGCAGACGACACATTACATAAATATTTCCCATGTGTGTACATCGCATATTTCACCATTTGGGATCTTCAATCTGAATCTGTGTCTCCCATAGGAGATGAGGCCATGCAGAATGAGGTCCCCAGAGGCTGAATTTGGTGATTCTAGCCCGCTATGTGAGATTTGCATTTGCACCCCCCCCCCCTTGTTGAACCTCAGTGCTCAGGCCTAATCCTATATATTCATAAACCATGGTTCTATATATGAGAACATTCAGATATTTTAACCTGAATAATTGCATAAATCCTAACTTCAGACAAATGCACATGGCTACGGACAAGAGACCAGGACGCACCGGGCCAACCATGGTTGTTTGGCCCGGTGTGAGAAAATTTTGAAAACTACCCCGGTATGCAAGAAAATCTCAAATCCTAGCATCTAGACTGGCCTCAACTGAAGCTTTTCTATAGTGTTTTCCCATGGACATCGCAGGAGATTTTCAAACCTCATACTCCTCCTCAGTAAAATTCTCCAACTGATTACCATTTCAGTCCACAAGTTTGACCAAATGTAGTAAAATAATGTTTTGTTAAACTAATTAGCAGTTTTGTATTTGCCATGGGGGAGGGACAATGACACACTGCATGGGCCGACCATGGTTTGGCCCGGTGTGCGAAAATTTTGAAATCTGAACAAGAAAATCGCCAAGCCTAACATCTAGACTAGCCTCAAGCCTTCCTAGAATTGGAAATTTCAAACCTGACACCACCACTCAGGTTGGAAAATTTCCAACTGATGACAATTCCAATGACAATGTTGACCAAATGTATGACAATATTGTTTTCTTAAATTAACTAGAAGTTTTTGACTGGCCACGGGGGAAGGAACAAGACAAACGCTTTCCAATGTTGGAAATTTCCAACCTGTTACCACCCCTAAGGTTGGAAAATTTCCAACTGATGACCATTTTAGTCTAGAATATTGACCAAAAATAGGAAAATATGCAAAACAATTAATTCCCCCCAATAAATTGTGTGAAAATCAAACTACAAGAACATTTTCAACCTACCGGTATTGTTGGTGTGAAATTTCCAATTAATGTTTTGGCAGGTCACCCCCCTCCCAAGCACCACCCTGTCACCACTCTCTGGTGATAATGGAGAGGCTACTACAGACAGATGTCCAGTATTCTATTTTAATCCACCTCCTTGCTTTCACCTCACAGAGTTCTTTATTTACTGTTCTCAGATCCCCGCCTCCCTGCCTCCACCTTGTTGAATTCTTTATTTACTACTTCGATGTTCTCTATATCACAGGCATTGGTTGTGTTAAGGCTCAGGTTGTTTTCTTGGTATTCATAGAAGTGTTAATTACATTGACCAATCATAACACATGCCGCTTTTGTGTGAAAGTTTCAAATTGCTTCGTGAACAATGGCGTGAGATTGGCCATTAATTATTTCCGGAGCGCTTGTGTCCACAAATGGTCAGACTGTCACGGCAGTCTCGAGAGTCAATAGAGGCCGGGTCAAGTGATTTGAGCAGCAAATTATCAACTCGGAGATCACCCCAGACTCTCTAATCATGCTGGAGAGTGACCAACGGGTCAGTACAGATTCTCGGGACCGTCCTTATGGTCTTCACTCCTGGCTTGTTCTCAAGTCTGAGTTTAGTGTGCCTGTCATTTGCAGAATGAGGTCCTCAAATGGTGAAATTTAATGATGCTATCCTGCATAGCGGGCAAGCATAGCGGGCTAGCATCACTAAATTTATCCTCTGGGGAGCTCATTCTGCATGGCCTCATCAGCTATGGGAGACATAGACTCAGATTGAAGTTCCCAAATGGTGAAAATTGTGATGTACACCCATTGGGAACCTCGGTTATACAATGTGTCGTCTGCCAATTTGGGGATATAGAGAAACTAAACTAAAAAAGAAATAGAATCTATGTGAAGAAGTTTCTATAGAAATTTTATAATAAAGAAACTTTCCAGAGAAGATGAGGCCTAAGTGAATTTAGTGATACTAGCCCGCTATGCGGGATAGCTTTACTAAACTCACCCTCTGGGGACCTCATTCTGCAAACGACAGGCACACTAAACTCAGGCCTGCTGGCATATGAGGTGCTGCAATTTGGTTCCATTAATTCAGTTGAATACTCTCTACTGTGGCTCACAGCGATAAACCTACTCTCTACTGTGGCTCACAGTGATAAACCTGCTCCAGGCAGGTATTTAAATAAATTGTGTATCAAAATGACCAGCACATAAAGTCATTCTTTCATATAAACTAAATAAATGTGTCTCGTTTATCAGGGATAATAAAAGGTCGGTAGACCACATGTCCGCCTCTAAGTGTCGGCTTGATACGACCGACCGTTGTTTGTGCATAAAAACCTGTCATTAGTGCTAGTAAACCTACATACCAAATTTAATTTCATTCAGTACACATTTACTACAGTTATCATCCAGAAACCTCAAATTGGCAAAAATTCTAAGTCAAAAAGGGACATAACTCTGGTGAAAATTGACAAAATCATTCTCATTTGTTTATCGGTGATTTGGTTTGGGTCAGGGACAAACCATGGGCTGTTTGTTTATATTTTGCGCAGTTCAGATGTTGTGTTTTATGATGTTGAATATGTTGCCAAAGATAGTTTTATGATAAATTTCTTCAAATGGGTGTTGTGGCTGAGTCGTAAACTATCATTTTTTTTAATGTAGTGAAGTAAGCACATAATATGTCTTTAAGGGTATACAACCCAAGCCTGAATTAAACGTGTCTGACATCTTCTGGGAAGTATCTATTGTCTCAAATTAACATTGGTTATAGTTACTTTTCCCTTTTGGGAAGTTTATATATCCCCTAATTTGCAGATAAAAGATAAAATGTGTAATTAATCAAGGTGACTAATGGGTAAACATCACCAACTACAACTGGGGAAATTTCATAGGGTCCTAGGTCTACCATAACAGTTGAGGCATAAGCAGAATGAGGTCCCCAGAGGTTGAATTTGGTGATGCTAGCCCGCTGTGCGGGATTGTGTCACTAAATTCACCCTCTGGGGACCTCATTCTGCAAATGACAGACACACTAAATTCAGACTTGATACAATCTAACTCCCAACCCTACATGTACATGTATATTGCAACAACTACAGTAATGCCCTAAATAAATATGGCTTGTTGCCTCTCACTGAGAGCTTTCCGATGAATGGTAACAAGCCATATTTCCGACTAACTCCTGAAAAATTACCCATAATTCTGCTGTGGTTAAGTAGTCAATTATTTAGGGCATTACTGTACTAGTACATTAACGTCACTCTGTAAGCTAGGAAAGATTATTAAGTCAGTAAATCAGTTGTAAATATTGCTTTATTCCTTCATTTGTTGACAAGGTCAATGCAATTGCTGTGTACTGTAAACTGTTGTATAGGGTACTCATTTTACTATCAGCGACAATTTACTTAAATTGATGCAACCATGGCCTTTAAAATTCTATATCTTTTGACATGCCCATCTGAAATCTAATATTTCCCCGAGATCCAAACTTTAGAAATAATGATCATTCAGTGTAAAATTAGATCATCTGGCTGGCCTGACATTAAAACCATGGAAGGTATTCGTAATAAGGTTAGAATGTTACTGGAATTTCGGCTTTGAACTAGCAAATCAAATTGGTTATAAAGATACATCTTACACCAGTGTATCACCTAAAATCATATGTGCTTTTTGGGGGGGGGGTGGGGGGGTGTCCAAATGTTACATATTACGGTGTTTGCCAGAATATGTGTGCACAGTGCGACAACTGATGATTTCTTGTCTTTTGATCCCAAGAAATAATTGTTGGGCGACTCGAGTACTACCATTGCTGGTAATGGAGACCTTTCTCAAAATTACGATTACGGATATGGACAATATCATCCCAGTACACGGCCAAAATTCCATCTTTATGGCTTGTTACATGTAAATGAGACGACATATACCCCATTCAGTTTAATTTTGTGCAAATGTGTTAATAATGTGCCACTGGTCCTTCTTGGGGACGTTCTAATAGTATCCGTGTGGTGTATAACACATGGATAAGGACATGAGATCTGAAAGACACACACATTAATTTTTCCATCAAATATATATGTGTAACTGAATATAGTGGGCATACATTTGTCTCACCAATTAACCATGGTAGATAAATTGTGATGGTGTCCACCTTATACTATGGCAATCTATTCTATCCATAATTGTAATAGTATTTTTTGTGAAAGGTCTCTAATATATATTTTATTGAAGAAATCTGCAAAATAAAGTAACCCGTTCCTACTGATCATTATCTGAATTTTAGAGTTATCTTTCTTTGCTAAAATTGACAACAAAAACGCTTGTTACATCTTTTCTGTAAACACAATGAAATCAACCTTATCTCGTCACTCAAGCTTGAGTTTAGTGTGCCTGTCATTTGCAGAATGAGGTCCCCAGAGGGTGAATTTAGTGACAAAATTCACCCTCTTTGGACCTCATTCTGCATGGCCTCATCTGCTATGGGACATACTAGTAGACTCAGATTGAAGTTCCCCAATGGTGAATATTGTGATGTACAACCATTATGCAATGTGTCGTCTGCCAATTTGGGGATATAGAGAAACTAAACTAAAAAAGAAATAGATTCTATGTGAAGAAGTTTCTATAGAAATTTGATAATACAGAAACTTTCCAGAGAAGATGAGGCCTAAGCAGAATGAGGTCCACAGAGGGTGAATTTTATGATACTAGCCCACTATGTGGGATTGCATCATTAAGTTCACCTTCTGGGGACCTCATTCTGCAAATAACCGGCACCATATACTCGGGCCTGAGTTTGATAGCAACTGATAGCTCTCTACCATGCATATTCTGCCTAATTTGAAACTAACTTGCCAGTCTTAGGCCCATTTTATACGTCGCGCCAAACATGGGTCGCGCTATCTTCCCCTGGCTCGACATTGGCGCGTCTCTGGTTCGTGTTACGTTTGTTTGATTTATTCGTCGACCCAGCTGGCACGTGTTGTAATCGTATATTTTGAACAATTTTAGCATTTCTGATACAAAATGCTATAATCATTTCCGCGATCGCAGTCGCGCTATCTTCGACTTTGTCATTTTCACACAAATTAGGCTGGCGCGACCCGTGTCTGGCTCGACGTATAAAACGGGCCTTAGGAACATGTTAAGGGGAAGGTCAAATTACCAATTTTGAATGGGAATTTCCATGCAAATCTCCCCAGCAAAAGTTATATATGAAGCAGTTGTCTGGGAACTAAAACAGTCATATTATAAAACAGACATAATATTTAACTGGTGGCTGGGCTTGCTAAATAGGCAATTTTTGCTATAAATGTATTTTTTGAGAATTTTTTTCTGGAATTACAACACTTGACCTAGTTTTTGAAAAATCAATAAAAAATGAAAAAAAATAAATGCATACAACTTCCTAATTGAACAAATTCCAAGCCGACCCGCCAGATAAATGTGTACTGTTTTCAATACCGCACAGAAATATTTGTAACTTTTGCTGCGGAGATTTGCATGGAAATGCCCATTCAAAATTGGTCACTTGACCTCCTCCTTAACTTTACTTCACAGAAGCTCTTTGGGAATGGTAATAATTTTGAATTGTTCCGATAATTGGTATTCTTCAGGCAATCGTAAAACTTTGATGAAACCCGCCATCTCGTCGATGAAAGCCGTCATCTCGTCGGTGGAGAAGACATATGGGGCCTTGAGATTGAGGGTTTTAATATAGTGTGATCAATAAGATTCGCTGACCAGACAAAGGGACAGCCTGACCCGTGACCCCCCCTCCATTGATTCGGTCATCTTTACGATAGCTGTCTGCTATTTTAATGGATCGGTAACAAGGCCGTCTGTAAGAAAAGAGCCTTCAACAACCTCTTATACTAATTGAAATTGTAACCCAGACCGATCCGCACATAAATTGGCATTTAAATTATTTGTACTTATATTTGAGGAGTCTCTGTCTTTATAGATTATGCATGGCTGTTATTGGATATTGGTAACGCGTGATTGGATTTTCACCATAGATAACGATATGCGAATATTAACTTCTTGACCTATCGATGTTGTAAAACATATCAGGGCTTGCTTTTTGTCAGTTCATCCAGAAGTGTGGAGCCATTTGCATGCTAGAAACCTATTTATCACTACATATTCCCTCGGGGATGGTCATGAAGAAATAGGTATTTTTAGCAATGTACGGAAACATCAATCGATAAGTGTATGACTGTTAATGAATAAAAATAAGAATAATGTTGTGGCTGGTGTGAAAACAAAAATGGTCGTGGCCAGGGTCCGCGCTGGACCAAAATTTACCTTTGCCAAATTATTTGCCTGATAGTATAATTTTCCGCAACATTGAGTCTTATTTTGTGGTTTATCATACAACAATAAACCAATCACCGAACAATTGAATTGTATAAGTGTTGCTTCATCAAAAGGGCACATTCCAAGAGGATTAGCTATGTAAACACCAACACCACACTAAACACGGGTAATCCCTCCCCCATCAATACTAATGCTATCAGATTTACTGCATCTTAATAAAGGTGTTAACTTTTCCTAGACATTATAAAACACCACTAACATAATTATAATGTGAGAGTTTCCTGAAATGAATGGTATTGATTGACCAATATTTTTCAACATTTTTGAGGAATTAAAAAGTTACTTGCCAACACTTTTGCCAACTGAAAATATTTTTTGCCAAATGTGAATAATTTTTGCCATTGGCAAATTTGGCAAGTGGCAGCGCGAACCCTGGTCGTGGCTAATGATGTGGTACAAAGAAACTGATTTATGTTTCAATCTGATTGCAGATAATTATATTTTCTCTCAGATTCTTACATGCAGTCAGATTTGGTATCGACTAGTTGACATACCATAGGATAAGGACATCCAACCCATGCCTCCCCTCGTACATGGTTCGTACCCAGGTGGGATGTTATGTTGTTTGTGTTATTGCAGCTTTAGTTAGCAGTACACAATTTATCGGGTTGTATGGGGGTCTGAAAAATAGAAAAATAAGTATCTGGGGGCATAACAGCCAGTGTAGTCTGTGCTAAATGTGACATTACTGTTTTACAAAACTGGGAAAGTTCACAATAAAATGAAAAATTGGGATATGTAACATGATTTTCGTATTCAGTAAAGGCCAACTCTGTGTGTTTGGTTACTGGAAAATAGCCCGATTTCTCTCCCACGATTTCTGCGCTTGCAAGACAACTTTTTTTGTATTCAAAATATTTCTCAGCTCTAACATACCGGTAGCTCTATCAGGTAGAAGAAGCTTACAGTAATGCTCTTAAGTAATCTCGGGGAGAGCTTTCCGATGAATGGCAACAAGTCATATTTCCGACTAAATCCTGAAAGTTACCCATAATTCTGCTGTCGTTAAAGAGTCGATTACTTAGAGCATTACTGTATTTACTGACATCTGCTGTCATGGTCTGCTTTCGGGTTTAAACTGGTAAATATTAGTCAAGAAATCCTGAAGAAATGGGTAAAATTAAGCGTTTTGTGTGAAAACCATGGGGCATAACTCCGTGATAAATTGTACAAAGAAGATAAAGTACAGACATTATTTCAACCTGCCATTCCTATTGAAAATAAAAATTGCTTGTTGGGACCTACAAGGCTACATGTACCTGTAGATGCCAAAGATAATGGCTCAGCATAGATTTGAAGTAGTACTCCCTCTCAGGTTGGCAAAAATTGCTGGAAATTGTGTATTGCTACCTTAAACATGAAATATTCATGATGTTGATACAATCATGAAGGGTCACTTTCCGAAATTTCCTCAGTCTAATAAATAAAAATATAAAATACAAGCAAATACGGATACATATATACAGTCTCATTTTTTGTGCCTATAAGGTATGAATTTAATGTAAACAGAGACTTGGTTTCCATGGTACTTGTGTTCTCTTGCTATCAAAATATTGTAGAAATGTTGGCCATGCGAGAGTGGAGGGGATATCGATTTGTTTGTCTTTCCAGATTTTTATACACCTTTACTAAAAGATGGGGGGGGGGAGTATACTGGATTACATGCAACAGTATGTCCGTACATGCATCCGTCCATCAATCCATCTGTCCGCTCATATATCTCAACCATGTTTGATCGGATCTCAATGAAATTTGGTATGCATGTTGTCATCAGGAGGGCTTTCAAAAGAGTTGTTAACAATTTCCGTTCAAGAGTTATCCCTCTTAACTTGAAATTGTTGGATTTCCATCCTTCGTTTGTTATAATTGTCATAATTGTCAAGTAATTTGTTCGTTCATCACATTTTTTTCACAATTTGGTTTATTACCTGCCCATATTTAAATTTTCACCATGGAGGTACTATATAGTATCCATCACTCACTGTTCAACCTCTTGTTGAACCTGAGTATATGCACATGCAGGTCTCTAGGTCATTCATTCTCCACAATTGTATTTCTGTTAACACCCATGGTCCAAATGGGGTAACATGCAAGCTACAGTAATGCTCTAAATAATCGACCCCTTAACCACAGCAGAATATGGGTAACTTTTCAGGATTTAGTCGGAAATATTGGCTTGTTGCCATTCATGGGAAAGCTCTCGGGCAGAGCTTTCCGATGAATGGCAACAAGCCATATTTCCGACTAAATCCTGAAAAGTTACCCATATTCTGCTGTGGTTAAGGGGTCGAATAATTAGGGCATTACTGTACATGTGTCACCAGTAATACTCTTATTATAATCAATTCTGGATATAGTGTGTCTGATGTATGCAGAATGAGGTTCCCACAGTGTGAATTTACTGATGCTATCCTGCACATCGGGACCTCATTCTGCTTATAGGCCTCATCTTCTCTGGGAAGTATCTAGAGTCTCAAAGTAACATTGTTTTAGTCACTTTTTTCCTTCTGTTCAGTTTCTATATCCCCTAATTTGCCGAAGATAAATTACATAATCGAGGTGACTACCGGTATAATGGGTGAACATCACCAACTTAAACGGGGTAACTTCAATCTGATCCTAGGTCTCCCATAGCAGTTGAGGCAGAATGAGGTTACCGGGTTACCGGAGAGTGAATTCTGTGATACTATCTGTCGTGTGGGATAGTCACTAAATTCACACCCTGCGGACCTCATTCTGCAAATATCAGACACTAAATCCAGGCTTGATTATAATGTACATGTAAACTGTAGTTCAATCCTTTTTGGTACTAGTATGGGCACGGTCCATCATGTCTCCCATTCTACATTTGTATTTCCAATTTTTGCTTGAAAATACTCATTTAAGCCTGCTCGGTGGCTGTGAAAGGGCTGCCAGGAAACCGCTTGCATGTCAGCCACCAATTAGCTCCCTTGATCCCCCCAGGAAAACATTCACTGCAGATTGATAATCTCATCATTTGTAATTGATGGAATTTCACATTGGGACGGTGGACTCCTTAGGGGCAGTACTGTCTGTGACTCTGTGAACTACAACCATGTTAAAAGAGAGAAGCAGTCCTGTGGATCTACAACCATGTTAACCTTTACCCAACAGAAGGGCCCTGTGCCAATGCATTCTCTTATATATGCGAGTCTACCATAGGTCGCCTCGCATATATAAGAGAATGCATTGGCTTAACACATTAAAAATTATAAAATTGTTAAAGAATGTAAGAAAAAATGGTAAAAAGTGTTAAAAAAAGATTTTTTTTAGGCCAATGCATTCTCTTATATATGCGAGGCGACCTATGGTCGACTCGCATATATAAGAGAATGCATTGGCACAGGGCATAACTGTAACTATCACAATGTGGTCAAGGAGCCGATTCCAATGATATCCATATTTGTATGGTTCTATTGAGACAGACCGAAGATATTTTAGGCTGTTGAAGCTTTATTTGGCCGGTTTTGGCCGGTTTGTTGGGTAAAGGGTGCTGTTGAAGCTTTATTTGGCCGGTTTTGGCCGGTTTGTTGGGTAAAGGGTTAACCCTTTACCCAACAAACCGGCCAAAACCGGCCAAATAAAGCTTCAACAGCCTAAAATATCTTCGGTCTGTCTCAATAGAACCATACAAATATGGATATCATTGGAACCGGCTCCTTGACCACATTGTGATAGTTACAGTTATGCCCTGTGCCAATGTATTCTCTTATATATGCGAGTCGACCATAGGTCGCCTCACATATATAAGAGAATGCATTGGCCTAAAAAAAATCTTTTTTTAACACTTTTTACCATTTTTTCTTACATTATTTAACAATTTTATAATTTTTAATGTGTTAAGCCAATGCATTCTCTTATATATGCGAGGCGACCTATGGTCGACTCGCATATATAAGAGAATGCATTGGCACAGGGCCGTTCTGTTGGGTAAAGGGTTAAAAGAGAGAAGCAGTCCGGTGGATCTACGATTTCCATGCTATCAATCTGCCCATTTTCCCTGAATTACCATGTGTATTTTAGTTGTGTAATTAATTTGAACAGCTTGTTGGGATAGCGGGCATCCTTAGGGACAGTACTGTCTGTGAACTACATGTATAACCATGTTGAAAAGAAGATGTCCCTCTACCAATAGGTCTCTCAATATCGTTAAAATTTTCTTGTATAATTGATCTGAACAGCCATTTCCAGTCTACCAGTCTGCCTATATTCATTGAATTACCATGTGTATTTTAGTTGTGTAATTGATTTGAACAGCTTGTTGGGATAGCGGCCTCCTGTGGGGCAGTACTGTCTGTGAACTACATGTACGGTATAACCATGTTGAAAAGAAGATGTCCCTCTACCAATTGGTCTCTCAATATCGTTAAAATTTTCTTGTATAATTGATCTGAACAACCATTTCCAGTCTATCAGTCTGCCTATATTCATTGAATTACCATGTGTATTTTAGTTGTGTAATTGATTTGGACAGCATGTTGGGATAACGGCCTCCCAAGGGGCAATACTGTCTGTGAACTACATGTATAACCATGTTAAAAGGAAGATGTCCATCTACAAGTACCAATTGCATGGTCTCTCAATATCATTCAGATTTGAACTATAACGTAGAGAAGCAGTCCTGTCATCTGCGATTTCTGAACAGCATGTTGGGATACCAGGAATAGTGGCCTCCTTCAGGGACAGTACTGTCTGTGAACTTAACGTAGAGAAGCAGTCCTGTCATCTACGATTTCCAGTCTATCAGTCTGCCCATAGTCATTGAATTACCATGCGTATTTTAGTTGTGTAATTTATTTGGACAGCATGTTGGGATAGCGGCATCCTTAGGGGCAGTACTGTCTGTGAACTACTGTACATGTATAACCATGTTAAAAGGAAGATGCCTGTTACAATCCCAGCACGAGAGACCAGTATGCTACCGACTTCCCGGGATAGTGGCCTCTTTCAGGGACAGTACTGTCTGTGAACTTAACGTAGAGAAGCAGTCCTGTCATCTACGATTTCCAGCTTATCAGTCTGCCTGTAGTCATTGAATTACCATGTGTATTTTAGTTGTGTAATTTATTTGGACAGCATGTTGGGATAGCGGCCTCCCAAGGGGCAATACTGTCTGTGAACTACATGTATAACCATGTTAAAAGGAAGATGTCCATCTACAAGTACCAATTGCATGGTCTCTCAATATCATTCAGATTTGAACTATAACGTAGAGAAGCAGTCCTGTCATCTGCGATTTCTGAACAGCATGTTGGGATACCAGGAATAGTGGCCTCCTTCAGGGACAGTACTGTCTGTGAACTTAACGTAGAGAAGCAGTCCTGTCATCTACGATTTCCAGTCTATCAGTCTGCCTGTAGTCATTGAATTACCATGTGTATTTTAGTTGTGAAATTTATTTGGACATCATGTTGGGATAGCGGCATCCTTAGGGGCAGTACTGTCTGTGAACTACATGTATAACCATGTTAAAAGGAAGATGCCTGTTACAATCCCAGGTCCACCAGCACGAGAGACCAGTATGCTACCGACTTCCCGGGATAGTGGCCTCTTTCAGGGACAGTGCTGTCTGTGAACTTAACGTATAGAAGCAGTCCTGTCATCTACGATTTCCAGCTTATCAGTCTGCCCATAGTCATTGAATTATCATGTGTATTTTAGTTGTATAATTTATTTGGACATCATGTTGGGATAGCGGCCTCCTTAGGGACAGTACTGTATGTGAACTATAACCATGTTACCCTCTCTAGACAAAAGCATCATTGATGAGTACAGGTACTTATCCATCACCGTTGTGGCTTTGTCATCTACTACATGTACATGTATATAGATAAATGCTGCAATATAAACCACAGCTTTAATTTAACACGTGCTCATAACTACAACCGAAAATGTTTCCTTAAGAAATTCCACATTGGTTTCTTATCACATATAAACAAATTTAATAGATGTTAACTACTTTTAAACTTTGGCGATGGATAAAAACAATACCCATATAGTTTGACGAAATACAAGGCTTATTTTTGCTTGTGTGTTTCAGCAAATGGGGGCAATGTTCGTGCTGCCACTTGCCAAATTTGCCAATGGCAAAAATAATTCACATTTGGCAAATGTTTTGGCAAGTCACTTATTAATTCCTCAAGATAGTTTAAAATAATTTGTCAATCAACCAACCAATAATTTCAGAAAACTGTTACAATATAATTGTATTAGTGTGTTTTGGAAAAGTTAACACCTATCAATATGCAGTTAATCTGATATAGCATCAGGGTGGAGGGATTACTAGTATTTATTGCAGTGTGTTTAGCAAATCCTCTGTTGGTGAGCCCTTCTGACGAAGCAACCCTTTTTGCATTGTTCAGTTATTGGTTTATTGTTGTATGATAAACCTAAAATCAGAGGCAACAATAATTAACCCTTTACCCAACAGAACGGCCCTGTGCCAATGCATTCTCTTATATATGCGAGTCGACCATAGGTCGCCTCGCATATATAAGAGAATGCATTGGCTTAACACATTAAATATTATAAAATTGTTAAAGAATGTAAGAAAAAATGGTAAAAAGTGTTAAAAAAAGATTTTTTTTAGGCCAATGCATTCTCTTATATATGCGAGGCGACCTATGGTCGACTCGCATATATAAGAGAATGCATTGGCACAGGGCATAACTGTAACTATCACAATGTGGTCAAGGAGCCGGTTCCAATGATATCCATATTTGTATGGTTCTATTGAGACAGACCGAAGATATTTTAGACTGTTGAAGCTTTATTTGGCCGGTTTTGGCCGGTTTGTTGGGTAAAGGGTTAACAACTAACAGCTTCCTATTGATATCAAAAGTCGTTCAAACAGCGATATCGGAATATAAGACTCTTTGTTGCATAAATTAATAATATCAGTTCAGTATTTGGCAATTTCTGAACGAATTTGGCAAAAAATATTTTCATTTGGCAAAAGCAAATTACGGTCCAGCGCGGACCCTGAATGGGGGACCTCGCTAAGCTCTGTCCCCCATTTGCTGAATCATACTTGTGAAAATACACCCGTCAAACTATATGTATATGGATATTCTATATATATCCCAAAGGAAATGTTCTGATAAATTTCAACAAACAACCATAGGTTTAGGTCCATCTAACCCCTTACTGATACATGTATAGAAATTACCATAGGATGATATTGAACTTATCTGAACATGTCTAAAAATGAATGAATGGGATACAAATAACTACCCATCAGTGAGTATTCTGTTATTAAAGGGTTAAGTGTTTTTTTATGAGCTCATGTATAGTACCTCAACAATTATCTGATATCTGTCTTGTCTTTGATGCAAAATCACTTGTATCATTATGCACTGTGGCTGGCATGCCAATTAATCACAACTAATTCCAAACAAGCGTAATCGTTGCACCAGTTGGCTTCGGTAGTCATTGTATTGTCATGGTGTATAAACTATATGTGCACATCGTGGCTTCGTGATTTGCCCCGCGTGTCCACACAGATGATAATCAATTAGTTACTGAAGGATTTATTTCTATTGAATTCTTTATCTTTGTTTTCCTTTCACCTGCCGTATCTTCAACCTTAGTGACCTCTAACCATGAAATGCATGTTACACTAATGAGATTGAAATCCGCAGATGACAACACTGTAATGAGAGAATGCACGTGTCATGATTTCCGAGTTAAATTAAGGGGTTTGCACGTCCGAGCTACATCTATGTCAGGAGGTGGAAAGTTTAGATGGATCTACACAGAAAACTACTTAACTGTTAAGCTAGTACACCACATGAAGGAATCTATCTTATCTGATGACCACATCAAGCATATTATATAACAATAAAAATGTCAAAAAGATAACTTTAATCATAGTTTTAGAAGGGAAATTTTGCAAACAGCATTCACAGCAAATACAAATTGAGTGGAAATGAATAACTGCTATAAAAGGTACATGATCTGAGCTACATGTAGTAAAAGGGTGGGATAGCAATTTAATTGAGTTCAATACTGCTTCAAGAATCTCAACATTAAACGACGTTCTGCAATCTGACTCTGCGATGGGATGATTTAACATCTGTGACATGCAAGTTACTGCTATCTAATTCTTTTTCTAATTAAAAGATGCCAAGTGATTTGTGGATGTCGCACACAGTGTGATACACAGTCTGATTGAAATACAGAATATTGAACAAACTACAGTAATGCCCTAAGTAATCGACTCCTTAACCACAGCAGAATTATGGGTAACTTTTCAGGATTTAGTCAGAAATATGGCTTGTTGCCATTCAATGGAAAGCTCTCCCGAGAGCTTTCCAATGAATGGCAACAAGCCATATTTCCGACTGAATCCTGAAAAGTTACCCATAATTCTGCTGTGGTTAAGGAGTCGATTACTTTGGGCATTACTGTACTCATTTCAGAATTTGTAGCTTGTTCCAGGGTCTAGCCAATAGGGAGACTTGGGAGATATCTTCTCCCTAAAATGTGTCATTTCTCCCTATTTTTGTCCAAGGAAGAAGTGACTTCTCTTTCATATACCGGTGTAACAGTTTATCTCCCCCCTGGGTATCTTCCCCCCTGCCCTGGGTATTCCCCCCCCCCCCCCCGCCCGCCCTATATAGCTTTATATAGTTATGAAATGGCGAGAAATTAACTTTATATGAGCAAAATTTGATGGAGTAAGAATTTGGGGTGGGGGGGGAAGATACCCAGGCCTGAGTATCTTCCCCCCCCCCCCCACCCAGCAGCTACATATGACAAAAATTAAACGTATGGTTGTATTGCTTAATTTGCTTTATATAGTTATGAAATGGCGAGAAATTTACTTTATATGAGCAAAATTTGATAAGAGTAAGAACTAGTGGTGGGGGGGGGGGGGTGCATGGGGGGAAAGATACCCAGGCCTGAGTATCTTCCCCCCCACCCAGCACCTACATATGACAAAAATTAAACATATGATTTTATTGCTTGATATAGTCATGAAATGGCGAGAAATTAACTTTATATGAGCAAAATTTGATAGAGTAAGAATTTGGGGTGGGGGGGAAGATACTCAGGCCTGGGTATTTCCCCCCCCCACCCCCACTCCAAGTTCTTACTCTAATCAAATTTTGCTCATATAAAGTTAATTTCTCGCCATTTCATGACTATATAAAGCAAATTAAGCAATAAAATCATACGTTTAATTTTTGTCATATGTACATGTAGGTGCTGGGTGGGGGGGGGGGGGGGGGGGGGGGAAGATACTCAGGCCTGGGTATCTTCCCCCCCCCCCACCCCAAATTCTTACTCTAATCAAATTTTGCTCATATCAAGTTAATTTCTTGCCATTTCATGATTATATAAAGCAAATTAAGCAATAAAATCATACGTTTAATTTTTGTCATATGTAGGTGCTGGGTG